>CM052442.1:127928250-127944686 GCA_028533085.1 Varecia variegata
CCCAGGACCACCTTGTGCAGTGCGTATTTAGAACATTTGACTTGGGTATTTCTGACTTTGTCCTATTGTGTGGTCTGGCCAGTTTAATGATCTGGGGAACAGTAATTAGGCTGCTTAGAATAACAATTAATGGCCTAAAAGAAAACATCTGTCTCCCCTAAAATGCCTATGTGTGTATAGTGTAGTGACTGACTGGATTGCATACAATAGTGTGAATAATAAATTAAATGGTCAACAAATGCCAGATAATAATACAATTTATCACACCTAAAATTACAGAGAATTATTTTTTAAAGTTGACAATATAGAAAAACATAAACATTCAATGAAAAACATGATGTGGCGTCTAGGAAGGTAGGTGGAACACAGGACTGTTAGGATAGAGTAACATTGTTGAGATCCTTGAGTGGCAGGGTTAGGGAGGTGCCAGGTGAGTTACTAAGATTAGTGGAAGCAGGGCAAAGCCTGAAAAGATAATTTACATAAAAGAGATGACATTAAGTAACAAACTTTTCCAATAGCTGCATGCATGCTTTTCTACATTTTCTTACTATTTCTCCAGCTCTGTCTGCCTCCCTCGGAGCATCTTTGTATTGGATTAGAATTTTGTTTGAAGCTCTGCCTTGATCGCTGGAATAAGAGCTTCTCGAGGGCAGGACTGATGTTTCATTCTTCTTTCCCTTTTCAATAATTAGTTCAGTGCCTTGTTGTGTAATAGATGCTCAGTGCATACCTGTGGATTTGCAGAGAAGGAAACATATTGGTACTTAGCAAAATGAAACAGAACTGATATAGCTCTTATATTATAAAAAAATTAGTTATGGCAGCCAATGCAAATATGAATGGGGAGAAAGAAGTCCAAGTTCATTATTGGTATCTGTGTAAATGGGCTTAATCATTTCTGGAAGAATTGGCATTGTATAGTAAGACACATGAAAACATACAGACCCATTAAGCTAGCAGTGTTGCTTCTTGGAGCTTATCCTAAGGAAGACATCCAAAGAAGAAAATAAGTTTGTACAAAGAAGTGTCTATTAAATATACTTTCCAAAATAAGAAAAGTAAGAATTAAAGTACTTTTATTAGGTTGGATATGAAGCATTGAAGACTAATTGTGAAAATGACCAAATATGTGAAATGTTTGTGTTGTAGTATTAAATGACAAAACCATAAGTAAAATTGTATGCATACAATATATTCTAGTTTGTACAATTGGGAAATAAGTACACAATGACTGATGGCAATATGTTACAGGTAAAATAATTGTGTGTCGAGCTATTTTATTTTTGGAATTTTTACTACATGTTTTCTCAACTTGATATAGCTACAATTTCACTCTGATAAAAATAATTTAATACAAATTGATTTTAAAAGTATTCAGTATTTTTTCACATAGTACAAAGCACTCTGCCAAATTTATGGTGTTTCTGCCATGAATTAGCTTATAATAATGAATGTAAACATAAAAATTAATACATTATTTAAGAACTACAAAACCGAATTCTGTACAGGTGCAGCTTAGAGAGGAGGTGCATGGATTCTCCATGTAGATGGGAGGTTGCCGCTAAATGGGATGAAATCCCCCCCAAAATGGCAAATGAATTGTGTCTAAAAATATGATTTTTTGTTCCAGGCAAACAGAGTGAGAGGTTCCATTGAAGGCAGAGTAACTAAAATTTGGAAGCGAAAATATAATAATGAATTCAAGTAGAGGGTGAAAACTGTTATGGCAATGTCAGGTATATGAAAATCTTGGGTTGCAGAGTTAATCTTAAAGATTATGGGAAGTCAGTCAAGTGCTTGGAAAAAAAGAATAAATAAAATAGATTTAAATGTTAAAAGAGGGGAAAAAAAGATGAAGACATAGTCTACTAATTTATCAGTTAACAATGGATTTGAGTTTCTAAGTAGAATCATGTGACCTTGTTCTCAGATTTCTTCATATGTCTTCATCATTTATTCTGTACCCAAGACTCACATGATTTTGCCACTGATTATTTTTAAATAACTGTAGGGACCACAAGATGCCACTCGTTTGAATTCACCAAAATGGTTTCTATCTTTTTTTTAAAGTAAAATATATGTTTTGTCATATATGAAGCATAATCCTTGCTATAGAGGCACATGGTTCTTTTTAATAGAAAAGAAAGGGAACATATCTCCAATAGATTCACTTTGTGTTTTAAATTTGTCTTTTGGATGCAAATAGCATGAGTCAATCACCTAACAATTCAGTAATGATCATCACTTAGTATCAATAGATAAGAGACGGAACATCATGGACTCAGGATAAGTGGTCTGAGCTTTGCTACATTGAGTTGAACATCTAAAATAAAACTAAGTATCAAATATAAGTTGATGATTTATCCTCAGAGAATTAAATCAACGTTATTGTGCACCAACTACACTATTTTAAATCATCTTCAAACAACACAGAGAGTTTTTAATTCTCATTTTCCATACAAGAAATTAATCCCTCTGAATTCTAAAGGGGTTAATTAACCAAGGTTGCATATGCACATATACACGTTTTGCTTCAAATTCAGCTCCTCCAAATCACAAAATTCAATCCACTTTTGATGGTCTACTCTCTTGTCTGTCCTGTAACCTTTTTAAACGACACAAAATATTCTGGTGCATCTGTTAGGCATACACCACGCTGGGGAAAAGGAGATGAATCAGAACAAGATCTTGTTCTTGTAGACTTCTTGGTTTAGTGAAGAGACTAATATGTAAATTAATGGTTGAAATATCTTGATGAGTATAATTGAAGTAATGTCATACCGATAAGGTTTGATATGATTATTTACAGTGGACAGATGTGGTCAAGATGATAGAGTCATGATTTGCACTTGAGGGTCAGAAAGAGACGAGAGCACATTTTCAATAGGAAGAGATGCCTTCCAAGATACACCCACACTCTCTGAAATATAAGTTAGCACTGCTGATGCATGACCTTAATCAGGGCCACAAACCTAGTTTCTCTCCCTTTGTCAACATTAGTCCAGTGAAAAGGGGAAAATGTCATATTGTGTGATGAAAATGTGGTCTCTTTACTGAGTGAGATTAGTTCACAGCAGCTGACAATCCATCACTCTGCATCCATTCCAGGAATGACTGGAAATTATTCTGTTGGGAGAAGCTTGGATGAAGAATTGGTTTGGGGATGCTGGTGCCTGCCCCTCACAACCAGGCGTCCCTTTTCAAATCCTGGTTGCCATAACGACCAGACAGCACTTTTGGTCCCAAACACAACAGACTCCTTTATGGTGATGATTATTATTAGTCAGTTTGCACTCCAGGCAGAAATCTGATTTACTTTCCCTGAGGAAACCCACCATATGACATGCAAAATGTCAGAGAGAGAAAAATACAAACTGGAAGTTTGGAAGTGCGATGCAATAAAACACGTATAGGGAAAATGCACCTTGTGAGCCCTTTATTATTTTTAAATGAAAAGTTGTCAGATTATTCTGCCCAAAGTGTGATGTTAACTGTGTCATGCCTGAGAGCTACATTATAGTTATTGTGAAGGCTGTGCTTGTAGATTATCTATTATGGAGTATTTGATACAAGGTGACACCTGAAAACTTTGAAGGTGCATGAATTTTTGACATTATGCTGTAGAACTATTGGTTGAAGCTGAAAATACATTAAAAAAATGAGGTGTTTTCCCTCGTACGACAGTCAGAATGAGACATATGCCTAGCTTCCTTTGCACAGTTTAAGAATAGGAGAAAAGCGATTTTATTCCCGGAATACAATAAGGGAACACAGCGATTATGAATAAGGTATCCCACTCCAAATGTGCTGCTTCTGAAAAGTAGAATTTAAGCAGTTTCCTTGCCAAACTTACCCAAACCATTATTTTAACCTTTAATGAGGCTTGACCTTCAGGCCAACCCAGAGGAAGAAAACTTTCTGGAATCTCTTGCGTGGAAAAAAAATTGCATCTGCTGTTCAAGCCAACTATTTCCTTGTGGCATGTTTATCAGTAATATGCCCCTGCCCAGCAAAATTGTGTCCTTGAACCAGGGATATAAAATGATACTATTAAGGGAGCCAAGCCAAGTCTGCTCAAAGAAAGCCATTTATTTTCACTGACCCAGCTGGTCAAGTGAATTTAGGTTCAGCAGCTTGGCTCACTTGAGAATCAAGCACTGCCATCATGCCTGTAATTACAGCATGAAAGTGATTTCCAGGAACGAACAGTGCAAAAGAAACAGACTTTACCTGGCAATGCTATACTTGAGTACAGGAGTGTTGGAAAGGTGAATAGGAAGCATATATTTTCATGTGACTCATATAATAAGAACACTTTCTATTTGTCTCCATCAGATTTTTTTAATAAAGAACAAACCACCCCAACCTTAATGGATTAACACAATAAGCGTTCATTATTTATTTGAAATTCTGTGAGTTGACTGGGTCGTTCTTCCAGGCTGGGCCAGCTCCTCTGGAGCTGGATAGTCTTAGGATGGCTGGGCTTCCATATATGGCAGGTCAGCTGGGACTGTTGGTGTGGTGCAAATGGATGGGGCTTTCTTCATGTGGTTTCTCATCTTGCGGGAGGCTAACTGGAGCTTCTCCATGTGATTGTTGACGGGATCCCAGTATCAAGGGCGGGCAAGCTGAGAAATTTTCAGATTCTCTCTGAATCATGTTTACGATGTGACAATTGTGGAAGCAAGTCAAATCGCCAAATCAAAATTCAAAAGATGGAGAAAGAGACAATCTCGTGACTCAGCAAAGAATTCGTGGTATTTCTTTTCCAATGCACTTCAGCATCTTACGGTAATTGAGGATTACAAAATTGCTGGTGTGCTTTAGCATATTTTAGTTTAGGTTTCCATATGATTTCTTTTTTTTCCTTTAAAGAACATGAATGATTTCAAATACATTGAAAAGTGGAAACAGTAGCAGCAAGTTTACCAAGGTTAAACACATAATTATTATTGCTTCTGTTAGATCCCAATTGCATGACTTGAAAATTTAGCAACTAAGCAGAATTAATTGGATGTATCTTCATTTATTTTTTTTGTCTTATTGTTCTATATGACATAAAATAATTCTATGTGGCCAACTGCTCTGGCAGGATGTAAAAATATTAATATCTAGGAGGAACAAAGAATAAACAGTTTCTTGCCCTAATTTGAGGCTATCAGCAAATATTTAATATTATTTTCATCAACTTATTGTCATCAGGAGAGATGTAAGGCTACATATTAGGAGAGTTTAGAATTTTAAAAAAATGTTGTCACCTAGTGTTCAAGTCATTTATTCTGCATAAAAAAATCATTCCACAAATTATGACTTAAAACATCATTTATTATCTCTCACTGTTTCTGTGAGTTAGGATTTAGACATGACTTAGCTACAAGGTGGTGATTTAGAGTCTTTGAAGAGTTTGTATTTAGAAAGTGTGGCTGGGCTGAGATCATTTCAAAGGCTTCTTACCTCACGTGTCTGGAACCTGGGCTGGGAGACACCAGCAGACTATAGGGGCTGGAACAAGTGGGGCCCCTACCATCTCTCTCTATTTTATGTGGTTTCCTCATAGAATCTCCCCAATGTGGCAGCTTTGGGTGGCTGGGTTTCTTATATGGAAGATTAGTGCTTCAGAGTCTTGTGTCCCAATAGAGAGATGGAAAGTGTATCTTCTAATCTATCCTTGAAATTGCCACAGTATCATTTCCTGTGTATTCCATTAATCAAGGCAATCACAAACATCCATCCAGATTCAAGGTGAGAAGATACAGACTTTAGTTCTTGATGCAAAAGTGACAAGCTTCCGGAAAGGACATGTAGATAGTAATTTATTAATTTTGTAAAAGTACAATCTACCACATCTAGGGAAACTTTAAGGGTTGCAGTATGGGTCTTTAGTTTCATCTCTCTTACTTTCCATGGACGTGATTTCACTCTTTCTTGAGCATTTCAAGGTGTTGAACTTTGGTGTTATTTTGGGGTTCAACCAAAAAAAGGAACCTGAGAATGGGCTTGAGTGCAGGTATCTTATTTGGGAAATAATCCAGAAGAAAAGGATTGAAGTGAAACAAGGAAAGAGGGAAAACCGAAACAAGGATGCATAATATAGTGGGCCATGGCTGTAGGTTGATAGTGCTTTCAGTCTTGCTGGAACATTCTGAGAGGCTTATGAACTCAGTCTCAGAGCTATGCATCAAGAGGACTAAAGGATGGGGCATGTCTACATTGACATTGGTTCAATGTGGTTCCAGGGTCATGAATTCTCTGCATTTCCAGCTTGCTTGCATATGAAGACTCAACACATTCCACAGCTATCACACAAAGGGCATTCAGCGAGGCACCTGAGCAGAAGGCAAGAAGTGTATGACACGGGTTCATGGTGAAGAGCTTTGGGTTGCCCTCCAGCCAAGTGGATTGAAGACTGCTCGGAAGTGGTCAGTGCAGCCATGGCTAGAGAAAGAGGAAAAGCCGGGATAATTTGTGCATGAGAAATACAGGATATACGTTCATTCAAGCCAAAGACAATCAAATACTGAGCACTTACTGTGTGCTGGCTGTAGTCCTGAGCACTAGATACAGGGTTAAAAAAAAATACAAAGTCATACTCCATGTGGTAAAGATCTTAGTAGGCAGATCATCATAGCACAATAAAATAAGTGCTATGAGAGAAAAATACAATGTATTATCGGTGCATAGGAGAAGTGGAAAACAAGTGTACCAAGGAAGAGCATCTTTAACTCTAGGAAAGCTTTTATACAGGGTTGATGATTGACTAGATCTTCAACAAAGAGAAGGATTTTTCTAAACGGGAAATGGGATGAAAGACAATAGGCATTCCAAGCATACAGCAAAATAGGGGGGAGAAAGTCAGGTAATTACATATAAAAAAACACCCAAATTTCTGATTATATATGAAAAAGCAAATTTCATTGATAAACCTCAGGACACACATTTTATAGACGAGTAAATTCAGACTTACTGGAATTATTCATTTGGCCAAGCTCACATCACTTTTCAGTTGACAGTTCAGACAAAACCCCAGAAACCCTGTGTCCTCACCCAATTTTTCTTTTCTTAGACTTACGAATGTTTTCAATCATGTATTTAAAAACAAATACCATATCCCATGCCACTTCTTTTTATTTGCTTTGGTGCAAATGGTCACTAACAAGCTAAATCAACTTTGTTTGCTTTTGGTTTTCTTTTTGTTAGAGGAATTATGAAATTTAATCAGGAATTTACAGTGAAACTTTTTTTGTATAGTGATCACTTATTATAAAATTGATTTCCCCTAGGTAGAGAGGGCACAAAGTTCAATTTTTATTTTAGGCAGTTAAGTTAATGTAAAACATGCTTTTAAATCCCTAGATAAAATGGCAGACTTAGACAGCTCAGAATTGATATGTCTGACAGATGGATTGGAATGTGGCAAGATGACAGAACCAAGAGAGACTTGGTAGAGACCCAGGGCTGGGGAATAGCAATTGGCACCTAAGGAAAAAGGTGTGAACAGGGTGAAGCTGGCTTCTCATTTCTCTGGCAGTCAACACTGTAGGAAACCACTGAGGATAGTTTTCACAGGATTGCTCAAGTGTCTTAAACAAATATGTCAGAAGAAAGGACACTTGTTAAGGTTTTAGGAATGGATTTTCACATTGTCTGATACAGTTCAGCAATTTTCCAGGGAGACAGCTTCTGCTAGGTCAGATATGTGATTTCTCTAACTGTTCTGTCTTTCTCCTTTTTTGGGTTAATGAATAGCTCACCTTTATAAGGGGCTCTGGAATGGACCAGGGACAGAGCTTTTTGAGCTAAAAGGCTGGATAATCTCTTCAAGTCATTGAGGTCACTGTAACTACAGCGAAAGTCCAGATGAATTCACCGCTTTTCTGGGAGTGAGGTATAAGCGGGTAGTCTTTCAGCAATTTCAACTTAGTTTTTTTAAACATTTATGAATCTTTGGAAAAGGAATGACTGTACTAAGAAGAGAAGTATTGGCAGTCAGGTGCTGGGGAAGTAAAAAAGACACTGATGATGAAACAAAAAGGACACTATGAAACAAAAAGGACAAGGAGTGAAATAAACTGAGATATGTTAGTAAGTTTAAAAGAACATTCAATAATACATGGAACACATGAATATAACTGGGGAGTTGCTGCTGTTTGGTGGGATGGATGAGTGGAGAGAAGCTGTCCTGTGCAGTTAAACAGGAAAAAAGGGAGCAGAGTAAACTGGAGCTTGTCTATTCTGGTTCTCCCTGGTACAGTCTGTCACACTGAAGAAGTGCAGACAACTGAGTATCAGGTCAGCCTTCTAAGTCCTCAAAACCACAAACCAACTCAAGGTTAGCAAATCAAAACATGCTCAATTTTGAGTGCTTCAATACATCTGAGCATCTACCATGTCAACAAATACGTATTGAATGACTACATATCTTCCAGGCATTGTGCTTGAGACTGAAATTGAAAGAAACAATGAGTGTCCAGGCACAATGGCTCATGCCTGTAATCCTAGAACTCTGGGAGGCTGAGGTGGAAGAATCTCTTGAGGCCAGAAGTTGGAGACCAACCTGGGCAACATATCAAGGTAGAGCATACCTGTGTAATCCTAGTCCTTGGGAGGCTGAGATGGGAGGATGACTTGAGCCTTCAAATTCAAGGCTGCAGTGAGCTATGATAATGCCACGTCACTCTAGTCTAGGCAACAGAGCGAGACCCTATCTAAAAATAAAAGAAGAAGAAGAAGAAAGAAACAATGAGTATGATACAGTTCCTACATTTGCCTAACTGACCATTATCCTATTATGAAAGGTCTAAATTTTCTATTTACTATGGTAAGTGTCACGATAAAGGTAATCAAATTTTCTAGAGGAATTTAGAGAAAGGAAGATCAGAGAGTATTTCATATTGAAGCTGAGTTACAGGCTGAGTCTTAAAGTGTGTGTTTAGCTTGTCCAGGTAAAGAAAGTTAGGAAGGACATCCTAGGTAAAGGAAAGAATCTTAGCAGATGCATGGAGCCAGGAAGGACAGTGGTGTGTATGGGGTTCTGTAAGTGCTCTGACACTGTGGGACTGTAAAATACAAGGTGGCATGTAGCAGGAGGTGAGGAGATGAAAGACTTGTCAGACATGTGAAAATGCTCCGATTTCAAGATTCTATTGTATAAATGTTCGGTATCCAGGTTTTACATTTTAGATATGTGGATACAGGCTCTTCATGTCTGGAGGCAGAAGTAGCATTAAAAATCTATTATAATGTTACAGGTGAACAACTGGAAGTTGAAATAAGGTAATGAAGGTGAATGGATCGGAGAAGTATTTAAGAGGAAAACTTGTCAAGGTGTAGTGGGAGCTGTTCCGTGAAGGATGAGGGAGAACTAAGCACCCAGGACAATGCTTATAAATAGGAGATAAGTGAACATGAGAGTCTGCAGGGCTGGAAAAGCATTACAGCCAGACCCGAGGGTGCAGGAACAAACAGCTTGAAGCCTAAGAACAGAGACCTGATGGGAGTAATGGTTGTCAGGAAGGTGGTGTGGCAACAGCTAAGCACCAAACTAGATGACCTACAAGTTGATGAGCGCCTACATGAAAAGACAGTGATTCTGGGTGAGATGGTTGCCCTGATCCCTCAGGACCATCTTAAATCCCCACCCCAAACCCACAATATATGCCCAGTCACTCATAGCTATTGGAGGGAATAGAATGCAATGGATCAAGAAAAGCCCAAGTTCATATACTTTACCCAGAATTGACTTTGCTTCCTGATGGAAAAGGGTCATTAGATAGAAATTATTTCCAGCTAACTCAAAATTATAAAACAATTATTTTTTTATACCTGAGCATCTTCTGTAGTGTCCATAAAGGGGTTTCAGATCATTAAGGGCAGGAAACCTAACAATAAAGGACCAATATTTAAGGACACTTGGCTAGACATTAGCGGGAGAGAAAGAAGGATAAAGGTGTACCCTCTCTGTATTTCAGATTTGGTTACCTTCAGTGTTTGACTTATTCTGACCCTCAGTATCAAAATCAAGAAGAGGAGTGTGCTAAGGTGCAGTCTGCCAAGCCTCAACTTGCAGCTCATGAATCAGAATTTCTGGTGCTGGGTTAGTGTTCTGCTTTTGAACTAGCTTCTATTGTGCGTGTGATGATCACTGGAACATAGAATCACTGAAACTGCTCTTACCACACCTAAAACAGCCCCTGCAGGCATCACTTAAAACCCACAGGGCATTTAAACTTGAATCAAAGAATTGCTCCGGGCTGTTCTTTCTTCATCTGCATGAATGTCCTCATGAATCATCTCTTCTATCTCCCTGGACAAATCTCCTTACTCTCCCCTTCTCCCCTCATCTAACTCAATTTTAATTTAGCAACTAGACTTTCTCCTCCTGCCTTCATTCTCATCTGGCAACCCCCATATTTTAGTCCTGCGACAGCTCCATGAGCAAAAGGCAACGAATGCTGAGATCATGCCAGAGCACTTCTTGCCTCACCAACAGTTTCTGAATGAATCCTCCTCGCCTTTGCAAATCATTAAAGGAGAATTTTTCCTTTAATATGACATTACTGAGCATTCAAGAATATATGTAAAGTGGATACTGACCAGGGGCACATTGAGCTTAAAATCAAGTTTGGTCCTGGGGGCTTCTGTTCCCAGCTAGAAACCATCTCCCTGGTAGTTGTTGATATTACTTCTGCCATCTGTTCACTGCACCAGCTGCTCACTGCTCAGCAGACACTCCTGCACCCTAACGGTCTGCTAGGAACCTGGGATTTTCTCTTCACATCTGGCTTGAGAATCAGCTTTCTTGACTCTGTTCTGGTGACTGGGTTGAGACTCTGGCACTGTTCAACGGCCTCCCCTCGAAAGCAAGTCTCACTTGCTTTTCAGAATAAGGTTGGTGATGTAAGCCCGAACTGATATTGAATTTACTATGTATTGGGCCATTTATTTTCCTCATCTCATTCATTGCTCACAACTCATCTGCCAAGTGTGTACTGTCACATCTACCATCCTTCTGAGGAGTAAATGGGCATAGACAAAATGTCTAGTCAGTGGACACGACCCTGACAACTCACAGAGCCAGGATTTGACATCCGTTCTATTGACTCTAGGGCCATATTTCCACTTACATAGTTTCTTAATCTGGAGTGCTGGAGGAACTATGTCTCAACAGATGACCGACAACTTTTCCCAAGATTATGGAGTCATATTCTAGCTTTCTTTATCTCTCTGGAGGATTGAAAAACTTCCATGGAGATTAGAATGGTATTCTATTACCTCCCATAATTTCATCTCCCCATATTCATATTCTCCCATCTTGATTTTTCTTCCTAGTTTTCATCCGAAGTTATGATTACTTGGGGATTTCATTTCATAATAATTAATTCCTTTCCATATGTAACTTATAGGCTATTTAACTGTAATGCTTCTTTGCATATGGCCTACTATGATGTTATGAAAAATCACTGAAAACTTGAAAATAAAATAAGAGGCTGACTACACGATTTTTTATGGTCATTGTGGATATGATTTAAAAGGCTAGCCCCAAAATTGTTTGACTCCCTAGGAGAATCTACCTTTATTTGACATTGCTACTTGTTATTTGATTAGAACCCGGACACTGTTAAAAGTTACATGTTAACTTATAGATTTCTGTCTCATAGAAAAGACAACCCAAAGATTATGATGTTTTGCCCTGAAGGACAAGAAGCAGCTCTATATCTAACTTAGCAAATTTATTCTACCATGCTTTTTTTTTTTTTTTCTTAAATGCTTTTGCTGCAGGCCTACATAAACTCTTCTTCCTTAAATTCTGTAAGAATCATCTCTATATTTTATTGATCCCTTCGTTAATTAATGAGTTGAAAAAATCTTTGACAGGTGCTCATTCAGTATTTGTAGGAGAATCATGATTTTTAAATTTTGGAAAATTCTACTTTGACAATGGTTATTTTAACATGACTTATTCTTCCATTCATTTGTCCAGGCATTCAGTCATTCATTTTATATATATTTCTTGGATACCTGGTGCTGAGTCTTATCCTGGGTGCTTAGGATATCGTAGTGAACAAAACAGTAAATCCCTGCTTTCATGGAGTCAATAGAAGAGAATATAACCTGGAAGATAATATAAAAAAGATGAGAACATTTATTTAGAGCTGTGAGTTTCATAAATACACATTTATACCTTGCATAAATATCATCTTAGATGATTAATAATCATATAATTTCCAAAGTACCAATCACAGGTATTCTAACTCTGTAAGTTTTTTTATGGGAGTCAACTATCTTCATTTTAACCTGCTCCTTAGGTAATTCTGATGCACTTGGTCCTGGGAACATATTTTGAGAAAAAAAAATCTGGATTTTTCACATTTTTGACCATTTTTGCAGTCCTCTATTTTGTTCCAAGAAATTATCAAATCATAATAAATAAATAAATAAGATCATGTCAGGAGACCTATATTTCAGGGTTCTTTTCCCTTTGTTTCTTTGTGTTTGTATTTTTTTTCCTCTGAATATTTAGAAATGTAACCTTGGGCAGGTTACATTCTATCTCATCTCCAGGCGTTAGCTACGTCATTATCAGATCAGATTGGACAAGATGACAGCTCATGTTTGTCCCAGCTCTAAATTCTATGGACAAGACAAAAAGTTAAACATATAAATATCACTTCATGATCCAATATTCATTATGCTTACTACATTAATTTATTAATAGTAGAGTTCATTAGTGAATACCGGAATTAATTAGTACAACAGATTATAAACTTGTACCAAATTTTGCTTGGTTTTATTTTATAAGATATGCAATAAATCTGATCTTCCACCAGTTAACGTTCTGTTGCTGATCTTTCTTGCAGTACTGCCTAATGAAAAACAGCTAATTAATATACTTTTAATAATTTACTGAACCATAGCCCTGGCATCTAAAAATATACACTCACAGGTAGCTGGAGCCAAGATGCATGGGCACGCCTGTGACTTCCAATGCTCAAGGAAGGCTGTGAATTACATATAGTGTCTAATGAATTATTTATAATGGTAAGAAGTGAGCTGAAACCTGCACACCAGCCACAGGGCAGAGCGAACTGTAATAGCACTTGGAGCAGTGGGCAAAGGCTGGCTGCCAGGCCTACATTTCACTTTGAAATTTTTTATAAGCCATGCATGTCGTATTCAGGCTTCAATCTTTTAAGAAAAAAAATAACGAAGATAGACTTGTCAATTAATTTCCTCTGAGTCTGTGATCATCGTTATTTTGTGAAAAGAGCCCATCTTCTCCAGTGTTCTCTACTTCTTTTATCCGTCATGTTTCTTTTTCTCACTATATTTTACAGGATTTGTTTCTTCAGTTGACAGGCGGGAAACTGCAATTTGTTACATGCTGGAGCTCTAAATAGACTTTTTTTCTTACCTAATTGTTATTATTTTTATTGCTCTAGAAAATGATATATAAAGTAAATCTAAAATAGAAAATATCATCTTGACTGTAAACTCTTCCACTAAATCAAAAGCACGTTGAGGACAGCAGCTGAGATTCGTCTGTTTCCTCCCATCATAGCTGGTCCCACCGTGCACACCTGTTACTCAGAAATTTATTGACACATTCAGATAAAATGCCTGGCACTTACCTAACCATTGAGCATGTAGCAGGACGTGAGGCACAAAAGGTTCTTTCATGGAGTCATGAACAATTCTAACAACAGATCTTTATATTTTAAGAACTGATGGAAACTCCAAATGCCCTGTTCTTCTCTTTTTTAGTCTTTTCCCTGTGTTCCCTACAAACTGATTACATATTGCTTTTTGTTATTAGTTATAATGAGTTTTCTTTCTTAGGTGCATTTAGCCTTGCTCACACCATTAAAAAGAATCTAAAACATTCTTTGAATATGTATGTGTATCTATATGTATGAATTTATCCATGTATCCATACATCTATCTATCTACTTTTATATATCCTACTGCCATGGACCAGCTCACTATGCTGTGGGATGGAAATATAATTGAAAAGAAACCAGATATGGCTTTTATCATTCCCTTTTTCATTTTCTCTCTAGAAGTCACTTCTTTTATTTTCATGTTTGAACACCTACTTAGTTCAAGTATCACCTCCTCCAGGAGTCTCTCCCTGACCCTCCTTTCTTATTTAGGATGAGTTAAATACTAGCTATTTATGTTGCCATTAACCTCTGAGTTTGGCTGGTTATAATCTAATGTGCAGTGATTTTATTACTTTTATTTTATTTCTAATTTGACTCTCTTGAGAGCTTCCATTCATCCCTCAAGAGCCAGCTCCATAATGATCACCTTTGTGAACTTTCCTTTGGCTGACTCCTAGGGACGTTGATCTCTCAACAATCTGGTACAGATCTAAGCTACATTATTTTTCGCTTCCTTCTGTATTATTTATTCAGTAACACATTATATTTGGTTCTATACCCTCAGAACTTAGCACATGATCTTGTGCACAGTAGATGTTTGAGGAACTGTTGCCTAGATTGAATTTCAGGGTCAATATTCCATATGTCAGCGCCCAACTAGGATTATTTTTTCCCCAGATATTTTTGGAATCTGCCTATTTTCATCATTGCACTTGGAAGAATGGGCCCTTAAACATTTAATAACATCTCTGAAGCTCTCCTTCCAGGGTTTGCTTGCGGTGACAGCTGCAAAATTCAAATTCTCCATGACAACTTGCATGGCCGTGATTCCACCTGGGATCTCCTCCTTCCTGAGAATGCAAACAAACCAGGTCTGGCTTCTCCGTGATCCTGTGAATGAAGAAGCAATCCGCATCTGGCAGTTTTTTTGTTTTTTTTTTCCTGCGAGAGAAGGTTTTTTTTTTTTTTTTCCTGCTGGCTCACAAAAGTTCTTCTACAAATATTTGAGCACATTGTATCAAGGAATTTTGTGATTTTGTTTTCGGTGGCTTCAAAAAAGGCAGAAGAGGACATTTTTCTGCCAAACTGATACCTTTTTTTAAAATTTTTGAGACAGAGTCTCGCACTGTCACCTGGGCTACAGTGCATGGCATGAACTTAGCTCACAATAACCTCAAACTCCTGGGCTTAAGTGATCCTCCTGCCTCAGCCTCCTGACCAGCTGGGACTACAAGCATGTGCCACCACGCCTGAATAATTTTTTTTGGTTTGTTTGTTTTAGTAGAGCCAGCTTCTCACTCTTACTCAGGCTGGTCTTGAACTCCTGACCTCAAGCGATTCTCCTGCCTCGGTCTGCCAGAGTGCTAGGATTACAGGCAGGAGCCACCGTGCCCAGCCTGAAACTGTTACCCTTAACATACCTTCTATTTCTTTTCCTATTAGCTCTCCCTGAGTAGATCAAACCAATGAATAAAAAACCTGATGAGCAAATGTGTATTCCCAGCAATGTGAAGGGAAACCTTTTGAGGATTTCATTTGTGCCATGCTACTGAAACCTGAAACAGAAAATGCTCATGTTGTGTCATGGAATCCAGGGTCTGTATCCTTCCTCAGTTATAAATCTGAAAGTAATTTCCGTATCAATATAAATTGATTCCCAAATTCTATTTTTCAATAAAGAATGCAAGGTTTAGAAGAGTGTGCACACTCTATCACCATTTGTATAGGAAGAAGGAAAACTATGTTTGCTTGTAGGTGTTTGATCTTATCTGAAGGATACTCCAGAAATCGATGACAGAAGTTGCCCTCAGGGAAGGAAACTGGTTTTCTGGAGTACAGAGGTGGGAGGCAAACTTTTTCCTACATAACCTTTTGTGCTTTGTGAATTTTGAACCCTTAGGATGTATTTGTTGCCCATTCAAAAATAAAATAAAAAATACATCTAGCTAAAAGACTGATATCTGAGTCAAGTTATTTGAGAGTGTGCTGGGTTTCAAAGCAGGGCCTTTCATACCTCCTTTCTTCTCCTTTCCGACGTCACCAGTGATTTCTCCTCTTCTTCTCGTTAAAACTAGATGGACTCAGGATGCCTGCTGCATCTGGGCTCATTTTCATCATAAACCTTTCTTCATGCCAATATGTACATAATCGATACACGAGCACCTCCTCACTTCTTATCCAGAATTTTCTAGAGGCCAATTAGGCAAAGATTTCTTTCTAACATTTTAAGCCCTTTTGACAAAAGGAGAGAAAAAAATACCCTTACCATTGATTTCATAAGTCGTCAAATATATTCTTCATGCCTCAGGGACATGGCTGAGTAATTTACATTTATGGTGGGAGTTATGTTTCCCTTACCTTGAAACCAGATCGATAGAAGATAGAAGGAAGAAAATGGGCATTTGTTAAACCACGACTATATGTGGAACTTTGGGATAGGTGGTTTCTCTTCATAGTTATATGAATTGTAACTAATTCATTTGATCACCTCAAACACATTTGAGGGAGGTATTTTTATTATTCTTGTTTTATAATTCAGAAAACAGATATGGG
>CM052442.1:127951018-127970906 GCA_028533085.1 Varecia variegata
GGGCGTGAGCCACCGCGCCCGGCCTAGGTTGGCTAGTCTTTATTGGTGCTGAAAATTTAGCATCACTAGTTGATATCAAAAGTACAATGAAAGGCATGTGTAGGGCGCTGAGCAGGGACTGTCAGGACAATTTTTCTGAAGGATTTTAATGAATGGGATTGAAAATGGCACCAGTCCACACTGTGGCTCCAAGAATCTGGGAGTGAGGGTGTCAGATTTGAAGCAAGACTAAAAAATTGGCTTGGGTGTAGACAGTAGGGTTAAGTGTTTGAGGAAAAGGTTAGGAAAGTAACTAGCCTGCATATAATAAAATTTCTCCAGCCCCAGTGAGATTGTACACATTTAGGCTCTGTAGATCCAGCCCATAGGAGGGAAAGTCACTCATTCTCAACTTTCCTCAGACATATCATGCTGTTTGCTGTTGCTGATGCTATCTATGTTCTCACTAGGAATGTTCCTCTCCTATCCATAATTTTTTTTTTAAATATACATATCTGAATGTCCGGATCTAGTTTCAAAGGAAACCTTCCTTAAAAAACTTGACCTTCTATGCTCTTTCACTTTCTGAATTCTCACCATTTTTCTCATCTTGCCCATTCCAAATCTTAGAAGACAAAAGCTTGGATTTAGAAGGGTTTTCAGTGTCTATTTCAAAATTTGATTAAACCCAACCTATAAAATGTCTTCAGAGTAGTTGTTGGCTGTGTGGTCTCTCCAGGTGATTTTCAGGCCGGGGCTGCTCCAAGCCCTTGATTAGGTCTGGCCAGAGCAGGATAGGAGTGTCAAGAAAAGTGAGGAATCATTGAGCCTGTGAGAACAGACCAGAGAAGTTTAGGAGAGTTCATAGTTGTCGAAATCACAAGGTACGTCAGAAAACAGTCCTCGCAGAGTCCTAGGTAGAATGTGAAAGAGAAAAGTAATTCTTGAAAAGTGAGGGCTGGTGCCAATAGCAAAGGTCTTCCAGAAGTGAATCATATTGTTAGAGGATGTATAGAACATGAGATCTTCCTCCTCGATAAAGACGCATGTGTGCAGAGAGGCCAAGAAGACATGGAGACTTTCTGAGAACTTTTTGTTTATTTCTCACCTCTATCCACCTCTCTTTACCCCCGGTTCTCAAAAATAAAATGCTGTAACTTCTGGAAGACTGTTTGCCTCATCCTTTGACTTTCTTTCTATGAGCAAAGCTGAGCCTGAACATTTCCATGCCCTCTGTAAGTTCAAGAGGACGTGCTTTGCAAGAAATGCAGTTTTACCCATTGTGAGATCCTGTCAGTGTCCAACAGACTAGCCAACTCCAAAATCAGTCCGATGGTGCCTTACTCAGTATCTTCACCTTGTAATAATTAAAAATGCTTTCTTTGTCTTGCTTCTGTGGAATTAACAAAAGAAGATAAGGAGAGTTCTGATATTAATTTAGTAGCTACTCATGCTAAGAACATGGTAAGGCATCATATAGATACATGCAAATACTTTTCATCATTCGTTGTCTCAACAACTTTGCAAGATAAGCATTACTGTCTCCTTTTTATGGAAGAATAAATTCAGGCTTTCAAAGATGTAGCACTTTGCACAGGAATATAACCAACTAGAAGTTAGGGAATGGGAATGAGAGTTTAAGTCTATGAGTCCACATCAGAGTCGATGTATCTTTTTTTCTATATTTCTCTCTCTTCAGTACATTTAGCAAGCATTAAAAACAATCTGAATCTCATTCAAGATCTCTGTGCTGATGTTTCAACTTCACGACCTGATTTTCAGCTAACGACAGAGGAGGTGTGGCAGGGATACCGGGGCAGACATCTTGCACAACTGTTCCACTGGCATTGATGTGGCTTTTGTTGGAGTAATTTTACCTGTGAAATTCTGTCTTTCATCTTTGAATGTCCAAGCACTTCCCCTCAAGCAATGCAGGAATTTGAATTATGCAAGGGAATGTAAGAAGTTCAAAGAAGAACTCAGTTATTTTCATCCAGGTAAAGTTTTTTTTTTTTTTAAGTTCATTTAATTAAAAGTGTACTTTTTTCCTAGAGGACTTAAGTCCAAATTCACATTAACATATCTTCCATTTTCAACGCTGCCATCGTCACCACCCTGTCATCCTGATGTTTATCATTGTCATTTTTAACCTTTATACTTGCATATGGTATATTGAGGTAGTGCATTCTCAAATTGCTCATTGGAATCACCTCATTATCACCTAAAATGCAGATTCTATGGTGCTACCTAAGGCATAGTAAGCCAGAATCTCTAAAAACAAGAACCTGAAATGTGGATTTTAATGTTTCAGAAGAATCTGCTGGCATTTACAATTTAGAGAGCACATTCAAATGTATTCTCTTATCTGACTTTTCCAACAATCCTTTGTAGGAAGGAGAGCTGCCAGAATTTTAGAAAGTTGAGGTGAATGTTGCAAGGAAAGTTAGATGGGATTAAACCTCAAATCATCTATGTACAAGCACAATACCCTTTCCATTCTTTCTTTTGCCAATGCAATGATTTATGGAAAAGGCCACATGGTAGAGAGTCATGGTGCTCGATAGGGTGATCTCATCTACAGGCAGAGTGGGCATCGAATGATTGTGTTTCCTGGAAGGCTTTGTTGAGAAGTGTTGTGTAGCTACAGGTGAGCTGAGAGAGTGTGTGATGCTTTGCATCTGGCATGCACATCGAATCATTGTATGATGCCTTACATGTTTAGTGTTTGCCAATTGTAATATGCACCTCTTACATTCCCAATTTCTTCCTGTCCATCTCTTCTTATTTTCACTTCCCTCTCTATGTAATTGTAGCCCATTCATTCGGCGTATTTTGCACGCTAGGTGTTATCACATATAACCCCATTAACAATTTCAACAAAGAAAGAAAGAGGAACAGTAAGAAAAGCGATGAAAGAGGAAGGGAAAAAAGCAAGACAATATATAATTTTCCCTACGTTATGATATTTTGAGTTAGAAAAACAAAGACAATCCAAATGTGATTTCCAATAGACGGCTTGAGAAAACTTACAGTATGTTTCACCTATGGCTTTGCAAAAGGATATTTAGCAGCCTCTGTTAGATAACCACAGAAAGACACTGGCATGCCAGGTAGCTATAATTGGTCTGTGCTTAAAAGCAACAGTAAATGGTAAACACATGAGAAACAAGAAGCACTGCTGAGTGACCTTGGAGAGGATTGCCTTCAGCACCAGACTGGGGACATGCACGACATTATCAGGGACTGGGAGTACCTGGCTTTTGGAATAATCAGATTTTGGAGGACACTTTCACAGGGGGTAACTCCTGGGTGCCGATCTCTCCCGCACTCATTATGGTACCAGGTGCTTTGATTATGTGAGAACAAGTAAGATCTACCTGGAGGCATATCAGGACCCCAGCTGGAAGTATTAAAATTCTTGACAAAGTAAAGCAGTGTATTAAGAGCTTTGCCACTTAGGAGCCTCTTGACGAGTGAGAATACACAACTACCCCTGCCCCTTCATTTCATATGAGACATTAAATCATTAAATGACGCTGCTCTTATCAGTTTGACTGCAAAGTCATTAATTTTATGTTTGAAATGGGGTGTGGGGGGACATATTTTCTTAGTTTCTGAGATGTCAAGTGAATTTCACAGAACCCTGAAAGGAAAAGTTCACGTTTTTCTCTTTTAAAATTTAAGATGTTATGAGAAGGATGCCTGATTGACTGGCATTGTTCAATGACTGTTACAATTATAGGAACTCTGCTATGTGTCATGGTCTTGAATCAATCAAAGTAATCAAGAAATTTTTTAAAAAGTCCTCACTGCAGTAAAAGTCAAAAAGTAACCCTCCATAATAACACGGACAAAAGTATAAGTTATACAAATGGTACACCATCAGATTGATAAGGTTCCATACTAATTTAACTGTAGCCAAATCTAAGTGCCCTAATGCGAATACTCCATAAATGTAATAAGAGAAGCTATAAGAGATTCTTTTGTTAAGCACTTATGCTAAATCCTTTGCATGATTAAACATCTACCTTAGCATCATTTGTTTAAAGGATGAAATTGAGGCTCAGAGAGATTAAGTTATTTTCCTATAAACACACAGTTAGTAAAAGGCAAGTCTGACTATAGAACCAATATTTATCTGGCAGATTCCAGACTGTTTTCTTACACATTAGTTTATTATTTATATAACTTTCTGTGAAGACAATTATATTTCCCCAAAACACAATATTAAATCTGTTATCTCTAATTCCCTTGGTCATGGGGAATATTACCATTGCTTTACATCATGACATCCTTTCCTTACAACATATATAAGATTTTATTTTAAGTAAATTCCTGTGGCATGCCTCAATTATCTGCCTTGTCATTTGGCTCAAATAGGATTTAGAATTTCAATTCAGAAGTTGAAGGAGCAGTTAGAAACTGTATCTGAGAATTTTCTAATATGCATACTAGTTACATTTTTCAACGTGAATATAGTTATCCCAGTTACAGATGAAACAGACTAGGTATTCCTGATTCCAATATTTCCCCTATACCCACTCTGCACTTAAAAGCAAAAGTAGGAGCTAGACATTACACGTTGGTTTTTAAAAACTAATTGAAATTGTAATTTAGTAGCTGGAAAAGGGGAGGAAAAGAGTTTTCTACAACAGATTTTTAAATCCCAAACTACTGCTTTACATCTTTCAGGTAATTTGGGAGTGAGGCTGTAGATATATTAAATGTTCACCATCTTACAAGCGATTCGTATACGCTAAACCACTAGGGAAACTCAATAATTGCTGAACGAAATGAGAAGTATGTTTCCAATTTAGAAGAACAGAAAAACTACAGTAGAGAAGTAGTGTAAAATAATATAAGAAAACCTTCACAGGGCTATATACCAGCATCAAAAAAGAACCAAGCTCAGCTCCCCCTAGGCCATACATCGCTGCAATCCACAGACATTGCTGGGAATTCCCGGTTCTGATGCAGAATGCGATGAGGCCACATTGCTGAGTGATTGCCACTCTACACAGACACTTTTAGACTGCTACGCAGGGCCAGATGTCAAAAAGGGGCTGATTAGGGAAGAAATCCATTGTTTGTTTTACTATAACTTCAGCTTCCCGTTAGTAAAAAGGAAAACATTCTCTTTTCTATGATAGCTGTAGGAGGGTTTCAAAAGGGAAATGAGGTTATAACATAAATATCATCATTTTCTTTAAAGTACGGCTGCAATTGTCAAGGAAGAAAAGTCAGCCAGAAATATCGTAAAGCTAATTAAAATTATGTCAGGAGCTAAACTAATTAGGACACTAGTGTACAGAGATATGTCATTGTGTCATTCTGGAAAAAAAAAAGAAAGAAGAAAGCATGGAAAGTCTCAGAAAAAGTCAAAAGAAAGAGAGAATTTTACACAATAGCAGGAAAGCAAATTAATTACTGCTTCACTCAACACTGACAGAGAGCATAATAGAAATAAGATCCTCTAGTGAATGTTTAAATAAAAAAAAAAAAAAGTTGTTTTTCAGCTAGCAGTTGTTTGCCTCATCCTCTGCCAAAATGACTCCTTCCCTCTCTGAGCACCTAAAGAAAGTCACTGAAAATCTTAAGAATACAGAAGAGGGGAAAGTCCCACCAAAGCAAGTGAAATCTGAGGGTGGGTATACCTTTAAAGATCTGAGTCCTTAAAATTATGAAATTCATTTGCATGAGGTGCTGACAAGCTTCACAGTGAGGGAAGAGAACACAAGAAGCATTACAGCTCTTCAATTTCTGAAATCCATTTTTGTACACGAGCTACTGGTCATGTCTTTGCAAATTTCTTGAGTTGCATCCCCATAAAACAACAAAATTGGGCACTGTCAGCAGAAAAGCAGCATTTTGAATACATCAGTCAGAAAACAAGCACATTTGAAAAACAGACTTAAGAAAAGGTCAAACGGGAGGTTCTGGAAACACACTCAAAGCTCTCACGTGAATGCCTGCATCTATCTATTCAGAAACTGATACACTGCTGACTACTACAAACTTGCATTTCACATAATTCCTGCTCATTTCATCTCCCATAGCAAAATTTAATTAAATATTTCTATGTTTGACTTTTTGATGTGCTTTCGAAACTTTCAGAATAATTCCCTTAAGCCTTGAGTACTCCTGAAAAAAATATATTTATGAGGATGAAGAACTCTGCTAGAAGTCACTATGGTTAATTACAGTAAAACAATCTTTGTGATTGGTATCGTGTATAAAGTTAATTGTCTCATTAACCTTAGCCATTGTAATCTAGTCCCATTATAAATGAGAATCAGAAAAAAAGGGCTAGAATTTTTTTTTAAAGTAATGACATCAAAATAGTGTATATTCCTACACGATGATCTTTAAGATTTAAATGCATGTCTCTTCAGGTTAATAACTAATAAATGCTGTAATGTCAAAATGATAGATTGATAGAGAAACTGGCCTTACCATGTGAATGGCATCTTAGGACATCTTAGTACATCTTAGTACGTCTCAGATTCACTATCTTTATTTCTCTTCACCATTTCGACCTCTAGGCAAAAGAAAATTAAATCATTATTTGAAATGGAAGAAACAAGTCCCTTCAATATGAGATAGGTCTCTTGAGGTAGATAATGCAGAACTTCTGGAAACTTCTGGTAGCCTCTGTGTCCATAGAAGACCAAGGGAGAATTCAAAGCATTCTGACTTGGTGGCTGAAATGTGATAAAGTGACAGGCTCTGACCAGTGTTCAGGAGGTAGCATTATATGTGAGCAAAGGTTCATTCATTGCTCTGCCAGAAGCTGAAAATATGACACCAAAGGGCTTGAAGATGATTGAAGAACCCAAATGATTAACCAGGTATCAGTCACCTGGAAGAAGTAGTCTATGGCTACATCAGTTTGACTCAAATCTTGCTAACTAAAAGTCTTCCTGTATTCCTATCTCCATGGTGCTTTGTTGACCCAGACAGTATGTGTCAAAATAAAACAATAAAATATTAAAATGACAAGAGCCTACCAATATAAGTAAGCATCCATTGAATATTTACTTATACTTGGTAAGTACTTCATTTATTTTTATATTCCCATTTAGTCTTCAGTGTTCCCTATTAGGTAATTAATTTGCCCCATTTTACAGAAGACGTTGAGACTGAAGTGCCTCATCTGGCTTGGTCTCTTCTCATGTAAGAAACTGTTCCCGCCGTTAGTATCACTCTGATGCCTGGAAAGAGAAGAGGGACTTTAACATGACACTCCTGTGAAAACTCTTTAGCTTTGAAAATTGGTGATGTGTGGTTTGACACATAATTAGTACACACTGGTCTCTGCCCAATAAAATGGGTACACAGTTGCCTTAGGGAAAGACCTGTGTACTAAAATGTTTAAGATGTAATAAAGAAATGGAGACCCAGAGAGATTCCTCTCATATATAGAGACAGAATAGAGCATTGGATGTAATTTGCTTAGGTTTTTTTTTTTTTTTAATTTAATGTGATGTATCTTAGGTTACATGCTTTTCTTAAAGAGACTAGCATGAGAAAGCTCAGTGTCAGAAGCATTTATTGATAGTCTTAATCATGTATTCTTTTAAAGGGAATTCTGCACACGTTACACAGCAATATCAAAAACTTTTTGAAAGCCTTAATGAAAAGCCACAATCAGCTCATAGTGAAAACAGAATTTTTTTCCCTCTATTGTTTCTCAATAACCAAACTCTCTACTGTTTTCCTGGAGAAGCAAGAAGGTTAATATACATAATCTAGGCTGGTTAAGGCATTTTTAGAGAAAAGATGAAAAGCCTGACAAACAGAATGAAGCCTCCAGGAAACAGGGGAAATTCTAAAGGTCTGTTGAGCTTTTCCTCTCCTTAGATATGGAACCTTCTAGAATCTTCTAGAATAAAAGTACTTGGTGAACAAGGGCCCAGTGGCTGTAGAGATTGATTTTAACATATGGCAATGACTCTGAATTATGAAAGAAGTGCTTGGGAAGAACTCTGCTTTTGTCTCCTTGCTATCATCCGATACTCTCTTTTGTTCCTTGTCTGCGGTCAGAGCCATCCTGGATTTCTGTTCCGACTTTCTCTCACTCTTATTACTCTGTCTCTTTTTATAGGCGCTAATTTTCCTTTATTACTATTTTTAACTATTAGATTATGAAATTCACCACCATATCTTAGTTGATCTTTTGAGTGCTGACCACTTAGAGGGCTCAGTCTAGAAAATGAACCTGTAAAAAATAATGAGTTGCTAAAGGGCTAGCCCTGGGCTCACAGGATATGCTACCTGAACTCCTGATTGTTTTCAGGGACCACGACCACAAGCTTTTAGATGCCAACTATTTTTCAGGAATCCAGTATCTGTTGTTTTTAACCTTGGGCTTTTTGGTTGCTTATTCTTTAGAGCTAATCCTTTAAAATTTCAACTGAATAAAAAGCAATCTTAGAATGCCATGGTTTCATTTCTTACTAATTTCTTAATTTATTCTACTTATTTTTTCTGCCCTTTTCCTCTCTGTCAGAGATTTTTGATTGTAAGCTAAAGAAACCTATTGAAAGTAGATTCCAGTGAAAGGGTAATAACAGAGGATGCAAAGATTCAATTCTTTAGACATCCTTAGCAAACAAACAGAAAGAAAAACATACCTCCTGGAGGCTGAAACTTGAATATAAAATTCAACAACTAAAGCACTTTCCCGGTGCTCATTTATAAAGACTATACGGTCTAATTTTTCTTTCTGTGTGTGTGGGTGTATGAGCTCATTTTCTGTGTGTGTTAGGTCTGCTCCTAGAATAAAAATTTAATCTGTTTATGAATAGTTTCTTCTCCAGCACTACCTATCTGTGGGTCCTCAGTAACCCCATCCCAATAGATATTTCAGCTCGGAAATAATGCTGCCTAAATGCAGACCCCAGTTCTGTTATTTTCATTTTTAAGTGAAAGTCAATTAACTCCTTAGTAAGAGGTGCACAGGTGCCCATCTCTGAGCCAACCAGTGCTTGCCTGTTGGTTACGTTGTAAAGACATTGTAACTCAGGCCTACCATTTTAGCAATTGCTGTGGGCATGGTCACATATCAGAGAAGTATGAAAGGGGTAAGGCAGGCACTCAATTTTATGTCAACAGCATGTTCTTACATTACATTCATACCATCATGCAGTCAATAAAGATCTATTCAGAATTCCAAAGACTCTATCGAATCCTCTAGAGATGTAAAATGATGTATTGTACAGTTATTCAAGTATATCTGTCCTTATTAACTGCAAATCATCCCAAATAATCTATATGAATAGATGAAAATACAAAATATCATTTAAAAATATGAATGGGGAAACAAGCATATTCTATCAAAGCAGATTATAAACATAGGGTGTATAATTAAAATTTGCAATGTTATTCAAGTGAATTGGCTTATTAATATTATTTTCATCAAAAATATCAAGAATATAATTAAATGAAAGTTAAATATTAATATTGCTCAAATTACCAAACGGGTACTGAGTCTAGGAAATGGATTTAATAGAGAGTATATCAATAATTATTTATTGCACATAACTTAATTCATGTACAATATAGGTATATGTTTGGTTACATATGGCTTTTAGTCTTTTATTGTTTGATGAAAGCATACACAGAAAAAACATACATCGTGGTGAATTTTATAGACTATTTGATAGTTCATATATACTTGAATTTAGTCATTTAGTAGATGTCAAAGCATGTTGACTTTAATTTGGAAAATATCATGAGTACAGTGCTTAAAGATCTATAAAACTGCTGCAATATTTAGTCAGAAATAGTTAACAATAAATATACAGTTGTCTTGCATAAGTAATTAAATACACATACACAGACACAGGCAGTTACTTTGAAGCATGCTAAAGATTCTCTATTGCACTAAATGAGATGGAACAGAAAATGTGATATTTTATACCAGAACACTATTAAAAATTCTTAATCACAAATTTATTTGAAGCCTATCCTCCTAAGTAATCAACATAATAATTATTTCAGAAATCCAGCTTTTTGGGGTAATTATCTTTAGAAAGACTGAAACTTAAATGGATAGTATCAGCTATATAAATGCTTATAGTATATGATTATACTTTAAAATTTTATTCATCACAGTTTTGTACAACCCAGTTGCTTATAATTTGCTGTAATTGCTCCTCAAATAGAGCATTAAGTTTTATGGCTTCATATTTTCCTTGACTAAAAGGCTTTATTACCATAACAATGCATAGAAAATGGAAATATTGATACCCATAACCTCTAAGTAATGTTTGCTTATTATTTAATGTGGGCATATGTAGCTTAATTCTAAGTGAATCAGAAAGTTCCAAAGCAGTTTTTTTCTTCTCCTAGCATATTATTTCTGTCTTAATCTTAGGACTCTTAAAGAATAGAAACATTCTATTTTATTATGCATTTTTGTGTGTAACAAGGCAGGTGTCTCTGTGAATGTCTAAAATAAGAAAAACAGTGTTCTAATTTAAACCTTGGTTTCTTGTTTTTCCACAGACTGATGCCCTTTTGTGGGAGCATAGAAATTTATAGCCAAGCCCAGACCTATTAGGATCAAGACATAAAAGAAAAAAAAAAAGGTTTTTAGTGCAGAGGGAAATAACCTTTTACAATATTAATAAAGGCTCTCTATACTTACGATATATCTTTGACCTATAATGTCAGAAATATAGATTACACCCTTAAATCATGCACTTCTAGCTTCATACCAAATTTGCACCATTCAGCTTTATCACAAATGTGTCCAGATTTTTACAACATCTGGCACATTTATAGCAATTAGTTCTGGGCAGGCTGTAGTGCCGCCAGTCTCAATAGCACAGTCCAAGTACAAACACAAATTATGATTAGTAATGATTTATTCAATGATGAAGTAATTCATCTTAGTCTGTTAAAGCCCAAAACTATAAGAGTTGACAGTTGTGATTTGTGTTATAGTTTTATGTGATTACATCAAGTTCTTTCTAAATGTTACCCCAAACAGATAAAAAAAAAAAAATGGAAAGCAGGTGAAATAAATACTATGTCATAGTAAAACATTCTTAAAAATGCATTTCTTTATGCCCTTGGGAGAAAATGATGAAATTGTGTCAATTGTCCCAATCCTTTTCAAAACAGAGGAGTAAAGTACAGTGTTTGGAACACTCTGAGAGATCTTGTAAATTTTAATTAATTCCGTTTTATCACCAATTGGCTAAAAGCCTTCTGTCATTTGCAAACAGTGCCATATATGACACTCTCATAAAAGATTTGTTTTATGATTAACAGTGGCGATTTTTTGTAAGAGCTAAACCAGGATGCATGGTTTTCCTCTACCTCCTATATGTTGGAATTTCTTTTTCCTCCCTCTAGTCTACCTGCATTCTGTTTATGCTTCAAGTTCTGTAAAATGCTTTCCTTAGTAACTTTGTTGGAGAATTTTTGCCCTGATTACAGAGTGTGAGATTGATTGCATTTATTTTGGTCTAACTATTGCTATTTCACCCACTGATGATACTACAGCATTCCTAAGTGTCCATATCTTGTGTAAGATGTGCTCCTCACAGTGTTGAGTACAGTATATCATAGGTGCTTTTAAAAAATTCTTGCTCCTCTGTACTCAAAAGGACGTGGGTGCTATGGTTCATGCAGGCACATCTTCAGAAGAGTAAGTCTCTCCTGGTGACACAACACTAATAAAACATGCAGTAGGGTGTCAGCCTTAAGAAACTATGCAGATCTACAACTGCCCAGCAAAGATCTGTGCTTCCCTCCCATTCTGAATCTGGGCATAAAGCTAAGACTAGTCATCACCAATGGAAGGAGATAGACCTTCTCGAATCAGGAATTGCCTGTTGAAAGGGAACCATTCAGTAACACTCACTTTGACTTTATTTGAGTGGGAAATCATCTTTGCTTGTGTTAAGCTATTGCAATTTGAGAGTTTCTCTGTTTGAGTAACTATCAGGAAGGAGAACAAATAGGGGCCATCATTCTTATTTTCATCTTTAAATTTGATTGCTTTTATTATTTTTATAGTCCAAAATAGGCTTATATTATTTTTATATTCAGAAAAACAAAAAACACCGACTTTTGGACAAGGTAAGAACTGGTAATAGGCTAATCTAATTTCTTGGAAAGCTGATCTTTCATTTATTTTTCCAGAAATCATTACTTCTACTTAATCTGTAAAAAATATTATAACAGAATCTGGAGTGGAATAAAAAAAGTAATTAAGATATACTTTATTCCTGCCTTCAAGAAACACATACTCTCCTGCAAAATGAAAAGACTTTGCATTTTGAGGGCAGATATCTGCGGGGTTAGTTTTCTAACCTTACCACTTAATAACTTTGTAACTTTGGCTAGTGTTTCCTTTTTGTCTTAATTTCCTCATCTTTAAAATGATTAACAGGGGATAGTAAGAGTCACTGCCTCAAAGGTCAAAGTTATAACTGTATATGTTTAAAATATCTAGAATAATGCTGAGTATATAGGATACAGTATGGCTTTCTTTTTCTAGATAAGAAGATTAGATCTATTGAAATAGGATAATATGATAAATACTAATTGTTACTAGACAGAAGATGCCAGATTCAAACCCAGTTCTTTTTAATGCTATTAATAAATCTCTTTTTAATACAGCTGTAACATTTTTTTAGAGACATGATCAAATACATTTAAGGCAGTGAACTCTAAATGATCCAGATAATTAAACCAATTTTTTTGGAAAGCGTTTATCTGGATACTTGTAGTCTTTCCTCATTTTATCCCACTTACACAGATGTGATCCCAAACTACTCTTGTAATGATAAAAATAAAAAAAGTTACCTCTGCCTCTGGAGGCAGGATTTTTTTTTTAAATCAACATTAGATTATTCTGCCTGCAGAGGAGTAACATTGTCCTTGGTTGGTATTTCTTTGAGCTCAATCTGTATAAGACCAACAAAGGAAAATTCATAGATGATCCATTTCGCTTATGTTAACTAAAGGCAACAAATGGAGGGATATTTTTTCAGCCTGAGTTGTTCTAACCACATGGACCACATGATTGAAAAGTACACCTTCCTGACAATTATATAAAGATAACAAGTACTTAAGTCATTATAGACTTCAGCTGCTCAGAACTGCTCCCCCAACCCACCGCTACACAAAGGAAAATTCCCTTCTTTATTTGCCCCTTATGTCAGATAATACCATCAGCCCTTTCCAGATACCAAAAACATGGGTGTCATTCTCTTTTATTTTCTCCCATTTTGTTAATCTAATCTGATAATGGTTCTCAAATGTGCCACATACATATAGCCCCAATCCCAATCTGGCATGCCTTAATTGAAAGACTTATTAACTCTCACCAATATTATTATGACTTTATTCTCCATTTAGACTTATCACAAATCTATCCCCTATAGTAACTTCTGAGGAATGTTGGCAAATTGAAAATGTGGTCACAGAAATCTCTTGCTAATAATAAATTGTTCACAAGATCTCTCCCCCATCAGACTGTTAGCTCCTACATTTTAGGCCCTGTTTCTTAGCTATCTTTGCTACTTCTATGCCTAAGATGGTGCTGGTTTTTCATAGTATCTGTGAATAAAGAGTCTCATCAAAGGGAAGTTGGTAATTTTTTTTTTCAAAATTTGACTTTAGCTTTAAGCCTGTATTAAGCCTATGCAAGCCTATTAAAGAATCTATTACCTCCCTAATCAAGTTTAACCACCACCACTGGTAAGCTCTACCATTGGCTTCAGTAGACTAGAATCTATATAAGAGGCTTTCTTGCAAAGGCAGAACTTGACTGTTTTTAAGATCATATTGCTTCCAATGACCTTCTGTTCATCTCTTTTTATAGTTCACTTGGCTTTTGACAAACTGCATTGCTTTCTAATCTAACAGTTTCTATTACTTACTTCATTTTGTCCTCAAGTTGTCATAAGCTATTTCTAGAGTTCCTGTTTTCTGATTCTTTCCTTATTTCTGGCCTGTGGTAAAGTCCACATCTCAAGCCTTACTTCTTAGACTTTCTCAATCCTCAGTGACTATAATGCCCCCATCATTACCTGTTATTAACTAATGCTCCCTCTAGATTTTTTTTTTTTTTTTTGAGACAGTGTCTCACTCTGTTGCCTGGGCTAAAGTGCTGTGGCGTCAGCCTAACTCACAGCAACCTCAGACTCCTGAACTCAAGCGATCCTACTGCCTCAGTCTCCCGAGTAGCTGGGACTACATGCCCAGCTAATTTTTTCTATATATTTTTAGCTGTCCAGATCATTTCTTTCTATTTTTAGTAGAGACAGGGTCTCGCTAGTGCTCAGGCTGGTCTCGAACTCCTGAGCTCAAACGATCCGCCCGCCTCGGCCTCCCAGAGTGCTAGGATTACAGGCATGAGCCACCACGCCCGGCCTCCCTCTAGATTTTGATATGATGGTGTATGACTTGGGCAGACACACCACACACTTCAAGTCACCTGGCCCTGATTCAGTAATAACCACTGACTTCTATTTTGAAAATGCCAGGAGGAGTTTTAAAAGTTAACAGCAGCCCATTAGAATTACAGAAGTTACCAGTACTAGGAATTAGGGGATATTCAAGACAATGCTGCAAAATTGAAACTGAAGAAATGGAAATTGGAATCATTGAGTTGAAGTTTCCTACTGATGTTGGGAAAGCTCATGATCACAAACCAATTTAAAAGAAAATCAGATTTATATTCAAGCGCTAGATTTGAAAGAGGGCACTCGTGGCCAAGTTCAAGGTTATAGGTATGAGAAACTAAAAATTCCCTATGTTAATTTAGTATAGAAGTGTCAGAGATTCTATAATACAGGAAGAAACTGAAAGATGGTTTACTTTCTCCTCCACAGCCTTTCACAGGTGCCTATGAGTGATTACCGAGCACTGGAAGACAGATTCTTATTCAGGGGGCTAAGGAGACTAGAAGCCAGAAATTCCAGTATGTAAACTGCAGCTGTAAGAAAAGAGCAGTCAATAGGGACCACAAATATCTCTAAAGGAACTTCTATTCTCCGGAATATTCCAAATGGATAGATACATAGATACATACAAATAACTTGTTCTTCCATATTTTAGCAGATCACCACCATCTATAGCATCTTAATACTAATTCCAGTCACTTGCTATGTATGTTTGGCTCACAGATCCATGGACAATGAGGAAGAGGAAGATGTTTTATCATGACAATGAAGCAGCCTGGTATGTTTCTGCCATGTGAAGAGTCCCTTTAGGTGAAGTTCCCTACAGATTATTTATTTTCCCAGAAAAGAAATCTTATAGACATCTTCAAATAATCAGTTGAAGAAAGGGCGGCCCAATGGTTCAAACATATTCTTTCCTTTTGTGGTTGTTCACAGTTCTCAATCCCAGTTGGGAAGAAAAAATAAAAAACCTTTCTTCCTGGTTTTGTAGAGCACTGAATATACTGTCAATAAGTCATAAAAATTTCTGCAACTTCCTTCCCTTTCTATTCTTCTGCCATGCATTACATGTCAACATAGTCAGTGAATGAGACAAGTTAGACATATTACATCAGGAGACTAAATTCTCTAGGGTTGATGGTATCCTTAGGGCAAGACGCTCGATATTCTGACAGGTGCCTTTCTTAAATTAGACTTTTCCTGTGTGTCACATTCTCTGTAGCCACTCAGGAGCAGAGGCAGTGGGATTAGATTGATTTTGGGGCTGCTATCAATATAAATAACAATTAACTCTTATGTCAGCTTTTAGCAGCCAAGCACAATTACAGAATGTCTGCATTTCAAGCAAGAATAAAGACATCCTCCTTTGGGCTGAAGGATGTAAGAGAGCCATATGCCAGAATCACAAGGATATTTTTACAACCTCACTGAAATCCTCCACCATTATATGAGGCAGACCTCTAATTCTTATTGCCGGTCTATTTATGACAGAGAGTTCTTTTTATAATCCAAAGGACTTAGTCTGGTTTGAAAGGCACTGCCTGACCTAAAACTACCTTTGTACCATCACCTCCAGCTAGGGATCTCTAGGGGAGAAAAAGTAGTATCTTCTTGCCCATTGCAAAGTGTGTCTGTGGCTGATACCCCTATAACAGAAGACAGATTAACAAGAAAAAAAGCATAACAAATATGTAATATAGTTAACTGAGGTTTCCCATGACGAGGGAGACATCAGAAATGAAGACCCAAAGACCAGGGAAAACTGTATTTTAATGGACAGTCAAGGAGAAGCATCCTTGAACAAAAAGGGGGTCTGACCTAATGGTAATAAAATGTGGAGGATTTAGCGAGGCCTGTTTGTTCAGATTGTTCTTGGCCTCAGGGTACAGAGAAGGACCCTTCTGGAATGAGGGTCTTGTGGTCTACTGTCAAGGGAAGTGGTCAAAGAATTAATTTATGGGTATGCTTCAGGAGCATAAGATAGGAGGTCAGAGTGACCTTCTTGCTTCTTAGGTTTTCTCAATTGCCAAGGTGCCATATTTGGGGGTATCGTGTTCCGAGTCCTGACAGCTTCCAGATACCATATATTCCAGAAAAATGAATTATCAGTTTCTGATGTTGCTACCCAATTTTGACTCATAAATTTTTCTTTGTACTTTTATTTTAGAATGCCCTAGTCTTTACTTCATAACTAGCTATTCTGTTGTTAGATTTAGATTCAATCACAAGTGAAAAATAAATAGATGAATAGTCTTTAAAAAAGACTAAAGCATATTTCTTTCACACGTAGAAAACATCTAGGGTAAGAAAGAAAGAGAGAGAGAAAAAAAAGAAAGAAGAAAGAAGGTGAAAAGTCTAGGACACCTAGATAAGATGTGTCCATGGATATCAAAGACATAGATTTCTTCCTACTTGTGGTCATGCTATTTTTAATATGTGCTAAATGCCTTCTTGTCCTATGGTTCAATATGGTTGCTCAAGCTCCAGCCATCAGAGAAAGAAGAAAGGGACGTACACTCACTTTGAAGGCACTTTCCAGAACATAGGCACACTACTTACATTCCATTTTATCATAACTTACTTACATTAGCACATATAAGGTATAATAAAACATATGATCCTCTTTTCGGTGGTCATGTGACTGACCGGCTAACATGACCGTTACATTATTAAAAAGTAGCAAAGAATGAAACTTTGAGAACAAACATTAATAGTAAAAACCCTGTTTCAACCAGGTGGTGAATTTTACCAGCTTTTCCTGAACCCTGGAGAAAAGCAAATTAATCCCCTACCCACGTTCAAATAGAAATTTGTTAAAGCAGTATTTCAGCATGATACAACTCATTTTTATTTAAATCTCAATGACTCACAAAAAGAGAACAAGGGCCGGGCGTGGTGGCTCAAGCCTGTGCTCCTAGCACTCTCAGAGGCCGAGGCAGGAGGATCGCTTGAGGTCAGGAGTTCTAGAACAGCTTGAGCAAGAGCGAGACCCCATCTCTACTTAAAATAGTAAAAATTAGCTGGGTGTGGGGAGGGCACCTGTAGTCTCAGCTACTCGGGAGGCTGAGGCAGGAGGATGGCTGGATCCCAGGAGTTTGAGGCTGCAGTGAGCTATGATGACACCACTGCACTCTAGCCAGGGTGACAAAGTGAGACTCTGTCTCAACAAACAAAACAAAAAAAAACAAGGTTGAACTGTGAAGGAGAAGAGTGGAGAAGCAGTATGGCGCCCCCCTGCCCTGCCTCAGATCGGGTTTGTGGTGACAGGGTGTGACCCCTGACCCCCGACCCCGAGGGGTCGGCAGCCTGGTGCTTTGTATACAAGAAGCTCCCGGTTCACCGGCGGCAGCAGCTTTGGGGCTCCTGAAGGTAGAGAAGCTCTTCAGCCCTCGGGAGGCTGCTGACTGCCAGAGGCATGAGGGAAGGAGAAACAAAACTACCACCTACGCTTTCTGCAGGGACCCAGACCCCTCCGGGGTTGATTTCTACTGAAATCCTGACCCTTCTTGTTCTGCCCTGCAACTTCTTCCCGTGGAATTCTCTGGTAGGTTCTGGCACTTTTACCTCAGAATTACACCTGAGCGATGTTTTCATTCATCCAAAACTTTTCCTTCTTTCTGAGACAGTCTGTGACCAATGTCTCCAGTCAGCCATCTTGCCTCACCCTCCAAAGAGATGAAGATTTTGTTTTTTGGTTTTTTTTTTTTTTATTTATTTTGAGACAGAGTCTCACTCTGTTGCCCGGGCTAGAGTGAGTGCCGTGGCGTCAGCCTAGCTCACAGCAACCTCAAACTCCTGGGCTCAAGCAATCCTCCTGCCTCAGCCTCCCGAGTAGCTGGGACTACAGGCATGCACCACCATGCCCGGCCAATTTTTCTATATATATTTTTAGATGTCCATATAATTTCTTTCTATTTTTAGTAGAGACGGGGTCTCGCTCTTGCTCAGGCTGGTCTCGAACTCCTGACCTCGAATGATCCACCCGCCTTGGCCTCCCAGAGTGCTGGGATTACAGGCAGGAGCCACCGCGCCGGCGAGATGAAGATTTTGTTTGTATGATATACAACTTTGCTCCAGGAAACTCTCTCTCTCTCTCCCCCTCTCTGTCTCTCACACACACACACACACACACACACACACACACATACATATACACACACAAACCACAAACACAAATATTCTGAAGTTGTTTCCACATCTCAAAAACATCAGCAGTAGTTTCCTCGACCCTTCCTGGTATTTTAGGGAGGTTTAAAATGAGATAATATAAGAGGAAATAGCTTTTGTAAAATGTAAGGTGCATTAATCATTTTTATTTCTTTTTTTTGTTTTTTCTCAGAGATAGAGTCTTGCTCTGTCGTCCCAGGTAAAGTGCAGTGGTGTCATCGTAGCTCCCTGAAACCTCAAACTCCTGGGCTCAAATGATCCTCCTGTCTCAGCCTCCTGAATGGCTGGGACTACAGGTCAGCACCACCACGCCTGGTTAATTTTTCTATTTTTCATAGAGATGGGGGTCTCACTCTTGTTGAGGTTGGCCTCGAACTCCTGAGCTCAAGGGATCCTCCCACCTCAGCCTCTCAGAGTGCTAGTGTAAGAAGCATAAGCCACCACACCCGGCCTAATTATCTTTCTTAAATAATGAATAAGTAAAGAACTGATAGAAGCACACTCCAGGCATTGCAATTCTCTTAGGATCTAAATAAAAAAATGCCATCAAAATTCTAGTAATTCACCAATAGCTCAAGAAAACTAGCATTATATGATTTTGAATTTCCTTCATTTATGCAGCAAATACATTTTGAGCATCTGTTATGTGCTGAACACTAATTTGGGTCTTGAGCTATAGCAGATAATAAGACATATAGAGCTCTTGAACTCAGGAAGCTTGTAATTGAAAGGAGAACACATATTCAAATAATGATGTAATGATGCAGCATAATTACATTTTGCAGGGAAAGTATTATATGAATGTACATTTAAAGAAAAAAGTATTATACAAATATGTAAAAATGGCAGATGTAAAATTATGGGAGTATGTAGGAAATGACGGCTTTCTGAGGCTGTGATGTTTTAGTAGAAATCTGAAAGCTAAGAAGGCAGTAACTATGCAAAAGGAACATTGGTAGGAGATCAAAGAACAAGAGCAAATTCCAGGTGGAGGAAACAGCATGTGTTAAGACCTTGAAATGAGAAGTGTATGAAGCATGTAAGGATATTGACATGTTCCCTAAACTATTCTGAGCCCCAGTTTCCTAGTTTATAAGATGGAAATTATAATAATATGAATCTTAATTTCTTCATAGAAAATAATGTATAATAAAGGATTTGTAAATAGTGAAATTCTTCAAAAACAATAATTACTCGGTTTACCTAATATAAATAAGAAAGCTCTAGGTGGTCCATGCTTAAGATATGCTTTGCAAACCTCCTGCTTTGCCCCCTATATGAAGGGTAAGTACTTTATTTTGACTATGCTTAATGGT
>CM052442.1:127971406-127987921 GCA_028533085.1 Varecia variegata
AGCAATTGGGGTAAATACTTAAAAAATATATATATGTATATAAAATTAAATAAATAAATTTAACAGCAATCGGATGGACAGAAATCCCCAATTTGCCACAACATTCAATTCAAAATAAAATTCAATCTTTCTAAACACTTTTTAAAATCTGGCATGTTATTCAAAATCAGCAATCATAATGGGCACCATGCAGGTGACCTCTTCACTGCTTTCATGCGGTTTACCTGATTTAAATATTGCTAACAAGCTGTGTGATTGATTAGATCAAGCATTATGATCCCCGTTTTGCAGCTAAGAATGCATGTATCGAGAAATATTAAATAACTTGTATAAATAATATCGCTCAGAAGAAGCAGAGCCAGAATTCCAATTTAAGCTTCTCTTACTTGATATCCAACATTGGTTCTCTCATAATATGCTATTCCCTCCTTTTCATGTATTTCCTCATGCCTCAGCCCCCGCATACATTCTACACTAAGTTGTACAAAGCATACTGAGAAGATGCGATAGACTTGACTGTTTTTGCCACAACCATCTTCAATAAAACCATGATCCCTTAGGTCAATACAGAGAAGAGAAACCAGTTTGACTTGCAAAATCATTAATTTTTTTTAATTGACATTCTGATACTTGAAGCTTATCTCCAGCCTAAATCTCAGATTGAATGCTGTACATATTATCTTCAGTTTCCTTATAATTCAAACCCCACCCATATCCATAATGACCTTCAAATTGTATTAAGCCATTAAAACCCTGAGCAAGAGTAGAACCAGAAGAGGAAGTTTTTGATGTCTCTTCTGTTCAAATTTCTATTCAAATATTTACCATCTCGGGAATTCCTGACATCTATAAGATCTACAGCTTCACCAATTAAGTTATGCAAATGTCAGACAGCTCTAACCATTTTAGTCTTCCAGGAACCCATTTTAATTTTCTGCCTCCTCTCTACAGCCTATAATGTTGTACATCAAATGTCTAAAGTGAAAAAGATTTATGGTTCAGATAGGGCAAGTCATTGTTCTTATTAATCCAGACAATATATTAATAAAAAAGAGTGGACAGGAGAGATATAAGAGATGTGATCTTAGAAAAATCCCCCAATCCATAGCTCACATAATTTAAAATGTTTTCTCTCAACGAATATGGCACCGCCATGTAGAAATAGTGGTAACATAATATACAATTTATACGAAGTCTGCTTGCTTGGAAAATTTTTGTTTCAAATTTTTGCATTTGATCAGTTATGTCCATTGTTTTACATTATTCCCCTAAATGGATAATTTATTGATACAGTACTTTTTCTCCTTCAAATTCCTGTAATACTTTACATATCATGCAATCATGCTCTAGCTGTATTTCTCAACAAGGAACAAATGGTATTATGGACAGGACCACCACATGCATTGCAGAATATTTAACAGCCCTGAATTTCCCATCTAAACGTCAATGACATGCCCTACGTCACAACCCAAACCCTTCCCACATACATTTTCAAAGATTCCCTTGGCAAGGGATATTATTCCCCACTGAGAGCCACTGAACCAGGTTTTGAGGAAGACTTTACAACATTCCTAGATATAGAAGCAAGAGGACCCAAGGACAATGCTTATATAAAGATGAGACTGGATACACACACACACACACACACACACACACTGACCTCAGGCGAAATCAAACTCATTGTACATACCTCTGTTTAATGAATATAGCAAAAGAGAGAAGAGACAAATATGAAAATGTGCTGCCTTTCATTAAGTGTTCAGTTCTTTAGGCTTCACATTGTTAACCCTTGTAGGCATATAAACAAATAATTTTCTGACATGCACAGTCTTCTAGCAAATTGGACAGGTATATTTTATTATTTTTAAATAGGAGTCATATATATTATAAATTCTTCCTTTGAATAAAGAGAGGTGGGAGAAGTTGAGGCAAAAGCCAACATATAAAATAGTGAGAACTGTAGAAAGGAATTTATCCTAATACACTAACATTGAACTAGTATGTAAGCCTGAGAAATAAACAGAAGGTTCATGAGTAGTGTCAAATAGGCCAAATTGGGAAAATGATGTAAAGAACCCAAACTAGCATAAGCGAAAAAGGGAATACATTAGCTAATGTAACTGAATTTTCAGAGGTGAGTAAGGTTAGGATAGGGTTACCAGGACAGAGGTGATTGGAATGTTGGCAGCAAAAATAAAGAGTTGAAGGTGAAAAGGTGCTGTGAGGAAGGACTAGTACAGTAATTGAAAGCTGCTTTACGGGAGAGTAAAACAAAGATACTTTCAGGTAAGAACTGAAAGGGGGGAAAAGTCAAGAGAGATAGGTGTTCTGAGCAAACATCCAAGCCAGTGGTGAGTCTGAACCTTAGAGCCAGGGTCTTTAACGTGAACATGTGCTACTTAGACCGTGGTCTGCAGACCAGCAGCATCCATACCTCTGGAGGTTCGTTTTGAAATACAGGTCCCAGCCCACAAGTGCTGAACCAGAATCCACATTTTAACAAGATCCTCTCGGGTGATTTATAGACACATTAAAATTTACAAACAGACCTAAATTGTCTGTAATGAAATTGCACAGCCATGTTATTCCATCGAGCATTTCCTCCCTCGCTTAACCATAACCACCCAGTTATTGAGGCAAAAAACTTGGAATCACCACCAGCTCTCTCTTCCCACCTGCTACAACTATGCAGTCAATAAATCCTATCTCATCTGAAATAGCCTCAGATGACCTTTCTCTATCACCCCAGCCCAGGCCTCTCTGTCTTTACCTTAACCTACGCCCCTGTGGTTAGACACTGAACTCTTGCAAGAGCAACTCAACTGGTCTCCCTGCTTCTCATGTCTCTTCAGAGCGATTGCTCTAAAACACAGATTACTGCATGCCCCCATCTGCACAGAAACTTACTGGGGCTCTCGTAAATGAACAGTAGGTTGAAAACTCACTATTGCCATACACATGCACCTTCATAATTCTGCCTCAGCTCTCAATTCTCCTCTCTGTGTTGCCCTTGCTGCAGCCACACTGCCCAGCTCCTTCAGTGTCTTTCTCTCTCCCAGCTAAAGCTCTTTGCACATGCTATTCTTCCCATACGCTTGGTCCTCTGTCTTAACTTGGGTTACCCTCAAGCAGATTCTGAGATATGCAAATAGACCCTTAGATGCAGATAACATATTTTGTAGATGGTCTCAGTAAATAGAACTGAAGAAGATAGCAAAATGAGACAGGAAATGGGGAAGAAAAAACACACACACAGACAAAACTCAAAATAATGGGTGTTGTGTTTATAAACTGGTTAGCTCTGGTTGCCTCATCAGAAGGCAGACATATAGACATTTATACATTGACTAACATCCACCATGGCTGGAGAGCTGCAATGAAGGGCATTAAATTCTTTCTTTTGGTTTGCTCCTAGGCATGGGTAAGCAGCCTTCTACAACTATAAGAAAGTAAAGGAGAGAGATGAGACCTGGTGGCAGATGCATTATATGGAAAATGGGCAACAGTGCATGGATTGCACACCTTGAGGTGATGAGCCCAGGGGGCCAAGACATTGCTGTGCAGTGTGTCACAAAGGTATGTTTCACTGAAGAATTCTGTTTTCCCGTTCCCTAAGTAAGTACCCTTGCTTAAAATTACACCACGACAGTCGTTATATTGTGGTATAATCACTGAATATCTCTCTCTCCCCTAGTATAATGCACTAGAGATTAAGACACACAAAGAATCATGTGACTTTGGTTTGCAGTTTATAACCAGATTGTAGCCTAGAAGGAAGAAATACATTATAATTGGGATTTCGCACAAGGAAATTGTTATAGATTGATTTGTATACCCCAAAAACATACATTGGAGTCTTAACCCCAAGTAGTTCAAAATAACCTTATTTGGAAAAAGAGTCATTCTGGAAGTAATTAGTTATGTTTTGGTGAGGTCATATTGTATGTAGTAGAACGGGCCCTTAATTCAAAGCAACTGTCATACTGTTAAGAAGAGGAGAGGACAGAAACATGTAGGAAAGACATCCATGTGGAGACAGAGGCAGAGATTGGATTTATGCTGCCACAAGCCAAATAATGTCTGGGGCTATCACAGCTAGAAAAGGTAAGAATGCCTCCTCCCCTAGAGGATGTCAAGGGAGCAGAGCCCTGCCCACATCTTGATTTTGGACTTTTCATCTCCAGAAGTGTGAGAAAATGAATTTCTGTTGTTTTAAGATACCAAGTCTGTGGTACTTTGTAATGCAGTCCTAGGAAAGTAATGCAGAAATCATATGTTACAAAATGTGTCTTAAAATCAGTAATGCTTATTAAATCATAGATATTCCATGGAATAGGAAAGGACTAGGTCAAATTTCAGAACATCTGTTCCTGTGTTCAGCATTTTTGTTTTACACATGAGAACTTTGCAGCTAAGAGAAATTAAGCAATTTACCCCAAAACAGTCAGTGGCAGAGCCTAGACTAGAACAGAAACTCCTGACATTCAGTCCAATGCGATTCTACTCTGCTATAGCCTCCATATGTACCTGAGCAAGGCCTGTCATTGCTGATCCAACTTCAGTCGTATATATTTTATTCAGTCATGTATTGTTACCCTATTCTGACAGGCTGGTGGAGGTTGACCTAAACACCCACAGTTTGTAATTGTCACAGAATAAAATACCCGTTTCCCTACCAAAATGCTAGAGCACAGGGTCTGAGCATATTTAATACAGTGGTTACCATGGCACCCGTGTAATTTAATTACCACTCTTTTGTGAATATTTTAAAATGAAATTGTTAAAAGATCAAACAGCACATTCAACATTGTATGGCTGTAGAAATGATAAGTAGCTTTTTAACTGAAAATGTTCTGTTCCTGTAGGGAGTTGATTATTTTTTATGAGTTAAAATTTAATTATAGTGTTGGGTATATAAGCGTGTTTCTTTAATATATCACTGTGCTTCAAAAGTTAAATATGTCGGAGACATTTTACCTTTTAATTTACAACTCTGACCAGTCACCTTGCAAAGAACAGCTACAGTTTCACCGCCATATTTTATATCTTTTTGATTATAGAAAGCCCCATGTACGTACAATATTCAAGAAGGTCTCACGGAGAAAATAAAGAATTCCAAGGATTTTTACAATTTGGTATTGGAGTTCTATGAAAGCATGACAGCACACAGATCGAACCGTTTATAAATAAACACTGATGTATGTACCTATGAAGCACCAGATTCACTGTCAGGCAGTTGAGAAACAAATAGGAACAAGTAACCTTTAAAGCCTTGATACTCAAAGTGTGGTCCAGGGACCAGTAACATCAAACTCTACATCATCTGGGAGGTTGCTAGAAAGGCAGAACCATAGACTCCAGCCCAAACCTAAATTAGAATGCATATTTTAATAAGGTCTCCCTGGTGATTCACTTTGCACATTTAAAGTTTGAGAAGTCCTTTGCTAAAGATCTCACAGTCCAAGAATGAGCAAAAACCTGTACACAACTGCAAACTAGTGTTGCATGTACTATATTGAGCTATGAAATGGGTAGTGTGATTGAATTTAGGGCCCTGGAAAGTGCTTAGAGGTCAGAGGAAAATAAAGCTGTATGGTGGGAACAGTAAGTGATATATAATCTAATGTGTGATGTTTGCTTGGGGTCTTGAATGCTGAGTAGTAGTTTACCAAGAAGACAACAGGGGAGGGGACACCACGGAAATTAAACAGAAGGAATAGCAATTACAAAGGTAGAGAGGCGTAAAGGAGAAATTATTCTAGGAGTTGGAATTAGTTCAGGTTGACCAGAATATTGCATTTACAGGATATTGGCAGAAGATCAAGTTCTTAGACAAGAGATAGGGCATGATCTGCATATTTTAATAAGGCATTTAGATACTTAGTTAATCTTAAACTAATAATTGTATTAATTTAGAATGTTATAAATTATACGGACCAAATTTATCAAGAAGTTTGACAATAATAAGACCCAGAGCAAATTTTCTTTGGCTTAAATACTTGTTATTTCATATCCTGTTTATTTTTCTGTAAATTACCTTTAATAGTAAGTATCTGTTAATGTTTTGCACCTCTGGCCTATAAGCTCCATGAACCGAGGGTCACCATCTGCCTTCATTACTCTCTCTCTCATGCATAAGTCAGCGATTGACACATAGTAGGTACTCAAATATTTGATACAAGCATTGAAAATCACTTCAGGTAAGGGTTGACTACCAATTGGGAAACTTTGAGTAAATGTATGTACCTCTCCACATAAATTAGATATGGATAAAATAAGTTATAGCAAATGCAAATTATTAGAAGACTAAAAGATAAACTTTTAACAACAGGTAGTTCAGTTTTACTAGAATTTGGTGTTAGTAGGGTGCATAGAAGGACGTTGATAGGAGCCCATTATGTCCTATGTACATCGCAAGGACTCTGCAGTCTCAATCCACAGAGTACTGATCATAGTGATCAGTGATCCTAATCACTAATCAGTGATCAAGTTCCTAATCTCATCATCCTCCTTTATTTTCCTTATGCATACGGACATCCATGAGCTCCCTTCAAGTGTCTTCAGATGGAAAACAACCTGTCATGTTCTCCAGATAGGAGACTACTTGGCAAGTCTACTGTGAAAAACAAATGCTTGGAGGAATCTCTGAATTCCATGGCATCCACAAGTGCCAGATTAGCACGTTTTAAAAGTGAGTTCTTGGTGGAGCACAGTAACTCATGCCTGTAATCCCAGCATTTTGAGAGGCCAGGAGTTTGAGACCAGCCTGGGCAATGTAACCAGACCCTGTCTCTACAAACAAAAGGAGAATTAACCAGCCATGGTGGCATGTACCTCTAATCCTAGCTACCTAGGGGACTGAGGCAGGAGGATCACTTGAGCCCAGGACTTCGAGATTACAGTGAGCTATGATCCTGCCACTGCACTGCAGCCTGGGGGACAGAGCGAGACCCTGTCTCTATAAATAGATAGATAGATTAGATAGATAGATAGATAGATAGATAGATAGATAGATAGATAAATAAATAAATAAATAAATTGAAGGCCTCTCCATGAGGTGGACTCCCTATGCTCCACTATTAGCCTTATTAAGAACAGCTAAAAGCCAAATTGATCAAGACTATCCCATGATAGTAATGATATTCTAGAAATTTGGGTCCAATTCATGACAATATATTGAGCCCAATGCTCCAACTGCTTTCCAGGCTTCTGGAAAGAACAAACATTGCCACTTGTTCTTCCAAGCAATTTGATTTCCCTGTTCTAAGTTCAGTTAAGAGGACTTCACACCCAGATATATCTGGTCCATATGTTTGGCTATCCTTACTAGCCAGTTCCTGCTCTATCAGGATATAAACACAGAGCCATTTCCCATGGCATATTCTGGACCCAGGTGACAAAGGGTCTTCCTTCAAAAATTATAGAATCGCAGTGTTCCCAGTTTCTCCCTGGTGAGCAAGAACCCAAGATCTTTAAAAAACAATTACAAAGAGTTTTAACCTCTGTTTTAGTTTGGATTGCCTCAGGAAAAAAAAAAAAAAAAACCTAAACAACCTGAATATAAGTATTAATGGTATATTCAGAAGTGATTCCATGGAGCATTGGTATCTGTACAGGAAAAATGAGACAGAAAATGCAAGAAGCTAAAAACTGGTGTAATCAAGCAAGTTACTACTCTAGGTAACTAGAGCTTAATCCTACTGCAGACCTCTGATCAAGAGTATCTGTGTTTGCCTCAGACTTTCCTCATTTAAGGGGTGAAGGAGCTGAGATATGTAGAGTTTACACAGTTCTCGGCAGGCAGCGGTTAAAAGCCGCTCCTGGGCAATGATAGTATTCTGGAATGTCCATTCTGCCATGTAGATTGTAGGGCAGGCTCCCATAGCCAAAAAAGCCCTCTGGAAAAAAGTTGCAGGTGCTGGTAGTTCTCAGTTGGTGGCATGAAATAAAATGAGAGTGTGGCGATGGGAAAGGGGCAGGTGCAAACTACCTGCTACAACCACCAAATAACTCTTTCCTCAAACCTGAAGTTACTGTCTCATCCAGGCTCCCATAGCCAAAAAAGCCCTCTGGAAAAAAGTTGCAGGTGCTGGTAGTTCTCAGTTGGTGGCATGAAATAAAATGAGAGTGTGGCGATGGGAAAGGGGCAGGTGCAAACTACCTGCTACAACCACCAAATAACTCTTTCCTCAAACCTGAAGTTACTGTCTCATCTTTGACATAACTAAAGCTATCATTCAGTTGATTCTTTGGAGAAAGGGGGATATTTCCTTCAATGAATTTTACATACATCCAGGGAAAATTAAGCCTACTAATTCAATAGATACACAACTAAAATAAAAGACCACTCATATATTTCTTCAAAGACAAGAAAAATATTCTGTAAAGGTTCTCTGTGTCTCTGCCTTTGACCCCATACTACTGGCAATCTCTCTTGCTAACAATAGTAAACAAAATGCAAATCAATTCCTAGTGGAATACTCATATGTTAGGATACCCTGCTACACATTTTAAGTAAGTGTTTGATTTTATTTGTGAAAGCATCCTCAGAGGAATGGCATCAATGATAAGGGATGTCAGTTATTTACTCTTCTTCATCTAGATTATAATGATTGAAGGACATATGAAGGTTTATAAGTATTAAAGATTTATAATTATTAATTGACGAGTATCAATATTAGTGAAAAGTCTGTAATGAAGAATATGGCCTGCAGATGAAATAAATACGGCGCTTCCTACTCCTTCTCCTCTGTTCCTTCCTCACCGAATTCCCTCTTCCACAAGGGAAGAAAACCAGCACCCACCAAGGGGCCAAGCTTTATTTACAGCCAGGACAGATAGGGAAGCCAAGAGAGAGAACAGAAGCTACCAGAGCTGAGTTGCCTGAATACAGCATGGGGACTGAAAGCCTAAGAGAAGCCGTCACATCTGTGCTCAAACGGCCCAAAAGAACGAGAGTTGAGTGCCTCATTTCAGTAGGAATCGTAAACCAATTGCCAAGCTGGCACAGAAAATATGATTAGTGGAGGTTTCGCTGCCACCTCTCTGTCCATCTCTTTTGCCTTAGAGAGAAACAACTTAGAAAAGAGAAATAGAGGAACACTTTCTCCTGGGAGAGACTTCTTAAGAATGGAAATGGAGAAAGAAAATCCACTCCACGAGATTGCTCATTTCTATAGAGTAGATGAACGTGAAAAGAGAAGAAAAAGTGATTTTACGTAAATACCGTACAGCGGCTTCAACTCTCCAGTGAAATGTTGAATAGCCCGCCTTTAAGATCTTCGTATTCAATCTTGGTGAATTAGGGAGAATATCAGAGTTGCTGTCTGAATACGTGGACTTTTCTCCACTATATATAGGCCTTGCGACCTTGAGCAATTCATTTAATCTCTCTGACCTTAGTTTGATATTCCATAAATTAGATCCTTAAAGCCTTTTTACAGAGTGGATGACATTTAAACTGGGTTCCACAGAGCCCTAGGGTTTACTGGAAGAGTATCAGAATTCACTGAAGGGCGTGAGTACAAGACCAAGTGATTGGGGCCTCAAAATCTCAGTCTTTTTTTATCTGAAGAAACTCCACATGACCCCGTTTGATAGTTGGTATCACAGACAAGATTTAAGAACAACAAAATCTTTATGAGAAAATATTTTCCTCCTGAAAAATATTTGAAAAGCAATGAAATAGTGCGTAAGAAAACTGCTCTACAATTTCTGTATCATTATACAAATGTTATTTATATTTCTCAGCATTTGGAGAGAGGGTGCCATACACATAAAACAAGCCATTGTTCAAAATTAATGGCAATTTTTAAATGCAGGAACACTGTAAAGTTATTTGGAATTTCAACCTCCTAGCATTTCCCATTTAATCATAAATACTTCTTTTAAAAATAGGTTTTCTAATGCTCTTGTGCAACTAGCAGGTTATAAAATGTTAATACAGTAAATGTAAAATGGAAACAGAGGGCTTTCAATGTCATTTTTTAAAAATCAAAGCAAGTAGTTTCAGTCTTTGAAAGTATATTTCAGAAATTACTTAGAGAATGTTGGCACACCAAATGTTAAAGTTGGTGGTATATTTAGAAATTATCTGGTCTTTTCTTTAAATTTTTTATGATAAACAGAAACAAATACCCAGATTGGGAAGGTTAATTTATTTATTTTTCCACTTACTCAGCAAAGATTTATTCAGCCCTTATAATATTTTACCCACACTGTTACGTGCACAGAAATAAGGTTACCAAACAGTCCCACCTTGGCAGTTAATAGTCTAGAGAGAAAACACACATAGAAAGCTGATGTATTGTGAGACTTTTAAAGAGTTATGAAAAAGGCATGGGTTTCTGAGAGGGCACAAGAAAGGAACAAAGTGTTAAGTCCTGGATGAAATTGTAAATAGTCTGAGTAGCCAGTGGTCGGATAAAAATGAGGCCTCCTAAAACTCACTGTGGGAAATGACAACTGGGGAAACTTTAAGGACCCATGTTTGGTCTCGGGGATATTTATTTCCTAGTCCAGGTTCTTTGAGCACTTTTTTCCATAGTAAAATGGCTTTCAGGACTCCAGCTCACATTTCTCTTCTCCAGAGCTACTCTCAATACCTGCTCTGCCAGACTGTGGAATGAGAAGCACTTTGCATAACAACCTCCTGACTTCCTTTTTCTCCAAGGCAACTCTGCACACCACTTTGTCTAAAGATTTTTAAAAAAATTTTTTTATTATTATTTATCTTTTTTAGAATATGCAAACTCTATAAACCTAGTCTTTAAACGATGTTCCTGGATCCACTTACTTAGATGGTTCCACAAAGCCTGGCACATTCCCAATTTTTAATTACAAATAATTAAAAATTATTCTTACTCACAGAGATAAGTTCCAAGACCCCCAGTGGATGTCTGAAACTGCAGATAGTACCAAGCCTTCTATATACTACATTCATTTTTTTTTTCCTATACATACACACCTATGACAAAGTTTAATTTATAAATTAGGCACAGTAAGAGATTGGTTATTAACTCATAATAAGATAGAACAATGATAACAATATACTGTAATAAAATGTATGGGAATGTGGTCTCTCTTGGTCTCTTTCTCTCTCAAAATATCTTGTTGTGCTATACTCACCTATGATGTATTCACCATCTCCCCTCTCTTTTCAGCATTCTCTAGGTCTTACAAGATTCTTCCACTCTACATTCTTAGCAGACATTTTCAGGTAGAAACAACTGAGCATTTGAAACTCATAAAACTTCAGGTGGGCTATGCAGTTGAATCCAATGCGATCTTCAGAGTAGGGGTGTCCAGGTAACCCTCTGTGGTTTATATTTGGCAGGATCTCAAGTTATGTGATTTTCATTTGTGTCATCGCACGACTCATACAGCAAAGCTGTCCATGACAAGTTCTGAGATACTATGGTTCTCTAAGTATCTAGAGGATCATACAGTACCAAAGAAATGCTTGCAGCTTATCTTCATCCAGGCCATTAGGGGTGCAAGGAATAGAAAACCATTCAAATTTGCTGAAGAACAAGCCATTTATATCTCTTGTCCTAGCATTCCATCTTAAGATGTCCCTTAAACTCTCAGTAGGATCCAGGTGTGAAGGAAAAATTATAGGTCACCCCATTAATCAAGTTGAGATAGGAGATTTATGATAAGGATATGGGGGGGAATTTAATAAGACCACAAGAGACTAAGGTCTCTCTCTTTCCTTTGTTCTATCCTTCTCTGTCAACTTCTCCGCATATAAGCACAGAGCTTGCCCAAGGTAAGGTGGGGAGTCAATGAACCTGACACAAAACCTTCCGGAGCTTTTATCACGTCAAATATTTTGCAAGGTGCAGAGTATGCAACATAAAATAACACACAATATGTATCTGCATGATTCTCCCAGTCTAGTGAAGGAGTCAGGTAAATAAACAGAGAAATAACTATAATACAGAGTACCAAGTCATTCAAAAGACATAAGGGCAAAGTGATAAGAAGCAGAGAGAAGGAATATCCAAATCAATCTTAAGGAGACAGGAGATCTAAAATTTTATTGAGCAGCTATTAGATATAGTTTCAATTATGAACATTATAGGAGCACTCTAAAAAGAAATAAATTGGTGTTTTGGGGTAAAGCATATTTGAGAGATTTTAGTACAATATAAGGTAGGGCGTTCATTTTCTTTTGTTTTGTTTTTGTTATTAAGTCAAACCCATATAGTGGTAATTAAGTTTCTAATCAATGGGGGTGGTAAAACATAGTCAGAACCCTCAGTTCTCTGGAAGATATATTTGAATGATTCATGCATGTACGCATGCATGCAAACAACATCTACAATGGGACACCACTCCCTCACTACGTCATGACTAAAATTAAAAAGGCTGCCCATACCAAGTGTTAGTGAGGATTTGGAAAAACACTCCCATAGATCAGTGAATGAGAAGTGAAAGTGAAGCTAAAAATTGATAGAATTATTTTGAGAAACTGGCTGTATCTGATACATATATATAGAAATACACACAGATTTATAGATATATAGTATATATAATTATAGACATCCATATTCTATATAGATATATGGATATTTATATACATGCAAGCATATAAAATATATGTCTAGGTACCTGTACACATACACACACATACATGTAAAACATGACCCAGACACTGTACAGCTGATCATATAGCCACAGAAATTAATACTCATGACCACATTTTGTAATTGTACAAATTATTTTAACAATGTTGTATATAATAACTCAAAATTGGGAAAAACAGTGGAATAGAGGAATAAATTGTTTTATATTTATAAAATAGAGTCTACATAGTGATGAAAAACGACGTACTATTGCTATATATAACATCATGGATGAATGTGTCAGACAAAATATTGGAGAAAAGAAGCTAGACACACAATTTTATTTATATGTATTCAAACTAATATATATTTAAAATTATTCTATGATGATAGTGGTTAGAAGAGTAATAACATCTTGGGGGCTGGTTGACTGGAGACAAAAAAGCAGCCTCTTATAATGATAGAAACAGTCTGTATCTTGTTCTGGGTGAGGGGCACCCGAGTGTAAACATATGTAAATATTCATTAAGCTGTACACTTAAGCCTTGTGCAATTTACTATATATGATACCTCAATTTATAAAAATAGTCCACCATGTTGTTAGGTAGATTAATTAATTCATTCATCAAACACTCAAGCAATCAATAATATCAAACTAATACTAATGAGTAGGCATATGTGAAGAAGAGATATAATTGAGGGTTTCATGGGGAAATCAACAGGGTTTGAAAAATATTAGTCAACAAATATTCAATGCTCAAATGCTATGTTTTAACACAGGATGCTAAACTTACCTCCAGTTGCCATTCAAAATACAAACACACATTTACTGAGCGCCTCATCAGTTCCAAGCACCCTATTAGGAACTGAGAATTCAGAGGTGGAAGAGAATGGCCTGCTGCCTTACTTCAGGAAACTCCAAGTTCACTTGTGTCTGGTGGTCCTGTCAAAACATCCACATTTTATCCTCATTTAGTTAAACAATGATGGCTCCAGCCTCATCTACTGTGTTTCAATACCTGTAGAAACATTTCAAGCTCAATATTTACTGTCAATAATTTTATCATGTGATCAATATCTCTTCTTTTTTCTATGAGCATATATGCCAGCATCATTGAGTGTTTAGGGCAAAAATGCTATGTTTAAGGCTAACAGAAAAAGATAAGCCCATAAAACTAAAACTGACTTGATGAACAAATCTAGAAAAAAATCTATGGAAACTTTAATAAGTGTGCCTTTGTTCTGAGTTGAAAAATCATTAAAAATGTTTAAGATCATATCTAAGTTAGTGGACTCAAATTCATAATTGCAATCCAAGAAATACTTTAACAAAAATATAGCTCTATATTTTTTTCTCTGAAGTATGCATTTCAATTGTGCATTTGTAGTGATTTGTCTCTTTCTCTCTCTCATTCAGAAGAAAGCTTTTCAAATAGTTATAACATGTCTCTAAAAGATCCAGGTAATATGAAAAAAAATTTTTTCTATACATTTCTTTCCATACTGTACTGCATGCTACAGACACCTAGAAGACCTCCCCTAAACTGTCAAGAACTGCCAAATGATAAAAGGGAAAATGATGAAAAGGAATGGAACCTTGGAGCTGACTTCCTAAAAGCCAAAATTCCTCCTGGGATTTCTGGATACAAAAGAAAGGTTTCAGTACTTCCCAAAGAACACCGGATCACATTAACTTATTCAAATATGAGGTCAGATCTCAGTGTTTAGGTTTAAAGCTGTCCCATATGCTCCTTGATAAGGGGAAAAGAAAAATGACATATCACACCTTTGAATAAATTCATTTTAATCCCTTTCTTCCTTTTGATGTCATAAAAATAGTCCTGTCATGTAGCTACGATTGCATTTAATGGTTGTCATTTACAGAAATGGAAAAATGATATCTGAGTATAATGCCTTCAAATATGGCTAATAGCATTTTTATGTCGGGAGAAAAATACTTTTATTTTACATGAATAAGACCATTGCTTCATGATGGTGATTATTGAAAATTCAGCAGCTTCTCTTATTATAGGGTAATGATAAGAGCAGCTCCATCTCTTCTCTGTCATTTATGTTAAAAAATGGTAATCCAAGCAAATCAATATTCCTAATGTTTGCTGTAACCCCATTAGTTCTCAGACAAATTCTTGTCAAAAGTCTTGCCTAATTATTACCACTTTACCTTATATTAAATAATATTTTAAATAATAAAGATGTCTTGATGTGTTATATTTTAAGATGACCTAGTAAAGGCTGTTTTACTATTTTTTTTCATTAAGCATTTCTTAAGCACATAACTTGTCACTCTGTGCTAATTTGCTGCAACACTCATTGATAAGTGGACATTAATTAATGTTAAATTACAATGGAATTTTTATGGAATTACAGGTGACATCCGCATCAGAACTAAATGAGTTCATCATGATTAAACTTATTACCATTTCTAATTAACCTTGAGTGCCCCTGGATGTTAACTGCACACCAGGCAAGTGTATATTCAGTGTGCAGCTTCTGTTGAAAGCAAACTCTGAACATCACACAGCCATTAAAAGAGTTTAAGAAAGAATGTCACGGGCCACATTTGTGCCCGTTGGAAATGCAAAGGGTCGAGGAATGAAAACATCAACTGTAATGTGGAGACTTTGGGCAACAAAATTGTTGCTCTCAAAACAAAAGCCCAAAAGAAGACTTCTACAAATTGAATTCACTTTGAATGCCATGAGCATGCATACAGAACATTTATTTTATTCCCTATGATCAAATTAAGACCTGCTCCTTACTTGCCCCAACTCCCAATAGCAAAGTTTTCTCTGATGAGTGTTGAGAGACCACAAGCCTTATGCTTAGCACCTGTTTATATCCTCCTCCGTGACCTGAAGAATGTCTAGGATGCAGAAAAGTTCTGATCTGATGTTCACGCATGTTAATCTACATGCATAGACAGATTCCAGTGTATAGCAGGAAGTGAAAGAGAGCAATCACACACAGCTCTTAATCCTGAAAGTACCATTTCCTAATCATGAGTATGTGCTGCTCAGACTGTGCACTGCAGGGAGGATTACTGTATGACAGACTCAGCTGCCATCTCTCTGGATTCACCACTACGATTGCTCCAAAACCCAGCTGATGACTGAGCATGGCAATGGAACTACAGTGGGATCATTCCAGTAATATGGGAGACTCCTCCAAAGATCAACTTCAGCATGAAGATGCTTCATTATTTTAGCCAAAACTCTCATGGAATTGCACTGCAGCCTGAGATTATCCCTACACCATCCTCCTTCCTTTCCTTTCTCTTTCACAGGGGTCAAAAATCATTCCAATCTAGAGGCTATCTCTGCTCTCTCCAGCGTACCCATTCTCATCTTGGCAATGATTTCTTGGAGAGCCAAGTTAAAACACCAGCTCATCAATAAACATGAAAACATCTTAGGTTCTGATGAACGAGTGTAACAATGTCTGTTTCCAGGGTGCATAGCTAGTAATAGTATTGGGAGAACAGGAAAGGGGTTGTAAATGTGATGGAAGAGAAGGCAAAAGGTCCCCAAAATACACTTACTGGTTAAAAATAAAATCAATTTGATTTTACCAGCAACTATTAAAATGCCTCTATATAGTATATTGCTCACAATAACATGGGGCTTGTTATTATCAAAACCCAGCTCACAATAACATGGGGCTTGTCAATATCAAAACCCAGTTCTTGATAAGTTGTCAACTCAGTTTAAGATCAAATATTTGACTTTCTTTATCATTTTAGAGTTATTTCCATATGCCAATCAAAAACCAGTATATTTTACACATTTCTCTTGTGTATCCAATATTATTAAAACTCAGTGACTCCAAAAAATGGGTGATATCAATATTTAGAAGAATGGACATTTTTATTAAAATTTAAAGACACTTACTTACCTTATATGGTATTGAATGAAGAGGTTTCTATTGC
>CM052442.1:127988421-128008787 GCA_028533085.1 Varecia variegata
TTTTTTGAGGAAACGTGAGATCAACTAAGCATAATATATATTTTGGCTAGATATCCTTGATCCATTATTTATATCATTTTAAAATAATACAACATTATAAATAGTCTTTAAAAACACAGAATTATACAGACCAGGTAGATTTCCAGCTAGCCAAATGTTATTTAGACACATTTCATCAACTCAGCTTATATTTATTTAATAGTAAAGCTTCATTCCCTCCCTACCCATCTTTTACCTCTTCTTTGCTTCCTCTTACTTCATTTCTTTCCTTGGGGGTGGGTGCCTGGAAACATCCCACCTGGTTTTCAGTGTTAATCTTACCTTGACAGAATCTCCAAATAGTACTTCAACAAACCAATGGCATGCTATTGGGACACTTGAGCTATTGCAAAGAAATACAAATGAAGCTTTCCTCTGAAAGGCCCCATGTAGACCCTGACCAAGGACCCCTTTCTCTCAGACACTGCTTTGCTCTCATAATCATTTATGGGCAGACTTATTTTTATGTCAGTTCCTTGATTGGATTATCATCAATTCCCAGCCGCAGGGTCATGAGAGCACATGGAACCTTCAGCCACAGTCTCCTTTTGTAATAGAGTCAGTACTTCTAGAGACTGCTGAAATAGGATAAAAGGATTTGCTTTTCATCATAGGACAAATTAAATTTTAATTGCCTGTTAAAACACAAATGTCAAAAGCAAATCTTAAAGGCAGGGTTGCAGTCCTCTCATATATCATGTTTTTGTCCCATTTGCATGCAAATTAATTCTTTTCTTCATTTTAAATGTGCATTTTCACAGAATATGTTAAAATCATATTTCAAAACATTAACAGTGATACAACCTTATTAATATAAATATAAATATATACATACGCACATTTGCAGAGAAAACAAATAATCAACTTCTTTTAAAAATTCAAACTTCTTTTATATTTGTATTGAGTATAACATATCAAATCATCATCTCAGGTAAATGTGGTTCTTTTAAAAGAAAGAGTCTATAAAAATGACATAATGTGTATTAATAAGACTTCATGATTTTTTGGTCTTGAGGTATTACCATGTTTTACAATGCATTAATATGTTTCTGATGTACCTTATTGCCCTTATATTAATAGTTCCTATGAATTGTTCTTATTTTGGAAATTACAACAAGATTTTGCTGGCAAAAGGTTGTGTACAGCTAGGTCCTGTTTGGAAAGACTTGTGAGTGAAAAGTAAAGGACATATTCTTAAAATCCTATCGATGCTTGTGTGAACATAATTATTTAGTTTCATTCAATTATCATTCAAATATGGCATGTAATTGTGAAACTTATGGAACTATGAAAGTGGAAATTTATAATGATGCAGGCTTAATTTCATTAATTTAATGCATAAAGCACATATTACACAGAGACAGACGTCAAATTAAAAACTCTCAGACTCTAATTAGCTTTAGAAATCTCTTATGTCTAATTGATATGGCTGTCATAATTAATTTAAATAGTGATTTCAAACTGACTATGATGCAGAAAAAATTCCTCATTCATTAATAATTTTTAAAGAGATATAACATAAGATATAAAAATATCTATATATGTCTAGAGATGGATACATGTAGATGTGTCTATATAGATACTTCCATATATATTCTATTCTATATAGCCAATGGATCACATAGGAAATATAGTTCTAAAACCTTGATCTTATGAGTAAATTATCATTGTCATATTATGAAGTCCTATGATTAATCAAACTTTTTAAAATTCATAGAATATTCACAACATTTATTTTAATCACTAGTTCTGAATTCCATCTACCAAAATTATGCAATTGAAATATTTGACTGATTGGAGAATCTTTCATAGAATTTTAGCTTTTACAGATATTTTGGCAAAAGGGATAAATGATTTACATTAATAGATAGATAGACAAATAGATGCTAGAAAGATAGATGCTTGGCAGACATATAGATACAATGTTGGCAAAAGATGAACAGGTTGGTGAAGGAAAAATATAAACCTAGGCATAGGCTGTGGTAAGGGAGAATGATTATATATTAAAAGAATAAATTTAAGTGTCAGTTTGAATTTTAAAAGATGACAACACATATTCCACTCTTTGATCATCTGAATATCTCAGTGTTTAAGAAAATGCTCCTTTAGCTGCCTAGTGACTCCCTCTCTCTGAGTGTGCTTGTCCATATCTACAAAATATTTCCAGATTGGATCGGTCATGATTAAAAGTACACATCTTAATTATATCTACATTAGACACTATGTCTAAGTATTCATTTAGATTCAAAATGACCATGAAAAAAACAAAAAACAACAAAACAACACAACTAGAATACTCAGCCCCCGCTTATAAGTTCTACTAGTACTGGCCACTGAATGCAGTTTCCATTGATATAAAACAGCAAAGAGGGAGGTACGGGAATGTCCATCATTTATGAAATAGCACTCATTCAAAGTATATGCAAATACAAAAAGTGTGTTCCTACCCTCAAGGATATCATAGTTAAAGTGGTATTAAAAATATACCTGTATAAAAACAGTAAAGTTTGATGATTATTTTATTAGTAGTTTCTACATGGCACAGTGACTGTGTAGGAACAAGAAAATCAAATACTAAAGAATTCAAAGGCCTCACATATGAGGCAGTATTCAAATGGAATCTTAAAGCATGACCCCAGGTGTACCCGTTATAGGAAACATAAGTGTGAATACAAATGCGAGTGCGACATGTTCTGGTAATTGTATGTGGTTCAGTGTTGCTTAAGTGTGGCACTTTTGAGAGGACAGAGGAAGGTATAATACAACAGTTAAAATGGATAGACAGGCAGGTGTCAAATCAAGACACAGTATACACAATGTACAAAATTGTTGAGAATTTGTCCCACAGGCCAGCGGTCTCCAACCTTTTTGGCACCAGGGACTGGATTCATGGAAGACAATTTTTCCGAGGACGGGAGAAGAGGGTGGGATAAGGATGATTGGGAAATGATTCAAGCACATTACATTTGTTGTGCAGTCAAACCTCTCTGCTAATGATAATCTGTATTTACAGCTGCTCCCCAGTGCTAGCATCACCACCCCAATTGTAACTCAGATCATCAGGCATTAGATTCTTATAAAGAGGAAGCAACCTAGAGCCCACATATGCACAGTTTACAGTAAAGTTCGCACTCCTATGGGAATCTAATGCCCTAATTCCACAGCTGATCTGACAGGAGGTGGAGCTCAGGTGGTGATGTGAGTGATGGGGAGCGGCTGTAAATACAGATGAAGCTTCTCTCGCTCATCTGCTGCTTACCTGCTTACCTGTGCAGCCCAGTTCCTAACAGGCTACAGACAGGTACTGGTCCATGGCCCAGGGGCTGAGGACCACAGCCATAGACCATGGACAGCCACTGAAAATTTGACACTGAAAAGTGAAATGTTCATTTTTTTAAAGGTGTCAATGAACATCAAGAACCCAGTTAAGAGAATACTTAAGGATTTAAGATAAATTAAGCAGCAATAGAGTTTGTGAAATACCCCAATTTTACTGATTATAGAGAACAATCAGATTTTAATTTGCTCGGGTTCATATCTTATTGTAATTTGTGAGCTATGTCACTAGGTAAATAACCTCTCTTTGATTCAGCTATTCATCTGTGAAATTAGAGTAATAATGGTTACACTTCATACGATTGTTATAAGGATTAAATGAATCAATATTGGTTAAACACATAACAGTATTTGGCAAAAAATAAGCACTATGTAAGTTTGATAAGTGAATAAATAGTAAATCAAGTATGCAAATGAATCATTGTTATAAGGGATAAGTGTCAAAGCTATTTTAGCTTTCCTTATAACCAGCCTCTGTTTCTCCATTTAATCACTCAAGAAAGTAAATCTTCTCACTAAATATGGCTAATGTTTTTTTCAAAAATTGACCATTTCTGCTTTAAAAATTACTATTTCTTCTAGTCCACATCAGAAAATCATTGTAAAATTATCAATTTTTATTATACAAAATTATTATGGCATTAATCTGTGAAACTTTAAGCAATATTAAAACTCCTTAGCATAATTAATGCCACAAAGCTGGATATACACGCATGAACAAATACATACAAAAAGGCCACCAAAAGGGGAAAATTACTTTCACAATTTTTTCATATTCATAAGATAAAACTGTTAACTTTATTTTCTGGAAAGTATGCAGCAATGAAGGAAATAAATTTTAACAAAAAGAAACAAAAGGAAAGAAAATAGTGTGTCTTTTTATATCTGACATGTGACCTTACCTACCAAAATTTTTCATGTCCTTTTTTTCAAGAAATTAGCAACTGCATGCAAATTTCCATTTTGAAAGTGGCCTTTCAGTGGTGAATTTGATAATTGTATGAAAATGAAGAGTTTTAATAAGCTGTGGCAACATAATAAACTGTCATAGAGAACTAATTATCACTTAAGGAACTCACAATAGCTGTCATCTTTTCATACTGAGAATGCAAACCCTAAACAACCATAGAAAAAGGAAAAACAATCAACTTCTACAGAAGCATGAAAAAGAGCTATTTTCTGCCTTGCTAAGAGTAATAAAAGAACTAAATGTGAATAGTCATTCATCATGCAAATGAATGGAGTCATTTGTTAGATTTATATTTTATGGAACTGAAAGACACTCAAAAATCTCTTTATTAAAATTTAAAATAAAGTTTTTTTTTCTTATTTTTAATTTTTTTGTGTATGCCAAATGAAGTTTGCTACTCCCTAAAACATCTCCCTGATTATTCAAGTCTGTTAGAAACGCTGATTCCTGTTACTTTTTAAAAACGTTGTTTTTTATAACATCACTACCTCCTGTTTATTGGAAAATCTGCCATTTAGAAATGTCAGAGTGTTTGTAAATGTGTAATAAAATTAAATAATTACAAGACATAGGGAACTGAATATTTGTATATATCTACCAAAAATGGCAAAAGATTATTTCTGAATATCGAGGCTTCACCAAAACAGAAATCGAAATTTTTATTCATCTCACTTATTCTCAGATAAAACATACGACCTTTCAGATTTAAGAGATATGTGTTTTGTCTAGCCCTGTTCCTTGATTCCAGACCTGGTAGGGTTATGTTCTTTCCTCAGGAAGCACAGAAGTAAAAATTCTACTTCCAAGAAGGATATGAAAGGACTAGAAGACATTATCCCCTTAGTCACCCCAAGAAAAATCAAGAAAATATGAAAATCAAACATATATAATGGGCAAAGAACACTATAAGGAATTAATTTCAAGAGAGAAGAGATGCAGGACCTGGTTGAGGACATGCAAAGAAGGTCTGTGAAATACAGGGGACCTAAGAGGTGAGCAACCAGTTGTGTTTCACCTCCCCTCATTGTTGCAAGCACCTACCCTTCCATTTAAAGTGACTTCAAGGGATTTAAGGGGCCAGGACTCATTATTTTTCTTTTTCCCCTCTTGGGAGCCAGACATTGAAGACTGGGACATTCAAAAGCAACTTAATATATGGGGAAAATTAGAAAGGGACTGTGCACACCCAACAAAAGCCACAGGCTTCAGAAATACCTGAGAAAATCTTAACTTCACAATTCAGGCTAATAGTTGGCACAGAGACAGCATACAACAATCAATCAATCAATCAATAATATACAAAACAATAAACAATATCAAAAATCACAAATCCTGGGGAAGGGGGAGAATCTGATTTCCAGAGTTACCACATTATTAGATACAAATATCCATCTTTCATAAAAAAAAAATCACAAGTCATACAAAGAAACAGAAACATATTGCCCATTTAAAGGACAAATAAAATCAACAAAAACTAACTCTGGAAAAGGGCTAATGGTAAAGCTACTAGACAAAACTTTAAGGCAACTGTTGTAAAATGCTCAAAGAACAAAAAGTTGGTGTGGAAATATTCAAGGAAATGATGTATAAACAAAGTGGAAATATTACTAAAGAGATAGAAAACCTAAAAAGAAATAAAAATTCTGGCACTAACAAGTACAATAACTGTAATTTTAAAAAAATTCACTAGTGGGATTCTGTCTCAGTCCATGTGCATTGCTATAAAGAAATACCTGAGTCTGGAGAACTTATTAAAAAAGAGAGCTATTTGGCTAACATCTGCAGGCTGTACAAGAAGCTTGGTTCCAAGATCTGCTTTTGCAGAGGGACCCAGGCTGTTTCCACTCATCATAGAAGAAGATGAGGAGCTAGCAAGTGCAGATCACATGATGAGAGAGGAGGCAAGAGAGAGGAGGAGGTGCCAGACTCTTTTCAACATCCAGTCTCACAGGAACTGAGTAAGAACTCATTCATTCCCATGAGAATAGCGCCACACCATTCATGACAAATCTGCCCCCACGACCTAAACAACTCCCACTAGACCCCATCACCAACATTGGAGATAAAATTTCAACATGAAATTTGGAGAGGACAAATAAAACATATCCAAACTATAGCAGATTCAAAGGCACATTTGAGTAGGCAGAAGAAAGAATTAGTGAACTGTCATATAGAACAATAAAAATTCGAATCTATGGAATATGTGGAATATCATCAAGTGGACCTGCATCCACACTGGCTAACACAGTCAGATTCCAAAATGTTGAGATTATATACCTTAACTAAGAAAATCACACTTTTCATAAACTTGGCACCCGAGTCCAATGACAAAAGCACAAGGTGTAAGACTGGATGAATATGCTTTTTTTAACCTTACCAATATGCATTAAAATTGATCAACCAAATGTGCATTAAAACGTTACTGAATTCACAAAGTCTGAGTTCTGGTATGGGGTTCTTAAACAGAATGATCTGGTTTGGGGGTTATTCCTATATTTAACAAAAATGTTATATTCTAAAAATGAGTAATCTAACCCACTGAACTCTCAAATGACATCAGTATGTTGGAAGAAAAAGTTAGAATTAGTTTATTTTATGTAAGAGAGAAATTCAACAGGGGGATACAAGTAGGCACCACAGGAAGTTCCTAAGCATATTAAAATACTCTGAACACTTTTAGACAATTTCCCACACAGTAGCGTGCACACTCAGGCACACACACACACACGTTCTACATATGTGCATTTACCTTTTAAGTTAAGTGAGAGATTACTTGAGTAGAGAATTTTGATTGTATTCTTACCTACTTCAAAATTTCTGATCAAACAGAATTATACTCATAGAGTTGTATGCCATAGAAGTATTCAACATACATCAGAATTCCTGGGATGCTCTCTGGTGGCTTCCTGACTGGGGTGAGTTTGACAGACTGTATTGTTACAGTTGTCATGATATACACAAGAAATACTCTGTGCAGGATCATTGGGGGTCATGGCATTTGTAATCTTCAGAAGAGGCAAGAAGAAAGAAATCTTACGTTTGGAAAATTGTCAAAAAAGAAGGGTGGCATTGAGAATAATATCTAAGGGGACTACAGGATTTTTAGAGACTTTTAAAGAAATATGGAAAATTCAATTTAGAAGCAACACTACCATGTGCATAAATTGTGCTTTTAACTAGAATTTTATTGTATAAAGCGATGTTTATTTGTATTAGATGGTCCTTTTAACAGAAAGACCTGAAAATGTCATAATTCCATGAAAATGAAGAATTAGTGAAGCTTGCTTATAGTCTATAAGTTAAATATTTATTTATAGATTAAGATGATGATCTATAGGTTAAGTATTTCATATATGTATCTATGCTATTTATCTATAAAGACCAATCCAGCCTGAATTGATAGTAACAAATTGTTCCTTTTCACTTATGAAATTAAATGAGGCAAAATATGAAAAAAAAAGTTTTCAATTCCAAATGATATTTCAGAGAGTGTATTTTGGAGGCAAGGAATGAGTGTCATGTCTTTACTGGAAGTCCTTCCCCACAGAGCTATCCAGGTTAGTTCCTAAGGCAGCCAGTCTTGAGTATTTTACTTTTCTTTAGCTCTCAGTTGTCCATGAGATTAGGTCTGACTTGCTGTGTGTAGCCAGCTGGCTTTTCTCCACGTGGTCCTAACTTGTCCCTGTAGCTCTCTGACTGGAATCCTCCCTCCCCTTCTTTGGTAGAACTCATGGCTATGCTGAACCTCTGTTTTTTGAACTCTTTGACTTTGGAAATGCTGTTTTTCTGTATCAAGGTAGTTCGCATCTAAGGTTGATTGTGAACCCCTTCCCCAGGGATGTTTAGCAATGTCTGGAGACATCTTTGATTGTCACAACAAGAGAGCTGCTATTGGCATCTAGTGGGCAGAGCCAGAGATGCTGCTAAACCTATTACAATGCATAAAATAACCTTTCTCTTCGCACTGCCCCAGCAAGGATTTGTTAATCCAAAATGTCAATAGTGCTGAGGTTCAGAAACATTGATTTGGAATGGATAAGTCTTCTTTCTATAACTCATGAGATTCTCTTTATTCTTCCAGACTTGGCTATAATGTTACCTCCTCCATGAAATTTTCCTGGATGCAATTGGTCCCATACATGTGCTTCCAAAATTCTTTGTTTTTATGTCCCATACCACATGTATGATGCTGTACTGAAATTACTTACATGTGTAACTAACCTACATTAGACTGAACAGTTAAAGGACAGAACTCATGTTTTATTCCATTGCTCACCACCCTGTCTGGTACGTGGTAGACATTCAAAACTTAGGGGTTACTGAGTCCATAAATAACCCATTTTTATACTTCTGGGGCTGGGACAGTGTTATGCCCATATTTATCTGCTTGTGCTTGTTTTTTGATAATCTAATATTTTATGATGATCCCTCTCTAACATGAGCAGATAAAAGAACCTATGTAATGGTAGAATTAAGTGAGTCATTGCATGTAAACCATCTGAGCAAGGCCTGTCTCAGAGCAAATGCTGCATAAATATTAGTATTATTGTTTTTAAATATTGATTATTCCTCACTTTTATGACTTCTACTAAGGATTCTTTTACTATAAACCTAACTCTAAAATATAGAATCACAAAGTCACATCCCCATATCTGACTTCATGCTTCAGTCATTCCTACAATATTTGCCCCCAATATTTACCTGACCTTCTCGGGAAAACATCTACCATTTAGGAATACAATCAATGTTTTCTTTTTGTCAGCCTCAAGTATATATTTAGATATGTAACAAATCCATTTTTTAAAAAAAAAATCTGCCAGAAGTATCCTTTTATTCAAATCTCAAATCTTAGAATATTAGTATGTATAAATAGTATGTTTTTAGTCTAATTGTAAATATTTTATTTTGTGGCATTTATGGCATTGGTCACTGGGTTTGAGGATATTGAACAGCTTAGATATATCTGGCACTGTGCAAATGTAAATAAGAACTTATATTCTTTTTTTCTCTCTGTATTTTTGGTAAATATTGAAAGAAACATAATTTGAATCTGCTCCCACTTCTACGCAGATAAAACCATTAAAATTATCCTTTTAGTGGCAAGCTGGGAGATGCTGCACACTGAGTGGAAGCAAGGTCATGTGCATCATTCTCTCTGTAAACATCGAAAGCCACACGGTTAGGTGCAATTATAATAATGGGCTCTAGATGGTTAGGTAAATATTCAATATCTGACATTAGTTTATTGAATTAATGGCTTGTGACATGAGGATAGGGAGTCCTTAAATGAGTTCATTTCTGGCAATCATTTCAACATCTCAAAAGCCCCCAACCTTATCAGAATTGTGAATTACTTGAGTCTAAAAATATTAGGCAAAAATGTAATAACCACTCTCTAGAGATGATTGCTTCTTCCTGGTTCAGTTATGAGAAAAGAAAATAAAACAGGTGAATCAAGTGAATAAAAGAGATAATCAAATTCGATGTGTCAGTAAACTCTTAAATCTGTTCTTATGTTATCATAATTGCATTATCCAGGCTCTTTGTGTGAGTAACTGAGCAGAAATTCTTCTGCCTTCAATCCTGTTATCAAACACAGGAAAATAAAACAATGAGAAACAAACTGAAAAATAAATATAGAAATAATTAGTCGGATTCTAGACTCAAAGCCTGATAGAAAGTTGTCATGAAATCCTCTCTTTTTCATCTTCAGTTCTTTCCCTCTCCCTCTCTTTCTTTCATTTCCTCCTTCCTTCCCTCTCATTTTTTCTACAAATATACACCACTATAATAAGACTATTCTTCTTCGCTAACCACTCAGTGTAGGTTCAAAATTTTTAGAAGAATAAGAAATGACTTATATTCTTCATAAATTCAGATCAATATACTTAACAGACATCTGCTGATTTTGTCTTCCAGCACTCAATGTTCTCCATATAGTAATCACAGCCTGATTTTGCTGTGAGGGAAAAAACCTCATTTTCTATCTATAACAATCCATGTATTCCATTCCTTAATAATTGAGTGCTTGTTTGGGCAATGGACATGTGAATCTAGTAAGTCCAGATATTTGTGCTAAAATGATCAAGAGAATGGAGTTCACTTTCTGCAGAGTTTTTGGCCAGAGAGATATAAATCTGGAACTTCTGGAAGCCATTTTTACAAATCCAAGGTGAAAGGTCATCTACAAAAACATATGACATAGAGGACCTCAGAGATGGTACATAGAATTCTCTCTCTCCTCCCTCTCTCTCTCTCTCTCTATATATATATATACACACAGACACATGACACCAGACTTCTATATACCTAAAATTAGTTGACTATAGAGTGTTTATATCATTTGTGCCAATTAATTCCTTCTTTAACCTTTTCCATCATTTTGAGTTAGTATATTAGTCAGGATCATGTTTGACTGCAAATAACAGAAAAGAGAACACTCACTTTATATCTTCTCAAGTAACAAGAACTCTGGGGACAGATTATTTAGAGATTGCATTTGAGTAAACTCATTCTGCAATTCAGAATAAAGATCTTGAAGCAAGCCCAGTGTAGATGGTGAGTACCACCTTCTGCACCGAGAAGAAGATCAATCAATTCCCTTATCTCTTAGAACCATTCCCTTTTCCACACTGGTGAAGGGTATTACCTGTTCCATAGGGAAAAGAGACTGTAGATGAATATCAGAAACCACTGACGAGCCTTTATACTTTTTTGTATTACTCAATAGTAGACTAAAATATGCAGGTTTATTTTTATAAAGTCCGGAATCAATAATTCCCAAATTATTTTTTTAACCATTTTTATAAAGTTCTGGGTTAAAAAAAAACAAAACAACCTATCACTTTATTTTTATTTTAAAGTTTTATTTTAGATAGATTAATTTTTCCTAATAGATATGAGTTCACTATTACAGTCAAATTCTGATTTCAAGGTTGGAAAAGTACAAAACTCAGTATTCTCAGTGAGAATTTTTTCTAAGAGGTGTTTCATGCTACTGATGCAACCCTGCATACTCAGTTTACTTATCGTGTATTCTACTCAGACTCTCTTTCATAGCCTAACTTTTTGTTTTAAGTATGCTTTTAGTAAGCTCCATTTCGTGAATTCTACATCCCACTGGAAGCACAAAACAACATATTTTAAAGAGGAAGATGAGTTAGTACTTTGATAACTCAAATTTTCACACAAACAAAAAAGTACAATACCTTTCTATTTAAGATTCAACCTAATTTTAGGATAACAAGGGATTGATAAATTATGAAACATTCATGAACTTAAGAAATATGGTATAAAACAATTTTCTTTGAACATCATAATGCCAAACAATACATATCTATTAGCAATGAGAATGCATGGCTATGTGATAAATTGAAAGTTACCTTTGGTTGGAATAGAGGTATTTTTTTCCTTTACCAGTATGTTCAGGTTTTATGATGTTGTCACATAAGTAATCGTGATTTCTTCTATAAGAAAAATAAAATAAGCTTTATTAATTTTGTTATACAAAAAAAGTTCCATTTGTTGATGAAAATATGTTCTAGAGATGGATTTGCCTTGTTCAGTTCCAAATATGAATGTATAGCATTTTCATTACCTGTTTCATTACCTACAATAATTTCATTTGGATCTAGAAGAACTAAGCTAGGTCCAAAATCATCCACTTGCTTACAAAACACTTTCTACTCTAGAAGCTGGGAAATTATTTTTAAAATTTCAGTTTGTTAAAACCAGATTGCTTTATCCCTGGGTAATAATATAAAGAAACTAATTCTAGCTGCACATTTGCTACAAGTATACACAGCTTTATATAATCAATAAAAATATTTGCTTTTAAGCTGGATAACAAAAAAAGAAAAAAAGAAATATTAGGTCACTAGATGGTGCCATAATGTTATTTTTCACTTTATTGTCAGAGATTCTGGAAAGATGTTACACTCATTTCTAAGAGGCATCATGTCAGGTACCATGTAGAATAAAAAGTAAACTTAAGAACATGGAAAATTTAGAGAGGAAATGTTATTAATCTCAAAACAATGAGTGAAATTATATTGAATTAAATTGAAATAAAGTATATCAATAAGCACTAGGGACAAGTTTTGACAGTATCAAGATAGAAAAATGCTCATTTTTAGATTGAGTTTAGTAATTTTGTTCCTAAAGCCACTTGGAATTACTCATTATATCTGTAAGTGCACATATAGAAAATAGTAGTGTTTTCTAATTTACTCAAAGAAGTAACAATTCCTTTTATTCTTGAAATAAGCAAATATATTTTTTACATGAAATATATTTAAAAATTTCTGTTCGGTCAAGGGGTTTCTCTAAGTGGACCTGGGTTCTGTGCTTTTGGTTGTTGTCATCATTGTCATTGTTGTTAAACATAGACAGCAATGAATAGTATTTGTTTGTAGGAACTTTTCTCCATATGGTTGATATTAGAAAGAAGCTGCAGCTGAAGTGATGGTTTTTCAAACAAAGCACTATTATGCCACACCTGAAATAAATTGAGAGTAACATTCTTGTTTTTGGAAATGTCCGACCTTGTTGCGAGGGTTATAGGTAAAAACACTGTATATGTAGAAACAGCCACACATTAGCAGGAGAGGCTCATTTGCATCTCTAAACTTCCCCACTGGGGTAATTACTCAGCAGAGAAAAGAAGGGTTTCTCCCTTTCCAATCCTCAACCACCATTTACATTCACAATGTTCAAGAGATCTAACAATTTTAGGCACTTTGGAGTTTAACGGCGGAGGAGACGAGAAAGACTTAAAAGTCTCAAAGTGCTTCTTTATTTCCTCTCATTACTGAAAGCAGTTTAACCGTGTGCTTCTACGTCTACCTTTTACTAGAGTTTGCTCTTTTCAACGTTATTATTCACAGGAAAATGGATTTTTCAACCCAAATAGCACAATTAAGAAGCCTTTCCAAAAAGGTGAAAATTTTAGTGTTAGATTTAGATAGACCTTTGATAACAAAATTTCATGTTTCTCAAACACTGATCCGCGATGTGTCTGAGGATAAGCCGGTTCCTTCCAGGAAGTATTTGTATGCTACCTAGATCACTATCTCTAACTGATACAATGCAGGATCCTGAGGGATTTGGGAATAAAAGCAGGGAAGGAAGAAGGAGGGAGAAGACTGTTCCTAGGGAATATTTCTTCACCATTTTAATTAGACAAGGTGACTATTTTTTCACTCATTTACATAATTACTTCACCCTAAACTTGACAAATTAATATGTAATAATTTATTAGTTTATGGGAAGACATTATAGCCTTTCTCTTTTGGGGATGAGCTTTTTTGATATAATTTACAATAAGGTTGGGCTTGTCTGTGACTTAGGCAAGGATGTAGTTAATATAGATTATTTACAGGGCTGCTTGACACTCTATTTTACAGCATGTTTCCCTGGGGATGTTAGTTTGCAACAACCGTTTTCTTCCTTGATGGCTATTAATGATACTTGGCACTGCTTTACTTAACAGGCTGTATACAATTAAACACAGGCTTTGACATTTTGACTGTGCCTTGGCTGAAATGATATGTATGAATGCTAATAGTCTCATCCCGATTCACAAAATTTGCATGTGATAGACACAGGAACCAAAAGAAATAAAATATTCTGAATTTTTGCTTAAAATATTGATTTTTCAGCCTAAATTGTTGCTTAATTTAGATCAATTTACTGAGCTGGGGTTTCCCCAAGATTGAATGCCTTGTTTTCTTTCATGCCATCCAAATAGTTTTACATACTGGTGGGACATTATGTACTAGGCTAAGTGCTTTACATACATTGTCTCCTCCGCCCACCATCACTATTATTGAGTAAAAGGGCTATTATTGGTCTTATTTTATGGATGAGCGAATGGAGGCTTGAAGGTGGTTAAGTGACCTCCTTAAAGGCACAGATTTAGCAAGCAGTATAGCAAAAAGCAGTTACTGCAACCTGCATCCCTTGCACCACAGCAGGCTATATTGGTCTTATGTGATGACAGGGGAAAGAAATAGGAAAACTCACCTGTGATTTTAGAAAAAAGAATTAGTTCTGGTAACATAGTGTAGGCAACAACCTAAGTTTTTCTATTTCATCCAAAAATTAATATATGGGTATCATCTTACATAACTTATTGGTAGCAGTGCAGAGGTCTCGTTTGAGACTATCATTTTTATTTTCCCAGCATCTGTTACTCTTTCACGTTTTTTTCTTTTCCCTCATTTGCTACCAACTTTAGGGCTGTCAATTAAGGTAGTCCAACCTAATCTGGCCAATGGTGGAAGGTGGCTTCAATTAGTCCTGTCAACAGAAAAGCACTCAAACTCTGTAAAATAATTTAAAGAGGTTTTATTCTGACTTGAACGTGTGCGACCATGATCCGGGGAGAAACCTTGAGCAAGTGGTCTCACTGCGGTTGGGTTACAGTTCGGTTTTATACACTTTAGGGAGACAGGAATTATCCATGAAGTCAGAAATCAATACGTGGAAGGTGTACATTGCTTTGATCGGATAAGGCAGTGCCAGGTTTTAGTCTGAAAATGTGGGTTCTCCGAGCGCACATGGCCGAAGAATGACCCCACACGGCAAAGTAAGGCAAACATGAAAATGAGGTTTACTGAGGAGAGAAAGATGAGATTATAGGGCAAGAGCAAGATATAGGTTTACAGAGTATGGTACATACGCCACAGATGACGACTGGACCCATTGTCACAGCAATGGGAAAGCCAAAGGAAGGGCAAAGAGAGGGGCTTGGTTATGGTCTGCATCTTGTTTTATAGCACCTGGATTGGGACCTCCCTCGTGGTTCAGAGGTCACTATGGAACCACTTTGATTGGACAGTTGGGAGTCACATGACCTGAACCTAAACTACACATGCAGGTTGTTCTAGTTCATTTCTGGACTCTATGGTATCTATGTGGCTTGGCCCCTGGGCTAGAGTCCTCTGCATTCTTTTTGCAGCTGGCACACTGAGTTATGATTGGAAGATTCATAGGTTATTCCCTCCTCCCCCAGGTATGGTGGATTAGGGTGGGGCAGGACCAAGATGGGTGCAACAGCACCCACTTTCGTACCTAGGAGACCCGGAATCCCTCACTATCTACCTAACAGCAGGACATCTAAACAGTGGCATAACAGGTTATAGGTGAGTTTATACATCCTTTGATTTGTAATTAGTTAAAGAAATGAAGCTTTGTCTAAAGGCTTGGAATGTTTTAAATTAAGATAAGGAAATCTGTTAATCCGAGACAGACTGGACATATACCCAGACTCAAGTGATCTGTAAAGTAAATTGATGAACTGCAGGCATGGTTCAAGTTTTGTCTTGTATAGCCTTAGGCCTGTTAGTGAGTTACAAACAACTTACCTAAGAAAGGAGGGGGGCATGGCGAGACATGTCTGACCTCCCTTCTTTTGGCCAACAACTCAGCTTTAGGGTATTTCTAGGGTCCCCTTGGCCAAGAGGGAACCCATTCAGTTAGCTAGGGGGTTGGAGGGTGGAGGGCTTAAGATTTTATTTTAGTTCACAGTCTTATCAAATACTCTTCTCAAGAATTCACATTTACATAAGTGTAACCCAAAGTCTTAAATTCAGTGAGGAGGGGATTAATTATCCTGACTGTTGTGCCCCAAGGAGATTTCCATTAGTCCTGGCACAAGACTAGAAAGGGTTTCTCAGCCTCTGTGTGGCCTACTTATTTTCCTTTCGTTCCATAAGTGCTCATATCCTTTACAAATCTAAGTTTCCTTATCGATAAGAGGTTTATAATAATTAATAAGACTTCTGATGGCCTTTATGAGGGCTAATTAATTAACAATATAAATAAAATGGTGGACACAATGTCTGACATACATCATGGTTTATATATTAGTCTCTCTCCTCCTCCCAAAATCCAAGAACCTCCTTCCATCACCACCAAAAAAAGACATTTATATCCCATTGAATCATAACTGGGTTTTTAGTTTAGGACTGTCCTATCTAAATACCTTCGGTCCTATTGTACTGTCTCCATTGGTTGCTTTTGTAGTTTCCACTGTTTCTGGACTTCACTGTCTCTAGTGACCTCCTTGTTCTATCATGAGTCAGTGTTTCAACTACATAGAATATTCTCTGGTTCTCTAATCTGATTTTGAACAAAAAGTTTATCGAAGCTCTGAGAGTGAGAGTGTCGTCGTGGGTCCAAGAACAATGAAAATTGGATGGTGGGGGAAGAGCGGAGGTTTGCAGGGTGGTGGGAGCAGAAGAACATATTTAAACTATATTGGAATTTAAATTGAAACATGTTCTGAAAAGGCACCATTCCTGTTTATACAAGGGTCCTTAGAAAAGAATTTAAAGTTACAACATACAAATTAGCTGCAGACATTCTCTCAGCCCAGCTCCACACATACTGATCAATGAGGCATAAAGATATAATGGGTTCATAGGCACATTTGTTGGAATGTATTTACCAGGCTCTTAATACCACCTTTAAGTTTTGAACTTAAATCATCAGCAAATGAATTTCAGCATAAAAAAGGGAGTTTCTCTGAGATATTATTTTAATTCATTTGTAGATTGATATTAAAAGTTCCCACTACCCCATTTTAAGGAATTCATGTTAAGGCATGCCAAGAAGGAATTAATTAAAATGCAATTTGGCAGTAAAATGTCTTTATGGAAAAGCCCAGAGGCCTCTACAGAAATCATCAGATAAGTACATTTTTTTTTCAAATATTATCTGTTTATGTTTCTGGGTCTAGTAAAAGTTATAACTTCCCATAGCAAGATAGGCAGAGATGGAAATTTGGCAATTATATATATACAGGACTGCCCTCAGTTCATTTTATATTATGAATGAATAAAAGGAATTCCAGAGGATTATGATATATTAATATTGATAATAATAGCTAAATATCAAATTGTACTTTCTAAATGCCAAGTGCCATACCAAACCACTTCAGTGGTTTCCATGAATTCGACCATTTAAAATTCGTAACAACCCAAACAGTAAATGCCATTATTACTTACAGATGAGGAAATTGAAGTGTGGACAGGACACATAACTTGATAAGCTCACACAAATAGTTAGGGGTGGAGTAGGTCCTCTGTCTCGAAGTTCTGCATCCACAACTACTATACACACAGCTTCTCAAATATTTATAATCTGTATATTTAAGTAAATATGTCTTCAAAAGATTCTGGTGACATGCCATTGGCATCCGAATGGTGTTTAAGTTTGCTCATTTAATATTCAAATACAAATAGTATGTAGAAATCATGAGAATGTTATTTACGTATCAAAGCATTATATACATTGTATGAAATAAAAAGCAACAAAATAAGTTTTGAATTATATTATGGATAGAGTGATAATAAATGTCTACCAATCTTTAGAACTTGCAAAGCAAAAACATTTTTAAGTGATCACAGTAATGCATTTCTCAAATTACAAATAAAACCATCTTAGATGTAATAAACCATCAAGGGAAGTGTAAGTGCCTGACGAAAACTTATTACAGTGATGAGAAGCCAACAATGCATCCCTCTGTTCACCTACTCATTTGAGATTTTAGAGGTATTTTAATGAATTCTGACCAAGATTCTCCCAAGAGGTTGGTGATCCGTCAAAAAAAAAAAAAACTTTTATATTATACCTAGAGCATGTGAGTGAGTGTAAGAGTATGTGTGTATGTGTTTTGCGAAAGAAATTTAATGCTTACAGAGAAAAGTGATTTTATCAATACAATTTCTAGTAAGATGACTGAAAATGAAACCTCAAAATAAAAGACTAGAGTCCAACTATCTTGGATCCTTTTTGGAAGTTGTTGGAAAATAAATCATAACTAAACCACAATGATACAGAGTCAATGTGGAACACCAATAGCATTTTATAAGGATTGGTAATAGCTAATATTTAAGTGCTTTCCATATACCAGGCACTATCTATTTCTACACATATTAACTTATTTAATGCTCATTATAACCTCATGACTTGAGCACTATACCTCTCATTTTATATTTGGGTAAAACTTACCCAAAGTCATACCAACAACAAGTGGTAGATCTCAGCTCTCCAAATCACATACTCTAGGATGCTCCAGAGCTTATTCCCTTAAGAACTAAACTCTGCTACTACCTGAGTTAAGGAGAATATTTTTAAAGAAAAAACAATAGGGATTGACAAGAAGGAAGAGGGTTTAAAGAATGACAGAGCAGAAACTGTGTTTTTTGTTTTTTAATAAAACCTCAGAAAAGAAAAAGCACAAGAAAAATAAGCAAGTGTATTGAAATTGTGAGATGAAGCAGTTGAAATGTTGAGTCAAAGGCTATGGTATTTCATTCTGCTGAAATATTATGGTTTATCAAATGAATCCATTGATCTCTCCAGTATTTACTGAGCAGCTGTTACATATTAGATGGTGAACAAGATAAATAGGTTTACTGTCCTGTTGGAGCTAAATGCTAGCAGGAGAAGAAAAGTAATTAAAATATACACACATAGTTATAAATGGGTATAGGTATGGATTTGGATATGGATATAGAGACAGATATAGACCTACGTATCTATACACACATGCAATAATGCCAAATATTGATAAGTTTCTTGAAGGAAGTAAAGCAATGAATATGGTAGGGCTGAAAAGGTAAAGGTGTTTGCAATGGAAAAGGGCGTTTCTGTGCATGCCTTCCCCAGCTTAAGTGCGCTTTTGCTTCTAATAAACAGCAGCTGTGACTCTCTTTGGAAACTGTCTTTGGGCTATTGAATGCTTTGCCTACATTCTCATAAAGGAGGACCTCCCTGGAAATTTACCTCTCTCACAGCCACCACCAGGAGACCTGTCAGCCATTGATGGGAAGGTATGGGATTATGGACGCTTACATCCCTTGCCTCCATTTTGAATAATTCACAGCCTAATTTATGTTCCTGAGTTCCCTTGTGTGATCAGGCTTAAGCTACCTCCACTGGACTTTGGTATCTTCTTCTTTCTTTTCCTGCTTCCCTCATACCTTTGCCAGAAACCTCTTGGGAGTACTTCTATAGTAAATCTATGGTGACACATTGTCCCAGTTTGCTAGAGACTGAGCACAAAGTCTCCCGCAAACTGAGATGGTTGATTACCGTACAAGTCCTCTTCCAAGAAACCTGAAAGACATCAGGGAAATGCAAATCTAGAGTGTGGTGGAACATTTTTTTATCTCCTTGCTAATGAGTATTTAACCTACGTGTGACTACAAGGTGTGAATACCTTGCCAGCTGAAATATATTGTTCTGGGTTCCTATAATCAAAGTGAAAATCTGATCAAGGAGGCAAGGTTCTTGGCTCCATGCTGTGAACAGACCATTCGTGGATGATTTGTCATATTGGCCCTCTCCCTGGCAGAGGTCTTCATTCCTTAGGCGGTAGGGTGAAGGATAACATTCTCTCTGGAAAGATAGTGTTTATGCTGAGAGAAAGCCAGCCATTTGTGGAACTGGGAGGAGAGTTTTTTAGGCAAAGAAGACAGCAAGTGCAAGTAGCAGGAACTATAGTAGCATATTCAGGAAGACAGAGCATGTGGCTGGAGCAATCTGTCTAAGGGCAAGTGTGTGAGTGACTGAAGATAAAGAGACAGAGATGTCAACAGCCTGTGGGGCTTTGACAAAAAGGTAAGAGAAGTTCATTATTATCAAATTATTACATAAATTATGAACACTTTTATTATGTAGAATTTATATGTATGTGTCTACACGTGTGCATTTTTTCTCAACACATTTATGGTCCTGAAAAGAAAAATTTATTTTTCAGAGGGTAATCTTTCCACCCAAATGCAAATCTAGATATTTGAACACTTCTATCGAGACGGCATTAGAAGTTTTTATAACAGGGTTGAACATAAACCCAGCCAGGAACTGCAAACATAGAGATCTCCAAGGACCCTCATGCTTAAATTATAGATGCAGAAGAGACTACAAGGTGAATTATTGTTCAGAGCTTCTACAATGAAAGGTGATTCCAAGTGTTTAGGGATTTGTTCCTACACAAGAATACCTGTGCATC
>CM052442.1:128009287-128042111 GCA_028533085.1 Varecia variegata
AAACTCATTGATATACAACCAACCTGATGGAAAGCCCCATTTGAAATACGGCTTTTGTCATATGTCTGACCAGGGACATGCAAGGTACTACATCCCCAAGAAGTTCACTCCATTTCTGAGCATTTCTGACTCAAGGCATTCCTCTCTCTATTGGTTGAAAGTCAGTATTCCTGGGAAATACTGGAAAAAAATGTATTTTTCCTAAATAATATATAAATATTAATATATTTAAATTATGTTAAATTATGTATGTCTTGCCAGTAACAATAATGGTAGGTTTTTTTAACTATAAGAACTGAGTCCACTTTCCACTCTCAGCAGTCCACACCTCTACTGCTTAAACACCACTATGGACTTCAACTATCCTGTTGAACTTTTGTTTGTTTGTTTTCCGCAAGCCTACATGATGCTAGTTCTTCTGTTATGGAAACATTGTGATATTTTCGTTTTCCCCTTCAAGTGGGAAACCAATAAAATTGCAACTGCACTTTTAAGTTTGAGTCCAGGATCTGATGAATGCTTGTGCCCAAGAACCTTTCCAATTCTGAGATTCTCTGATTCCATGACAAGGTCAGTAGTGCCATTTCAGTGCCCCCTTGACGTGGCTTCATTTTCAACATGGAACAAACTCATTCCTCCATGATCTGCAAACACAATGCCATGTCAGGAAACACCAGCTGTGGCTTTTCCACAGATACGGGTAACAGCTGTTTGTCTGATACCGAAGACGACTGTGTGCTCTGTGTGACTCCACAGCCCTAAAATAGCCTTTTGTCTTCCGTGTAAAGATGACTCTTCACCCTCTGGAGATTGAGATGACAAAATCCCATAAGGTACAAACAGTCAGACTTCAGAATGATGATAACTTCGAATCATTCCTTTTCTCTCTCCTGGTCTGATGTCGAAACTATCTGGCTATTTTGCTTTCCTGTACTATTGCTGAAGATTATTTCCTGAGTTAGTGCCACAGGGAATCTGCCTGGTCAATTATTTTTTATTTCCTATTTAAATCTCAGGCCATAAATGCTTCTTACTGTGTTATGGCTGTGTAACGCTGCTGATTCATCAACCAAGAGTTGCACACATGTGATGTACATGTTCCCTGATATTTTGTGGATGTGGATTAATGTTGGCTGAATTCTTTTCTTTTGTATGACCAGGACAGAAAGAATGCCGGTGGGCTGTACTGCAGGCTCTGGGGCCAGACGCCAAACCATGTGGGTGGAGGTCAGTTCTGGTGGCCAAGGGACTGTGGAGTTCTCCCCTTACAACCCAGGACCCACCAAAGAAGTTGCCCAGCGCTTCCCAGGTTGGAGCCCACGTGCTCAGTTCTCGTTGTGCTGTTGGGGAGGGACACTTGGCTTCCAGCTACAGAACACAGAACGGAGGAGCCACCCATTGGTCCGCTCCTTCCCCAGCCCTGGGGGGGCCATGTGCACCTGCTGTCTGGTGCAGTGACTCCGCACAGACTCCAGGCATGGCCCCGATTTGTGGCAGTGGAGAAAACTCAGCCACAGAACCTGCAGGGTAAGCACGGTGCCCCAGCGCTCTATCCTGCTAATCTTCCCCACTCATGCTTTGATATTATAATATCAAATGTATCCCCTTTTTTCCCACATTGAGAATACCCCACTGCCTCTCTGTTATCACAGGGTTGCTTCTGAGAGTAGCTGTCCATAGGTCGGTACCTGCTTCCTGTTTATTCTTTCCTTGAGAGCTGCCGGTTCACAGGCTGCTTCTAGTCCACTACGTTTTTTTCCCCTCCTGATGTCTCCTGATGGTGGCCTCAGGATAAACTCTCCCAATGGCAGTGGCTGGACCCTGAGCCTGCACCCCCTGGTGGCTGCAGGGGAAACTTTGCCCGGGAGGAGAGGCGGGCTGGCAACCTGCTTAGCGCCAACTTCCTTCCCTGCAGCAGCCTCTGCCTGCCTTTTAGAACTTTGTCTAATATCACCCCCTTTACTTATTGAACAATATATATATAGAGATAAACACAAATATATATACAAATATGTATTCATATCTATATCCATATATATATAATCTATATTTCAAGCAATGTGTCCGGCTGGCTAAGGATACAACAGAGATCAGGAGAGATTCAGGCTTAGCTCCAAAGACCTTATGCTCTAATGTAGGAGACACATCAAAAAACAAGCACAGAAAAATGAATAAAACGATTGCAAATTGTGGTAAGCGTTGAAAAATTAAAATTAAAATGTTAATAAAGTATAAGGGGGAGGATGAATTTTTGGAAGCATGTTGATAAACACTTAAGTTGAGACTCAGGGACTAGCCAAGCACAGTGGAGGCACATGGTTGATGATGGTGGTGGAGACCACCCATGCAGAGGAAAGAACCTCATGTATTTTAGAAACTAAGAGGAGATGAGTAAGACGTGAGTAGCAGGAACAAAGTGGCACAGGATAAGTGTGGAGAGTTAGGCAGAGACTAGATCATTCTGAGGCTTTTGAGGGGTAAGGATTTTGTTTGACTATTGCATGTGGCACCGCTAAACCCTTTAACTGACAGCTTGCTTTAACTGATATATAATTAATATAAAGTGGTCAGACCTTAAGCATGCGGCCAAGTGAGTTCTGGCAACCGTAAACACTCATGTAACTGCTGTACAGAAAATCACAGCCCTCCCAGAAAGGCCCCTAGGACTCCATTCCAGTCAATTTCCCTCTCATTCCTCATCCGCTCACCAGCGTCTCTCTCATGCAACTGATTTTGCTTATAGTAACTAGTTTAGTTTGCATTTGGATTTCAATTCAATGCAGTCATAAAAATATGTGGTGTGATCTAATTTTAAAAGCTTAAAATATCATACTTGATGTGTACAGAAAGTGCAATTTCATTAAATACGGCATTTAGGGTATATACCATTCAGAATTCAGTTCCAATTGTCTGGATTTACAATTGTATACACATCTCTACACACATACCCACATGAAATTAATATGGTAGCAGCACCAATAAAGAGAACTGGATGGATCTGAGATTCTTGTATCGAGGTTTCTGGAACTTGCGTATATATCATATGGAATACGTGAAAGAGAGGAAGGAAATATGACGTCTCCTTTATATTCTGCGTGAACAACTGGGTAGATAGTTGTGGTAGCACAAATCAAAAGATCAACTCTGGACAGTTATGTTTGAGATTCACGTGGGATTATTCCAGGGGAGATACACATTTTAGATATGAAAATACAGAAATCCTAGAGAGTTCTGGCCTGAATTTATAAATCTAGGAGTGACTAATATAAACATGGTGATTAACTCCTTGGAAACTAGTAACTTTATTGAGGAGTGGTAAAAGTGACTCAAACCGAGCCCTGGGGAAACCCAACTTACAGATTTGGGATTGAGTGGAGCCAAAAAGGAAAATAAGTGTATGTGGGGGCCGGGGGGGGGGATGCCATGGAATTAAAAGAAAAATTAGCAGAGAGGTGAGTTCCAAAGTTGCAATAGAAGAGTATTTCAAGAAGAAAGAGGTGGCTTATTCTTTTTGAGAACTAATGAAAAGTCTAGTATGATGAGGAGAGAGAAAGCCATTCTTTTGGCAGTGTGGAAGACATCAGTAACTTTGATAAGAACAGTTTCAGTGGAATAGTGTGGCAAAAATTACATCAGAATAGGTTGAAGAGTGACAGATGTAAGAAAATGGAGGCGGCTTGTGTAGACAGCACGTTTGACATTGACTGTGACAGAGAGCAGAGAAGATCCACAGAGGAAATGACATCAAAGCTAACTTCTGGATGTAAACCAGTGATCAGATAAGGGGTGGTCTGAACACAGTAAACAGAATGAAAGGCACCAGAGGGTTAAAAAATGTGTGTTTTTGGAAACTATTTTCCATCTATTTTGATCAAAGAATAGACATGTGCTGGGTAGTCAGGAGAGATGAAGCAGAAAAGACTATGAGTTCATATTTGGCAGTATTAGAGGAAGCTGAAAAAATATCTATCACCAATTAGTGTAACAGATTAGATGAAGCTGTGCCCCTTAGCCTTGAAAAGCACATCTCTCCTTTAAAATGCCCATGTTCTGTTCTTTGCGAGTCTCTCCTCCAGTGGATCTGCTCCTCTCTGTCCTTTTTCTTATTATATCCTCTAGGTTTTCTGTAGAACTAATCTGAATAAAATCCTGCTGAAAGAACAGATTGCAAATGCCACCTATAGCAGCTTCAAACTTTCCAAGATTTGCAAAATTTTTATTTTTCTGGTGACCAGCCAGAATGTATTTTATAAGTCTCAATCTTGAAGAGCAACAACTAATTTGCACTTCCCTTAGAAGACCAATTCTGTTCCTGAAGGCAGATATTAGAGCCAACATTGCAGGGAGCCCTGTATCCCAGGAGAAAAGAATTTCTCGCCAGTCGTGGTTGTCTCTGCCAGAAGAGAGCCACAGAAATAAGAGTAAGGCTTTGCAGTTCCCCAAACTTCAGAATTGAGCTATATCAGAGATGAAGGAAATTGTAGTAAACTTTATCAAAGTTCCTAAGCAGTGATGCAGTCAAGAGTTAATAAATTCACAGACTTGAGTTTTTGGAATGGCTAAATTTAATTATATGGTACATGCAAGCATTCAATTTTATGAAGGTGAAAATAGGATACCTTGCAATAAAATGAACACTGGCATCAAAGTGTTCAAATTTGCAGATTTAATGTGCTTCAAAATAGCTTCATTTTATCACCATTCAACTGCAAAAAAAACTCAAACTCATCTAGGAATTAATATCTAGTATAGAGAATGACAACATGAAGCTTTCTTTTCTATTTCAGAAGGCATGGAAAATAAATGGGTATAAGAATGATCACGTGAAATTTATTTGGTGACAGTTAACAGCCTCTCCCCAAGTGGTCTTTAAAATAAATACACACATCATTTAAGGTCTTTCTAGACTGATAGAAAAAAGGTGTTAAATTAGAAGAGAAGCAACACACTTTCCACCCTCTGACCTTCCTCTTTCCACCTCCCTCATCTTCTCTTTCTCTGATACCTGAAGTTCTAATTCTACCATATGCTCAAATATAAACCATACAAGCTTTGAAAAAAGTTAAAGAGCAAACTACGTGTGATCCAAAATAATATATCATAACAAGTATATAAAATACACCAGACAGAATTCCAAATTTTACACCAGTTTCAATAAGAAGTAATTTAATGATACATAGTTGAATGTGGCTAAGCAGAGCTCATGAAGATTTCTTGATTACCCAGTTTCTTCAATCCTTGCAGACAGCCAAATCACAGTTTCAGGCCAAATAAAATTTATTTTGAAGCCTCATTGCTTCCCTGAAATTAACAGGATTAACCAGATAATTGGCAAAACTTTGTTTCTGTTTGTGGGATGTGAAATGGATTCAGGTGACACTGCTCTCCCAGGTGTATATTAGACACAGCTGGGATGCCATCTGTGGTCCTCATTGCCTTGTTATTTGGGTTACGGCGGCCGAATCTATCTTTGTTTTCCTTTTCTGAGGAAGTGTGGCATCCTTTTAAAGAACATATTTGCATCAGGCTGTTCTGGATACTATCACTTATTATAAGGTCTTGAGCAAGATTCTTAACCCCATTGGTCTTAGTTTCCTTATCTATAAAACAGGAGAAATTAATTGTGTCAACCTGATAGGGCTGTTGTGACAATTGAACGTATCATCATTTAGTATAAATGTAAAGTGCTTAATATAATGTTTTGGATGCAGTCAACAGTCAATGTATGTTGTTGTTTTACATTGCTTATCATTGTTGCATTATTATTAGTACCATTGTGAAATTTAATAGCTTTGCCACAGATTCCTGAGTTCCCCATTAATTGATGGATGATGATTTAGGGGTACCTAAAGCATAAACCAGTGGATTCTTTTGTTAAGTGGCCTTTAGCTAATTTGGGAAAGTAAGCCAATAATTTTAAAATTAAATTAAATATTTATTGACATCATATAACTTGGGCTAGTCATCATTTAAGTATTTTTTTATTAAAAAGATGCACATGTGCAGTTAGTACTTTGAAAAAATAGATAAACTGGTTCCATATTTTAACAGTTTGGGTTAAGATAGACCCTCTTCTCTCTCTCTCTCTCTCTCTCTCTCTCTCTCCCCCCCATATATATATACATATATATATATGAATTTGTTAAAATATCATAGACATCTTTTCTATCATTATGTACTTGACCCTTGAACAACATGGGGTTAGGAGCACTGAACTTCCACTCAGTTGAAAATCTGTGTACAATTTTTGACTCTCCAAAAACGTAACTACTAACAGCCTACCATTGACTGGAAGCCTTACTGAGAACATAAACAGTTGCTTAACACCTATTTTGTACGTTATATGTATTATATACCATATTCTTATGACAAAGTAAGCTAGAGAAAAGAAAATGATATTAATAAAATCATTAGGAAGAGAAAATACACTTACTGCTCACTAAGGGGAAGTGGATCATCATGAAGTTCTTCATCCTCGTCGTCTTCACGTTGAGCAGGCTGGGGAGGAGCGGGAGGAGGGGTTGGTCTTGCTGTCTCAAGAGAGCCACAGGCAGAAGAAAACCTGTGTATAAATGGACACACACGGTTCAAACCTATGTTCAATGGTTAACTGTGTATGTATAATATATAATAAACATCAGTATATCATGCACATCTTTCCTATCATTGCATATTCTTCTACAATGGGTGCTTAATTTCTGATCGCTACCAGAAAGAAATGTAGCAATATTGACAAGAAACAATGTGAAGCACAGCGTAGAAAAAAAAAGCAGTTGTTAGCTTTTTACTATTTTATAGAAAGTTCAAAGAAGAGCTTGCAATATACCTTGGTCAGGACCCTTCCATGAGCATCTTCTGTCCCTTTGTGTTTATTCCTGCTGTAAGTATTTTACAGAGTCGTAAGTCACCATGAAGTTGACTCTTTCAAGAATTACACCCATTCCTTCAATTTATGAGTTACTCAGGACCTTGAAGCAATTAATAATTACTTTAATGCTAGATCTTGATTTTTACTTATGTATTTTATTGGCTTCCCATTCAAATTAATGTTCACTTTCAAGCCCCTAAAGATGAACAAATCTCATGGCTTTCTGACTTACTGAAGAAGATAGACCATATGTAACATTTCCTAGCTCTGCTTTATCTACGCCTTCTCTGACTTTGGCTTAAGAATAATCTTTTTTTTCTGCTGGGTTACCTCTGCTTTTTCTGATGCATCCCAATAAGACCTGTGGCTCGGAAACCAAACTGGTTTTCTTTGAGCAGAAATCTATTCATTTCTTTTTCAGAATTAAGCAAATATGAATGCACAGTATCTATACTACATAAGGAAGTTCCAAACACACCTACATGTTTCTGGAATGGATCTGAAAAGCACACAGGCAGGGAAGTGTTGAAAGAGAATTCCAACCAATTTGTTTGTATTTATACTGAAGATTAACTAACATATATTTGACTAATATTTCACCACTACTGCCATGTCATTTTAAGATTTCAAGGGATATTTTAATAATAATCAAGAAGTGTTACCGGCTTTTTTTTTCCTCTTTAGCATCACACCCCTTATGTCTTAAATATAAGACTTAAAGTGTTCTTTGTAAGAATGTAAAACATTTAGACTTTAAAATTTGCTTTGAATTAGAGAAACGTAAATCTGAAATTCTAACTCTGCCTAAGTTGTGATGTCATTGATAATATAGTAATTCTGGTCAATTGAAGTTAAAAAGTAGGGAATAAAAAGATGAGCTGAAATATGTCCTCCAGGTAGAAAACAGTCTTTGATATATTTCACAAAAGGAAGAATTAACAGCACCAAAGGAGATATTATGGAATATATCACACATCACATAGAACTATCTGTGACTTTTACAGATTAGAAATTTGGGGATGAGAGAAGTCTAGTGAATTGTCCAGTATCATTCTCCTTTTTAGCCCATAGCTGGGATTCACTCCCGTTTCATACCCTGTGGCTACGGGATTTGTTTAATGTGAAATAATTTATCATTTAATAATTTAATAACTTAATTTTAATGTGAAATAATTTATTTAATGTGAAATGATTATTAAGCATATATTTCAGAAGCAAAAAAAACAAAGAAAAGGAAGATTGTTCTTTTTTTAACTTCAAAATACATACAAACTCAGAAAAAGATTATTCTGTTGATACGATTCTAATTCTCCCATTTCATTGTTTACCATCTTTGATTTTACTGATTTTAATGGTAATGTATCATTTCCTATTAAACCACAATTGACTCTAAAAGTTGTAATTATGTGCAAATGAAAAAGCACCTGAATGTGGGGAAGGGCTTCATGCCAGTCAACCCCAGATCAAAGCTACCCACATCCTGAGTCTACTGGAAATCAGCTTCATGGCTCGGTGGTCCAGGGACTCCAAGATCAAGGTGAGGGATTCTGGGGATTGCTCAGGAGGTGATCAAGTCCTTAATCCCTCCAGACGTGGCCGACTCCTTCCTACAGCAGATGTGCACCAGTACGTGGTACTGGGCCTGCACTTTCCTCACGGGGACTGTGCTGGCGCCAGTGCAAGTGTCCTGCATCCCCTTCCTCTTCATCTTCCTCTGCCCTGTGGCCACTGCCTACGAGGTTTTAATTTATCTCCACCCTGATGTTGCACTACTATTAATATTTATTAACAGTTAGAATTTAAGACTACTTCTTCGTGGATCCTGGAAGGGGAAGTAAGGAATGCCGTCATGGGAGTTAATATTTTAGTGAAGCAAGGCAGTCTTTTTTTTTTTTTTTTAATCTCTCCTGGGGTCTTGCTATGTTGCCCAGGCTGGTCTTGAACTTCTGTTCTCAAGCAATCCTCCCACCTTAGCCTCCAAAAGTGCTGGGACTACAGGAATAAGACTCCGCACCCGTCATAGCAGGGAAATCTCAACATTGCCCCAGTTCAGTTCAAGAGCCCCAGCTTGTCCCATGTGGCCCTTCCTTGCACAGGTGAGCATCTCTGTTCCACCCCACCTCCCCCATCTTATCTGTTCTGATTGCCATGTGGCTATTGTGGGGACATTGCTTACTATGTGAGCAGAGGTACAGCCTTGGAGTTCAGGAGGTAGGAGAGGAAAAAACACACTTTAGTTAATATTTTAAAGTATCATCCCTGCATACCTACTATGTATGCCAGGCCTGGGTAATTTCCAGTTTCCTCCCCCTAGAATTGTCCAGCGGGTTTGAATTATTATAATTATGGGTAATGGGTTTTCCATCCTTCAGCTGTCAGCTAATGTTAAAGACAAAAAAGTACTGTGTGCCGGAAAGGATATGAAGCAACAGAAATGCTTATGCACTGCTTTTTGCGGGGTGGAGGGGGCGGGGATGGGTGGGTATAAATTGGTATGACCACTTTAGGAAAACATTTGGCAATAGCTACCAAAGCTAAACAGTTGCATCCTATAGGCCTGTCAAAAGCACCCATAAGCATAAAGCCAAAAGATATAGCCCCCTAAAACCAATACCGGAATGCTCACAACAGTAATACAAATAACAGGTCCAAACTAAAAACTACTTATGTACCCTTCAAACGTGGAATGAATAATTATTTTATGATATATTCACACATTGAAATTCTATATAGCAATGAGAATGAAAAGTCTATGACACACAGTATGGATGAGTCTCAGAAACAATGTTGAACAAAGTAGACCAGATAGAAGACCATACTTTAGGTTTCATTTATGTAATTTTCAAACATACATAATTTATCTATGATGTTAGAAATGAGTATGGTGATTACCCTCGGGGACAGCGGGATGGATTGTAAAGGGAAGAGGCATGAGGGGGCCTGCTGAGGGCAGGTAACAGTCTTTTATTTAAATTGGAATGGTGATGACAAGGTGTGTTTCTGAATATTTATTGAGCTGTTTAAATTATAATTTGTGCACTTTTCTGTACTTCCGTGAAATTTGCAACAAAAACAAATACAACAATGCTATGCTGCTTGTCCCCATTTGGAAAAGATTAGGTCTATTTTTACTAAAATAACTAACACATCACGAAAAAGAGTTCACGTAGTGTTCGTTATTTTAATCTATTTTTTTTTTTTTTCCATTTTGTGTTTCCTGGACTGGATTTAAAGCTAGAATTCATTCCTTTAACTGATTTCTGATTAGATATATTTTTCTCTGGCATTGCGGTTTCTTTTGTAGCTCTGTCTGCCGCTCACACCCTCCCCAGCCAGGTCTCTGGCCCTCTGGGCAGGCAGCCTATTCCTCCGTTTTCCCACCCTGCCAATCAGCGCACCCTCAATTCTCCTGCTTTCCATTGTCATCGCAGAGCGCAGCTTTCAGAGCTCGCCATATTGGCAGCCGTCAATGCTTCTCCCTGGGGTTTTGCAATCTCATTCCCGTGATGGCCCCAAGGCCTGCCAGGCCTGGGTCATTTCCAGCACCTCTCCTGTGAGAGGTTCCCTCCCCCAGCATTGTCCAGCCGGTTTGTATTATTATGATTATGGGTAATGGGCTTTCCATCCTTCAGCTGTCAAAAGCTCTCTCTGCACTTTATCCCCACTGTCTTTTAATTCTCACTTTTTAACTGAAAGCAAAACAAAACAAACAAGAGGTTTATAATCACCTCAATTTAAATTTGGAGTGACAAAAAAAAAAAAAAGAAAGAAAAAAAGAAAGAAAGAAAAATTGGCAGTATCTGAGTGCTATTGAAAACCTCAGCTGCCTGTTGCCTTTTCCTGTTTTGTTCTATTTTCCTCTGTACCCCCTTCCTCATACCGCCCTCCCCTCTCCCCCTTCCTGGAGCCTGAGAACTGTCCACGTGGTGATGGCTTTCAATACCACTCACCCGAGTCATTTAACCACGGGTTTTAACCTCTGGTTGGTAGCAGCTTGGTGCACCATTAAATCAGTAGTCTTGTCGCAGTACCAGAAAGAGTTGGAGAGCTATTAAATTCAAAATAACTGTTTTGGAAATCACGATTGCATGCTGTACCCACTAGTGTAGTCATTGTTAAGAGAGCATTAATCTGTTTTTCCTCTGCAACTAAGTGTTTTGCAAAACTTTGTAACCTGGCATATTCCATTACCCCAGGGCCAGCCCTAGATAAGAGCTGCCTATAAGAGGAGTTATAATATGTTCCTCATACTTTAAAATAATCAGGAAAATACACATTCAAATGTACAAGCAAATGGAGCCTTAAAACTGGATTTGAATGTCTATTTTGCCTTCAGCTAACTATCCAAGACTCCTTGTAAAGGAAAATGACTTGACCAATGCCCAGAGTTTTGGTGAAGGGCAATTTTAAGAACGGGATAAGAATGATTATGGTAGGCAGCTTCTAACAGGACCCCAATAACCTTCACTTCTCTGAATTCACACCCATGAGCATGCCCTGCACTTGAGTATGGACTGGGATTAATGAATTGCTTCTAATAAATAAAATTTAAAAAAGATAAGATGTCACTTCTGAAATTAAGTTTCTAGGAGATGGTAGCTTCTTTCCTGGGGCACCCTCTCTTGCCCTCTTGTTTGCTTGCTCTGGGGGCAGCCAGCTGTCATGTCATGAGCTGTCCTGCAGAAAGGTCCACATGGTAAGGGACTGAGGGTGTCCCAGGGTTTACAGCTAACAGGGAACTGAGGGCTCATTCCAACTGCCCTTCAGGAACTGAATCCTGCCAACAATAATATGCTCGAGCTCAGAAAGTGTATCTGTCACAATAAAGCTTTGAGATAACTGTAGCCCAGCCAGATACTGTGATGCAGTCTTCTAGGACACTAGAGCCAGAGGGCTCAGCTAAGCCATACCCAGATTCCCAATGTACAGAAGCTATGAGGTCATGCATGTTCATTGTCTAAAGCCACTAAGTATTGAGATATTTTTATGTATTAATAGACAATCATTCATTGCAATAGCAGTAACAAAAATTGCTTGCATAGTGTTTTATGGCTTAACATTCTTTTTTAAATATATTACCTCATTTCGTCTTCAAAGCAAACCTAGATAAGTATTGTCATTTCCACTTTTCTTTTAGATGAGAAAAATGAAACTCAGAAATAACTAAGCAGGTTGCCAATGTTCACCTAGTTTGTAAGTGGCAGAGTTCGTTTCAGAACCCCAAATGATAACCCCAAACCTCGTGTTTTTCCTAAAGGAAAGTGCTTTGTAAACTGTAAAATTTATTATAAATGAAAGTTTAAAATGCCAAAGAGTACAGACACTAGAACTCGTACCAACAGAGCTTCATGTTTAAAATGTAATATTCTGAAACCTTTGATAATGCAAATTTCTTGGAGAATGCACTACTTTTAATCCCATCAATTCCTGGCATCTCAATGTTAAGGAAAGAGCTCATATGAAGGGAAGAAGAGACAGAAAACGAATTTTAAAAGCCTTAGCTTTTCTAATAATAGTGAAGTGCAAATAAAGATTCAAAAAGTTTGGTTAAACTATAACCTATCTCACGTCCTAAAGACAGATAACATTTCCAAATATTTTCTCATAATAAATCTATTTAAAATATGCCATGAACATTCAGAAAGAATATGAATTAATAAATGACTAGAATGTACTGCTATAAAAAAGAAACTTAAGGATAATGCTTTGCATATAGTATTGGAAATATACTCTGTTTCTGTCTCTCCTTCACACACACACACACACACACACACATTCATAGAGTACACAGGACATAGTAGATATTAAAAAACATTATTGAAGCTGAACCTGAAATGTTTATTTCAGAAGGGTATATACTTGTAATGAACTATAGGAATAGCGTTGCATTATTTTCTTTTATTCAAAGTATCTTGTGTTGCTCAAAATAATGCATTCCATCGATGTAGATTTAATAATCACCATGGCAACCAAAATACAAATCTCCCTCTGTATAGCCTCTCCATGTATTAATTATTTTAAATACATTTAATCTTTATAACCCACAGAGCGTTGATGGCTTGTATCTTTGTCTTTTAGTCACTCCTAGGCTAATTTAAGAAGAGAGATTCTTTCTTTAGAAATGGAGATGGGGACCCCTATCAGTTTCCCATTGCTGCTGTAACATATTATCACAGTGGCTTAAAATAACATACATTTATTACCTTACTGTTCAGGAGGTCGGAAGTCTACAAGGGGTCAGCAGGGCTACCTTCCTTCTGGAGGCTTCGGTGATGGATTGGTTTCCTTTGCTTTTTCAGCCTCTAGAGGCCACCTGCTCACCTTGGCTCTCAGTCCCTTCCTAAATCTTCAAAGCCCGCAGCAAAGCACATTGAAATCCTCTCTCCCGTCTCTGCTTCCATCATATTTCGCACCCTGACCCTCAAGCCTCTCACTTATCAGGACCCTTTTGCTCACATTAGACCCATCTGAATAATTTAGAATAATCTTCCCACTTCAAAATCTCTAACTTAATTATACTTCTAAAGTCCCTTTTGCCATGTTAAGTACCATATCTACAGGTTCTAGGGATTAGGACATAGACATCTTTCGGGGCCCTTGTTCTGACTGCCACGGGACTTGTTTTGGTTTGGAGACAGAACTAAAACCCAAAAGAGGTCCAGGAGAAAAAGCCTTCTACTGTGAGAACCCATGGGGTTTATTTGGTTTGGGAAGAAAACAGAGAGTAATATTTTCACTTAACTCCCCGCTCACTGTAATTCCAGGGGCCACAGACCTGTCCAAACGCACCTGAATGGCTCCAATACGGTTTGGATGTTTGGCGTCTCCAAATCTCCTGGCGAAATTGAACCCCCCAGTGTTGAACGTGGGGCCTGGTGGGAGGTGTTTGGATCACGAGGGCGAATCCCTCGTGCAAAGCTTGGTGCCCTCCCGGAAGTAATAAATGAGTTCTCGCTTGGTGAGTTCACGCGAGAGCTGGTTGTTTTAAAGAGCCCGGTACCACCTGCTTCCTCGTGCTGGTTCTCTCACTGACACACCTGCACCCCCTTCACCTTCCGCCCTGATTGGAAGCTGCGTAAAGCCCTTGCCCGGAAGTAGATGCTGGTGTGATGCTCCTCGTGCAGTCTGCAGACCTGTCAACCAAATAAACCTCTTTTCTTTATGAATTACCCAGCTCCAGGTATTTTCTTTACAGCAATGAATGCCAAATGGACTAATACTGGCTCATTCATCAATTCAGTGTCACATCTTCATACACTTAATGTCACTGTCGTCTTCTGTTCAAAGAAAATACCAAAATGAGTATGAAGTTATTATTACCGCCATCTACAATGCACGTGGCACTATGCCTGGTGCTCAGCATCTGATGTGGAGTGTATTGCCTGGAGGTATTTGAATGCCCTGCTAGCCCTCAAAAAGCTTTGCCACATTTGTCCCCATAATAGTATTAATATATGGCCTATTTGCCTTTAACCAATAGCTTGGAAGAGACAGCAGACTGAAAAAAGTGCCACAGATTTGTTACATATAGAAAGACAAAGTGGGAAAGAACCCAGAGATTATATATTTTATTTATTATCAGATTGGGAAATTCAGTTCTTCAAGGAAGGAAAAAATCAACTACTAGTAGAAGAACCAAACTTAAAACCCCGTGTTTCTGATTTCACTTTTTTTCTACCTTATAACTTTGGGTAGAAATAATTCATGGTAAATATTAATAACAACAAAAGCCTACTTATAAACTCTATATTTTTTTCACAGAAGTAATGCTTTATGAGATTACCTAGAGAATTCGGAATTTATTGACAATCTGTTCTAATAAAGGTGATAGTAAATTCTTTAAAAAAGAATCACAAAGAAAGAAATTTTAAAAAATAAACTTTGAAAGATAAGAGCTGACACTTTTCCTGAATGATCTCATTATTGTCAATAAAAGCTTATCTGCCGACAATGGCATAATATTAAAGATTCACAAAAGAAAAAAAATGACTCAGAGAACCATTGTTAATGGTTAATTTCATTTTGATGTTTTATGATGAATAGAGAAAGTCAGGAAATCTAAGGGGGTTCCAAGTTCTGCCATTTACCTACGTGTTACCTTAAGCAAGTTAATTAATATCTTGGGGTTTCATATTTTTTTTAATCCATGCTAAAATTTAGAATTGCACTAGGAAATGCAGGTGACTCACCCAGATTAGTTCCTTGGAGTGTTCTCGGCCAGGGTTCATGCTGTTTAAAAACAACAACATAGAAAGTGCCCATTCTACTTTATTTTAAATTTAAATCAGAGAATACTACTAGTTTGATTATAGAATATTCTCAAATACTTCAAAAAGAACCACTTCTTGTATTTGAAATTAATGAATTTTATAGTTATTTAATCAAAGGCCTACCTATTGAATTCCAAGGATGTGACTAACCCCCTGCCAAGTGCTGTGGGGGCTGCAGAGTGGTATGTGGGCTTGACTTCAGAGAATAAAAACAGGTGACAATACACCAAATATTCTCAGAAAATATAAAATTTATTTAAGAGAACAGTAGAAACTTTGGATTCAGCCACTTTCCAAATGTAGTAGCATTAGCATTTTCCTAGTTTCTCCAACGTACCAGCACTTCCCCTGAATCATTTCTTCAACCATCTACTAGTTATTATGACAGAAGCTGCTTTCAACCCAGTCTAAATATCAACTTCTTATTTAAACTTCTTTTTAGTATTTATCATAAATTATTTGCTTTATTTACAGCACTTACTATATGCAGGGCATTTTTGTAATGATTCTATAAATATTAACTCATTTGATTTTTTTATTAATGTATATTTTTAATTACTATTTATCTGCCACTTTCCCACCACAGCCACTAATAAGTCTTAAAAAAACCAGAGAAACAAACTATGTCTGCATTGTGTGTATTAAGTAAGACCTAAGGGAGATTTTGGAGAAAAAGAGAAACTATTATATGTTTAATTATCTAATCTTTCTAAATCAACTCTGGGATAGTAGTGCCCATAAATTTTGTACAACACTATTTCCCCAGCATCTAGTGTGGTACCTGGCACAGGACCTAGCAGTTAAATATCTGTTCTTTAAATAAGTGATAAAACAAATGGATTTTTAATATACTTAAAGTCATGTGCATCAGAGACACAAGATTATGTTTAAAAAATGAATTATAAATTACTTAATAATACATTGATTATCCTTTCATATCACTTTTAAAAAGTAATATTCATATAACAAACGGTCACTAAGTATGTTTTTGAAGTAGGTACATCAGAAACATGGTCTTTAGGCTTGAGGTACTTGCTATCTGGTTGAAATATGGACCCATATTCTACTCTACTGTAATGGATATCATGATATACTGCCTGGCTAACCTTTCAGAATGTAAGGATTTATTCACCCAGTTGCAGAGTGTGCTACTGCCAGCACACAGCCCTCAGCTTTTTGCACTTTTTAAGAATTGCATCAGGTAACAGAGTCACCTCTACAAAGATTTCAACTCTTCCCACCTCTTCCCCCAGTAGCCCTCAACCAATGCCTGGACAACACCACAATACAAGGAACTGAACTCCTTGCAGTTCTTGGGACAAGTCTAATGTTTCAGACCTTCTCATGGAGATGGAGGTTTCTTTTGCACTTGAATCATAGCCTGTCTTCTCCTGGCCAATCCTGAGTTCTTTCCCCTAATTTTATAGATGGTGACTACAAGAGTATTTCCTAAAAATTCCCTGGCCAGCTAATCTCCAAAGCAGTTTGCTTTCTGGAAAACTCAATCTATATTTATTGGTGCCAGGAGTATTCAGAGAAGGCCGAATGTAGGATAAGATTTTGCAGCTGTATCACTTGCCACCCACCCAGCAATAAGGGACCTAATACCGATTATAGGTGGAACAGAGATTTTTTCCTAGTTGAAGGGATCAATGCAACTGTCAAAACTTTCACCAGTATTGAACTGGGTGTTATGCTGGTTTGAGCAAATGCATTAGCTGATTTTATGTTTAGGAAGGTGAGAACCAAGGGGGAACTAGTCAGTAGAAGAAGAGTGGAATTGCTCATCTTGATTGCTTTGGAAAAAGACGAATTGGGAGAGCAATTAAGCAGTGATTAGAGTCTAAGTGTTTGTTCACTGTTGGGAACAGTAAGTAGCCTGAGCTTAGAATATACACGAATATGAATAATGTGTGGAAAGTCAGGGACAAGAACACGTGGAGTGGAAGCATGTGGACCCAAAAAGGGAGTGGATATAAAGCGTGATGATCTTCAAATCAAATTTTAACACCCGCCAAAGAGTCTCTGTCATAGAAAAGGCACAAAACAACTTGGCAGTCTCTTTCTACACTTTCAGGTATGAGTTTGCATTGTCTTCCAATAGGGCCTCTGCTATCACCACTTTCTTCCAGAGTGTTTAATCCACCAGTAGGGGATTAATTCAAGGGATCCACTTGGTAGCAAAAGTGGTAAAGGAATGGGCCCTCGACTATGTAGGAGTTCCACAAGTCATACAATATACCACGCTGCCCAGAAGCTGCCAGACTGATGCAGTGATGAAACTGCCAGTGTCATGCACAGAGGGGCCACTAGCTTTGAGATAATTCCTTGAGAACAGGGTGAGCCATCCTCCAGGAGGTGGTGCACATTTTAAAACATAGGTCCAGGAACCCAAGCATGGCCCTGCTTACCATTACTCCACATTTATCAGGGATAAGATTTCTGATTTACTCTTATTATCTTTGAAACGAGAAATTAAAGGCTCTGAAATTAAAGAATCCTGATTTCCAAAGGGAGAATATTTCCACTAGAAAACACTAAGCCCTATAGAAATACAAACTACAACTTCTACTTTGCTACTTCAGATTTCATAAAAAGAGCACTCAAGAACTCAAGAATCAGAACAACTATCTTTACAGGGGTAATTAATCCTATTCTTAAGAAAGAGGCAGGGCTGCTATCTGTGTAATTATCAAAATTGGAGCAGAATAAATGAATTTGGTACATACAAATGATTCACTTAAGTGCCTCTTTGTACTCTCTTGCCCAATTTTGAATGTAATTGATCAAATTCAATAATCCAGCCCTACAGAGGATATGGTGAACACAAGCTGAAATCTCTCAAGGATGCAGGGCTGGGTTATGTCACGGGGTAAGCCAGCTAGGCCAGTGAAGGTACTTGCTCGGGGTAGGAGGAATGTAAATGGGTATTAGAGGAGGGAAACAGTATCCAGGCAACCCTGACACCAGCTGTCATTTTCCTAGGAATCGTGGGGCATCTGCTTCTATAACTTGATTGAAGAGATCCCCTTTCCTCGAAGGTATACTCCTATTCCAGGGCATTCCTTAGATAAGGATTCATCAGTGTAGAAACCTTAATGATTTGCCTCCTTGATCCAACTTGGGGCAACTCTGAAGGGGTCATTCCAACTTCAAAGCTCTTCATCTGATTGTCTGAGGCTTTTACTGACACTGCATCACAGCCGGACATTTTCCTCTGCCCAATTCTGCTTTGTTTCATTCCCTTCCACAGGTGGTCACCCTCAAGAGCAGTCTCCTGTAGAACCTTCAGCACACTAGTCTGTTTCCGATTCTTCTTCCTAGGGAACTCAGCATGCAACATCCCCTCTCCATCATATAATGACTCACCGACACCCTACCCACAGGCCATGTTCCTAAGACTCAGTGTCTTTGACTTCTATCGATTTTGAATTTGAATGTCTGGATCTTCTCTTGTCACAAATGCTCCCATTCTGCTGATTACATTAGTTATAACAGAGGTTTCCTAGCTCACAAAACCAAAAGAATATTTACTATTTGGTCCTTTACAGGGAAAATCTGGCAATCTCTGATTTAGATAACACCCTTTCCATGGTCTACTGATAATCATCACAGATGGAAAGTATCAGTTTAACATTCTCTTTTCATTTTATTTTGTTCTGCTATGAATTTTCGTGCTTTTAATTCTGTTTTTAACTTAAAATGATCCATCAGATACATCTCCTTTTCCAAGTCCATAACAACTGAAATTACTTCTGTCATTAAGGGTGTTTTTGCATAATGGTATTGATTTCACATCAACTTTTAAACAAAGAAAAGTGCTGTCTGTCTGTCTGTCCCAATCCTCCTCCAAGTGAGATGTACAACAGAGAGACACATGGGAAAGAGAAATAATAAAATAACCAGAGCAAATGCTTCTGAGACCTATTAGCATAAACCATCAGAACTTGACTTTCTGTTTGCTAAACTGTTTTAGACAAGATAATTACATTAAAGTGCTTGGTATTTCCAAGTTATTGCATAATGTCATGAGTCTTGGATGATTTAGTCTGGTTATGCTCCTGATAGCGAAATCAATGAAAATGTGCTGAAATTAAAGGGAAAGATTTTTTAAAGAATTATGTGGGAGGTCTGGGTGGAACTTCTTTTTGTTCTGGATTGTGGAACAATTTTTCAGTACGTTACCAAAGAAAGCAGCATGGGCAAAGTTTCAGAGTTGCTCTGCTAGTTACAGGAGTCAGAGGATAAAAGAGAACAGTTTAAGAAATAGAATACATTGTAAGGATACTTGTGATTAAGAACTATTTACCAAAACAGGAAATGGAAATCAGTTAGGAACTGAGTAACCTTTGTTCTCTCTCTTTTCTCATTCTGTCATATGCTCTCTTCTTTTAATGCTATCATTTGGCATTTTTTTTAATACTTTCTGTATCTTTTACTTCATATCATTGGTTTACTCATGGTTTCTGCTGAGATTGTAGGTATATCCTTGTAAGGTCATCATAGGGTTTTCTTTGACCTAGGAACTGTAGACAGGAAACTGTAAGCAACGACACACCTGGTCAGATATTCCACATCATACAGTATTTTGACTTAGTTTCTCCTAAAAGTAGAACCTGAAACGAAGACTTGCATACAGATTGCTTATTTGGGGCATATCATACCAGGTGTGGGGATGAAGAACAAGGGGAATGACACAGAGAAGGAAGAAAAGGCAATGTAAATTTAAATTTATGTTATGGTGTTGGCCATTACTATGGGTGATTGGAAGCTCTATCACCTGGGACTTTGCGAGTTGCTTTGTGAAATATGTCTCAGAACTGACTGCTCAAGGGACAAAGGAATGGATCCTTTATGCGTCTTCTTTACCTGGTCATAGATGGCTCTGTGGGCATTAACTCCCTACACTGTGGAGTTACACATATGTGAGTACACAGCAGATTCTGCAGGAGTCCTTTGCTACAGGATCAGAAGAGCCCCAGATCAAGAAGGGAGAGATACACAGTGAAGGCCAAGATGAAACACTGATTGCACTTGTGCAAAGTTGCTAGAGAATGTGGCCATGATGGCTTTGAAATGGTACATACACAAGGAGAGTCCAAATCGATTGGTTAATATGTTCTGTTCAGTTCATGGAATAGAGCATATTAACCTTGACCCTAAAAGAGTCATTGTGTCTCCTCTCTCTCTTCTTACTGCTACTATTTTAGTTAGACCTCATCAGTTCTTACCAAGAATGTGCTATTCTGTCTTCTGATTTATCCAGTTCCCATCTATTCACCATGTGATCCCCAGAATAGGTAAAATCTGACGATGTCATTAATATTATTATTATTGTTAATGTCATTGTGCTTATAATTCTTAAACAGATCCTTATTTTCCTTAGGAAACAAAATTTACGTCTTTGTAAGGCATATGATGAACTTATGATGCTGTTTTTGCCTGCTTCTTGTTCCTACTGCTGCTTCTTTTCCCAAAATATCCTAATCTTTATTCAAAATACAGTGCAAATATTCCCTCCTCTCCAAAACCAGACTCAGATTCTTCTGGTATCCTCTGCATCCCAGTGATAAATGCTACATATGACAAAAATCTGTCTTCCCATTAGACTATAAACTCATCTTGACTAAGGACCAGATATTAATATTATTTTATATGTACCTGCAGGTGTTGGCATTGTGTGTGTCATAGAGTGGGTGTCAATAATATATATTGAATAAATAATTAAAAAGAAATTAAATATTATTCTTTTAACTCTTGTATTCTTGATGTGACTCCTAATTTTCCTTGCCCTAGTAGTTTCTGTATAACTACTATGTGGCTTCAGACGGTGACGACTACTTTGCTTTAGATGTTACCCAAAACTTTCTAGGAGTAAATATAGTAATCTGTGTCTTCACAACAACAAAACAAAAACTCAAACCTCTCTGGTTTGGGGGGTACATTAATCTGCTGAGCTAGTTGAGTTGCATTTTATACATTCAATTTTTTTAAAATGCTGTCAGATCAAGTGTTAATTTTTATGTGAATCTAAATTCTTAGCAAACTAAACGAATACATTAGAAACACTTTTACATGTTTTGATGTATTTGGTAACAGCAAAAATTGGTGATGCCACTCTGGGTCTGTATGAGAAATATTCTCAGAAACACCATTATGCTAATACATAATAATCTCTGGGTTTTTTTTGTGTGTATATGTATGTATATGTTGTATAAACACTAGAAATATGACAATAAGTATAATAGATTCTGATTACTCTAATTAATTACCTGACAGATACAGTTTGAATTCACCTTCATGTATAGAAGGTTTCTAATTAAAACGTTTTTCTCCCGAAAAGGAAAGAAGAAATGTCTGTTTCCATATTTAGTGAGCTCTATCTCTCTGGTGTTGTTCGAGGAATGTGCGTAGTAGATGTGCTCACATAGCTAATCTGGAATCCTACCTGTATGGCTTTGGGCAAGTCACTCTGCTTTTTTAAATATCAGTTACCTTCCCTGAAAAACAGCAATAATATCTTCATTGAATGATACAAGGATCAAAAGTAATGCATATAAAAGTTCCTGAAACATCAAAGTATTCAGTAATAATGTAACAACATATTTTTAGTCAGTTTTCCTTATTTTATTCCTAAATTTTTTTGCTGTCAGTATTGATCAATACTAATAGAGAATAATTATTTTTTAGAAATAGTTACAAGGGAATTCAAGCATCAGTTGCTTAATTGAACGAGATCAGTGTCCCAGTCCCATCAGCATTGGTGATACATAAACCATCTAACTTTTCTGCAGAGTTGTAAGTCATTAAGAGAAGTCATTAATTCAGTAAGAAGAAGAAGAGACTATACAATGAAGACATAAGAGAAAATGCAAAGTTTTGGAGGAACAAATGGGAAATATACCAAATATTCACAAAACCCTCAGGTGAGCTTATGTTCTACCTATTCTCAAAGTTCCATGAATCTGTGATCATAAATTACTTAAAAAATTCTAAGAAATTAATCTTTCCATTTTATCTACTTTTTACCTTAAAAGTTATTATTTGTTTCTATTTGGGTAAAGTCTAGAATTATCCAAAAATCATGGACTCTGTCCAACCAATCAAATAGAAGACTTTAGATTTCAGATAGACAGATGGCTTAGGATACAACTGCATCTAAAGGATTATTTATGTTAATTTATGCATTAGTCTTTTCCAAGGGTACACTCAAAATATCGGAGTATTATACACAAGCTAAAATGAGATTTAAGAAAGTAAAGGCAGGGCAGATAAGGTAAAAGAAAGGAAACTCATGAATATGCATGTTTGAAATGAATACATCTTAGCCTCCAATCCTGGATCTGAGAAGAAGCATTTCTTTTGTTATTTCCTTAAGGGCTGAGTAGATAAGATGTGACTGTATTGCTGAACATGGGGAATGGTATCTTGGTCATTAAAGGGTTAACCAGATTGTGTCACAACTCATTAGTTGAATAATAGTTGAATAATATCCATACAGAACAAGCATGAATACAGTCCACTTCAGACAATTATCAAAGTGCAGTTATATACCCTATTTGTGGTATTCTTAGACTAGATTCCAAGATGAAATCACTCATATTTGAGATGTGAAAAAATGGCAACTCTCTGCAAAATTTCCTTCAGAGTTCATAGTTATGTTAGCGATGCCTCACAGAGTAATTGAAGTAAATTTCAGGAATTTTCCCAGAACACTGACTCTAGTTAATTTTCTTTGCCAAGAAAAGTACATGCAAATGACTTGTTTTCTTTGAGAAATCGAGCTTGAGATAGAGTGAGATAAACTAATAAGCACCCAAAGCTCTTATTTTATTGATCCATTTTTTTCAATAATTACATCTTATCTTCAAAAGTACACAAGACCACAAGACGACATATGGAGTATTCAAAATCAATAACACTAAGGATATGAAAGTAAACAGTTTGAGCTGACTTTTGTATTTTTATGAGAGAGGTGAAAACTTTATTAAAGGCTAGCACTGGTGGGAATGAGATATTAGATATTAACAGCACCACCATTCTTAGTCAAGCATCTCAATATATTAGGTAAGGACAATGGTATCTTAATTTTAGCATCCATATGACAGGCATATACACACAAATATACACACTTTTACATATGTATGCATATTTGTGCATACATATGCATATAAATGTGTGTTTAAAAATAAACTTTACTTTTTCTCCCCAAAGGAATTATGTAGGTTTTTGGATATATGGAATTAATAGACCAAACTAGAGTCCTATCTCTGGGACTTTTCTAACCTTTCTTAACTTCACTACTTTGGAAATAAGGAATTTGCATCATTCTACATTCAGCTTTCAAAATTAACAGTTAAGCATTAATCATAAATAGGATAAAACCTGCTTAATGTATTTGTAAACCTGAATAGATATTACCAAAGTCACTTAAGCCACATACAATATAATGGTAGAAAAAAGACAGCAAATACATCTGTTGGACAGTGATTGGTTAAGATCATCCTTTGGCTTCGGATTGGAGCTAATGCTCTATTTTTTCTTTTTTAAAATATTTAATTATTGTAGACATATAATGGTGGTATACGTTTATGGGGTATATGTGATATTTTAATATTGAATACAAACAATGTGCAATGATCAATCAAAGCAGGATAATTGGAGTACCCATCATCGCAAGCATTTATTACTTCTTTGCGTTAGGAACATTTTAATTCCACTCTTTTAGTTATTTCTAAATATATAATAAATTATCGTTAACTGTAGTGGCCCTATTGTGCTACTGAATACTGGATCTTATTCCTTATGTCTAACTATTTGGTGTTTCTGCGGGAGGATGATCGCTGGAGGTGTCGATTCAGCCATCTTGCTCCTCCTTCTCTCTCAGAATGATTTAGTCTTACAGAACTTTTTGTACAACAAACTTCTTAAAAGCAATAAACCATTGGGAACAAATACAGACACAGAAAGGAGCAGATTTATGATGTATTAAATATTAAAGGGATAATCTCTATTGCTTTGTAGTTTAAGCAGCAATAAATGGGTGTTAGGATTGATTAAATGCTTGCACTTCAATGTTTAATTTGTCTTAAACTGTTTATGGAAAGAAGAGATAAAAGAAATAGAAATACCTTGATCAAGGAGAATTTCTTCTTCCACTAGATGCCCTTGGAGGTGACATATTTGTACCTGCAAATATTTTGAACTAGGTGAGTTTGATTAGCAAGTGAACAATCAGAAAGCACACTGCAGGCATAGAGCACTTGATTCAGAATTAGATTGTCTGGTTTAATTTTGGTCTGTTCATCTTCTGAACTCATGGCTTTATACAAGTTGCTTAAATTCTGATTTCCTGTCTCATCATCTGTACAATTATTGTAAAAATCAAAAAAACATATATAGACACACACTTAACTAATAAATTAAGTCGAGGACACTTCTGAGCATAGAATCTGACAAACAGTAAACATCAATGCACGTCAGTGCATATAATTACTATTAAAGATGGAATTAATTGAATGATTGCTATGTGTCAAGATAGCCCTAGACCTTTCCTAGATTAACACATTATGTCTTCCAAAATTTTGTGCAGACACTACCTCTAGTCCTCCATTTTATATATGAGGCCTAGAGATATAAGTAACTGGCCCACAGTTTGTGTGCTGTAGAATGAGCTAGAGCCCAGACAATGTGTTTCCAAAGTCCAAGCACATAACTATTATGAAAAACTGTATCAGAATAATTATTAGATGAATGCAAGCATGAGTGAGTGAATGTGATAATGAATGCATAATGGATTGATTCACAAGACAGCAAATATTTGGAGCTTTTCTTGCTGAGAAAAAAGGAGACATCTCTAAATGAATTCTAACTTCACTTCATTTTTTGTCTGTAGACTCATTCCCCTCTCTTCTCTCCTCCTCAAAAACCTTTAAATCGCACTATTGAGGTAATGCCTTTAATAATAGTCTTCTTTTGGCCAAAGTGTGTAATAAAAGAAACATTTTCATACATAATACATATTTGAAACTTTAAAAAAATGTTGCTACCTTTAAACTGGTAATTTCACTACTAGAAAAATTCTAGAGGTTATATTAAGAAATACAGGTAAATAGATTCAGAATAACCAGTAATTTCCCCCCAAAAGAGGAGCAATTAAATATACTTTTTTCTGTTTTATATTATTATTAAATTTAACTATTAAATTTCCCAAATATGTATTTAGTACACTATTATAAAATAAACAGACATCTAATTATTTTTAATAAATAACTAATCAATTATCTTGTAATGATATAAAGAATATTTTTCCTGTCTTTTTTCTGTTTTGTTTTCTTTATTGTGCTCAATCTTGACTATCAATTTATTTAAAAATTAATTGTCAGGGCTTCCATAATGATCCATGTTTTTGTGTATCCTTGTATCAATACCAATTTAGATACTATTCTTTTATAAAATATTTTAGTGTACGAGAGGAATAAAATGAAAACATAATCATTCAGTAACTAAACTTGTAGTAGTAGAAAGTAATTAGTAGAGTTTAATAACAAATAGTATGAGAACAATTTCCAGAAATAAGATTTTCAAATCATTATTTTGAGGGTCTCTTCTATTATTTTTATTTTTAAAAAATCTGGACCAATGTGTTAGGCAAAACCGGGTCTAAAAAATTTGTAGAAGTATTTTATTTTAGAATTCTCAGAACATGTATGATGCTATCAAATCTCACTCTCAGGTGATAGATCATGTTATATTTGATGATAAAATTATTGATATTTTCCACTAATGCATCTCTGAGGGTTAGGGTTCTGTAGAAAAACACTAGAAATAGTATCTATTGCATTGAATAACCATGCATGTGCTCATAAGCAGAGCAACAACTAATGACCATTATTATCCATTCTTTAAATATGAGGATTATGCAAATAGCAACCAGGTTTTTCTTCTAAAATATCTCCCAAAAGCTTCTAAACTCTAGCTAATTTTCCTTTGAAACACACAACAAATATATTTAAAGAAATCATCTGTTTTTTTTTTGCCCTTTCTGAATACCAGCTGTCTTGGTCTGTTTGTGCTGCTAAAACAAAATACCACGGAGTGGGTAATTTAGAAAGAACAGAACTGTATTTTCTCACAGTTCTAGAGGCTGGAAGTCCAAGATTAAGGTACCTCAAGGGCTACTTTCTTCTTCCAAGATGGCTCCCGTTGATGCAGCCTCCAGAGAAGAAAAACTGTATCCTCGCCTGGCAGAAGGTGGAAGGGCAAACAAGCTAAACTCTGCATGAAGCCTTTAATAAGGGCCTTTATCCCATTCATGAGGGAGGAGGCCTCATGCCCTAATTATCTCTTAAAGGCCCCATCTTTTAATACTATCATATGGGCAATACCTTAATTTTAGAGGGAACACATTCAAACCAGAGCACCAGCCATGCTTAGAAATGACACACCCAATTAGCATAACTGTGGCCTCTGTGATTGTACATGGGGAAGGGGAATCCTTTTCTTTCATAAAGCACACATGTGCACAGAGAATTACTTAGTACTGATCACATCATATGGCTTAATAGTAAAATTATTAATGCAATAGGGACCATCATTTTATTAATCTCATTGCTTCTTACACAGCTATAGTATTGCATTTCATTCTAAAATAAGTAGGAGGGGAATGATTATTCCTTCTATGCATGAAGAAAACAGAAATAATATGAAACTGGTATTTGTCATTTTACCTTTTTTTAAAAGCATCACCAACTCTCTTTATTGTGATTTCCACTGTGCCCAGGCTCTGGGAGCGTCCGCTCCTTCTGGAGTACCTGTGAAAGCTAAGCCATGGGAGGGAGCGTGCAGCTGTGGTGATGGGAAGACAGCACTTGAGGATGTTTTTCTCAGCTTACTGTCAAATTACTTTCTAATAAACCTGGTGAGAAGGACATGAGGGGCCAGAGGGCACTGGATCCTCTGTTGTTGCACAATTGCTCTGGCTGGGAGACAGAACACAGGCTCTCTCTTAATGGCCAGAAGCGAAGCTTGAAGGCCTTCATTTCACCATGGATATGGAAAGACCCTGCTACTTATTCTTATCTGTTGGCATGCCAGCACAGTGCTATACACAACTGGAATGTGAGTGAGCTTCTTAGTCAACTGTACTTATCTGGAGAAGAAACAAACGTTTCATATATTTGGGACAGAAATTAGTTTTACAAATTGGGACAAGGTGCCTGCAAAAGTTAGGCTTGTACCCTCCCACAGGAATTGGGAGGCAAGAAAGTTATCTCCCTAGATGCTTGCATTTGGAAGACAGGGCGTCCAGGTCCTTGAGGAGACATTTCTGGGTAGTAAAAGGTTTACATCTCAAAGGGGTAGAGAAAAGATTTATAACTGCAGGCTTTATAAAGTAAATGTTTTAAGGAAAGCTAGGTCAGGAACCTTTAGTCATATTTTGGCTGGAAAAAAAGTAGTGAATTCTTTTGGTAGCAGTGAGCTTTCTCAGGTAAGCATTTGAAGTGGTCTGACATCATCATAGGAACATGGTGTTGGGCAGATAAAGGGTGCACTAGAGTTTGGTTAAGTTCTTAGTTCCAGGGTTAGGTGGAGTAATTCTTACCAGGAAAGTTTTGTAGCTCTCAGAAGCCAACCTCATTCTAACTCCATTGTTCAAATGTAGCCCACCATGGAAGCTAGTTAAATTGATGGCATTGCATTTAAATAAAAAGTTTTCATCTCTTAGTAGCAGTCTTTCCTGAACCCTATGCTATGATTTGTTGAGACAAGGAACAAACTATAGTGGAAGACTTTTAGCTTAAGCAGATCCTGTAATGGTGGTTAAAGATGCTACTGAATGTAGGAAAAAATGGTCAAAACTTTGAATACACAGTACCTTTCAGGTGACAAACCACAGATGTTTAGGGCAGGCTTTCAATCTACAGGGACCAAAAATTACAGCATTTTGGCACTGAGCACATATTGTGTGTAATGTATTGACTGGAATGACCATCTGCTTGACATCACTGAGTGATTCTTCCATAATAAATCACAGTTGAAGAAGGGAGAGTGTACACCCCATACCTCTCTATCTTCTGTGGTTTTCTTCCTTGTCTGTATTTCCAAGTAATTTTGAATCATAATGTCCAAACTAAACATATATTTATAGCCCACATGCTTGGATAACCGTTACTTCTTACAGGTCCCTTAAGAATTTGGTTCCTAACTCTTCAAATTCATACTGAACTATCTGTGGCCCTTTAAATATGCCATAGTCACTGATGCTGTCTCTTTCATAGGGCCATTCCTCTGCAAGAAACACTCTTCCTCTTTTTGTCCACCTGAAGATTTTCTACTATGGCTTCTATATATATCTCAAAGCTCATGTCTTCTGAAGTTTCTCCAACTCACAACCTTTGTGCCACTTTTAGACCAAAAGCTTGTTAGCATCACTATTCTTACCATGTTCTATTTTATTTCCGTATCCTGTGTCTTACGAATATGATTGTGAGCCCTCAGAAGTTAGGCATCAATACACATAATATCATTGTGCACAGTAGAAGTGGTGACTACCCTGGAATGGATTCAGAAATTCAGATGTTTGAAAAGGAAGGGACATAACCCCACCTACTTAACATTATTGGATTTGGATTTCACCTGCACTAAATGTTCCCAGAGTGCTGAAGAATTGGCATATTTTCAGAATGAACTGTGGATGATGAGAAGGCACCAGAATGTGAGTTAAATTTCTTCCCAACCCCCCTTTCTTTTTTGGGGGGGTGAGAACGCTGAAGATCTACTCTGTTAGTAGAGGTGATTCTTAAGATTAAATATCTTTTCTCAATCCTGCAAAGCCAGGCTGGGTTTGGGAGGCCTTCCATTCGTTTTCTTTTGGACAGTGGCCTGAAATGTTCAAGTCTGTGTGCCTTCTACCCCTCCATAAAGGCAAGCTGGCTGACTGCATGTGCTTGTGAGCCATCTTCAGAGGCTCACATTTGTCATTTGGGCGCTACCTGTGGGCACCTGGCCATAGAAGAGGGAGGGCTACAGAGCTTTGAGGGCTTCCTTTGGTTATTGAGGTTTTCCACAAGTGAGGTGTCCCACGTGGTTTATGGGCAGCCTCCTGATGGAGCACATGCAGTGTTTAGTAGGATACGCAGTCCTTTGTTGAGTTCTCAGCCCTGTGAGTCTCCACCTCTCCTTCTTGATCCCAGCCTCTCCAAGTCACTGAGCCATGCTGATCCCCTTGTTAGTCTGCGTGGTGTGAGAAAGAAATGGCCTCTCGTACAGCATCCTGTCCAGCTTGGGAGGTCAGGCACTCACTCATCACATTCTCACTTTCCCCATGGAAGGAATCATGGGCCAAAAGTCCCTCCCTTGGCTCCGAGCTGTACTGCCTTGCAAGGAGGTGGTATGGGTAAAACAAAACTGATCTTCTTACCCTCTTCAATAAGTCTATTCTCAGATTTTTTGCTTTAATAGTATGCTGGAACTTCTTCACTGGATCCCTGGACTCTAAAAACCTACTCTTATCTGTGGGTGTTGTCAAAACTGGTGCACTGTGGGAAAATGATGAAAGGAAACTTCTATTCTGCCATTTTTATGTCACTTCTCATAAGTTAGATTTCTTAATCTTGGAAACCACAACTCAAGCTACTGGCTTTACCTATTAACCACCTTTCAGGAATCACAGCGGTAATTGTCAAGTCCTTTTGGGTTGGGAAGAAGATAAATTTTGAGATCTAGATATCATCCAGGGAAGATCTGAGCAGTGGTCATTTATAGGATAATATATAGTTACTTAGAAAAGAAATAAATTGTTCCTAAGAAACAATATTAGTTGAACCAAGAACAGGTTTTCATAGACTAGCTTCATTTCCTTTTATTACTGGTGAGGCTATATATTGTTATAGAGAGAGAGGGATGGGGAATGAGAAATGGGACCTTTGATGTTATTTATACATGAGACAAAGCACTATGCTTATATTATATTGTTTCATTCAGTTCTTGTAATAAATAAACCACTGCATAAACTATTACTAAAAAATCAAATATGAGGAAGCTTAGTATGATTTTTTTCTGATGTAATTCAGCTCATAGACTACTAGCACAGTAGGAATTCCAACACAGATTTCAAATGGATATTAATGTCTTCTTTATAAAAGCCAGTCATTTTTCCATATCTATTCCCCATAAGATATACTGCAGAACTCTGTTATTCTTGCTCTCTCTAAAAGATCAATATGACTCAGCTTTTGTGATAGAGACAAAAACATGACAACATCAGTTCCATGATTTTTGAGAGCTCTGCAACTTCATAGTTGACTCATGACTCAATGACCTAATAATAAAGCTATTCGAAGAAAGGCTTGGCTGCCAAGAGAATAAATGCTAGTTCCCTGGTAAAGTTTAAAAAAATAAATAAATAAAGGACACAGAACACTGGGAAATAATCCCAGGAAAAAAAAAAGAATTCAATTTTGTATTAGAGGGATTTGAAAGCTTAAGGAAATTTGAGGTGGCTTTTTTTTTTTTCTTTTGGAAAATGATTTAATTAAGTGATGTTTTTAAGAAAAAGCAATGTTTATACCATTTCTATAAAAGGTACTCTGTAAACTGAAGGAAAAAAATATTAACACTAACATATATTGAAAAGATGAAAGATGCCATATGGCGTAGGATACTAGAGAGAACAGAACTTAACACTGATGTTTTGCTCTGGGTTCCTGAACAAAATTCATAAAATTTAAAGTCTTTCCTTGACCTTGATATTTATATAATGTTTTGGGAACAAAATATAGAAAGAAAAGCTAGATTTGATGCAACTTAAACCACATCTGAAAGTCATTACAAAAGTTACAAAAAGTTATATGAGCGATTAAACATATTGAGAGACAATAGAGAGAATAAGAGCATGGATTCCGTAATCACACTACTGGAACTGTAATCCTGACTCACTAGTAGCAACACTTAACTGTAAGAGTTTCCATTTCCTTATCTGGAGAGTAGAAAAAAATAATGGGGAAAATAACTTACCTCAATGGGATATTATGAGGTTAAATGAAGTAATCCATTGAGGTCTTTAATACTTTAGAAAGTAAGAACTACCATTATCCTTATGATAGATATCCTTTGAAGTGTGTGAACCGAGTTCACACACTCTCTGAGGTGTTTTGCTCCAATTCATTTTGCAGGGACACTTTGATTGGTCTTATTTCCTGAAACAAGCCTATTGTCTAACTTAAATAACTTTTAAAAATCTGTGTGTGCATATAGGGGTGTGTGTGTAGATAAATATCTAGCCAACTATGAGTCAACTATGAAAGAAGAGGTGACTTTGAAGAGGACTGTGAGGAACAGCTAGGTTTTTACCAGTTAGAGAAGGAGAGGAGGCTGAAGATAACATCGGCTTATATATACAAGGCTTGAAGGTGCAGCGAACAGAGAGCAGGCAGGTATTCCTGGCCAACTAAGAACATGGAAGAACCATACACACAATAAAGTCAGCATGTCTTGTAATCAAATCATGAAGGACATCAAATACCTAGAAAATAGTTTGGGACTTGACATACCGGTAAAGGCATCCATTTGAAGCAGATATTTATGTAGTAGAAAATACTATGCAATTATAGCAATAGGTACATATCCTTGAATGCTGAGTTTATTTGCTAAAAGTCACAGACACACTCTATGCTTTTAAAATATGTCAGTCAAAATGCAATTATTGTCAGTAGCTTTTTCTTCTGAGACAGTTGTGTGTATCAATTGATTTTATATTAATGCTGCAAGATTTATAAATGGGTAGGCTAATACTCCCCCAATTCTTTTCAGTCTTGCTTTGAATTTGGCACTGAGGCCAAATTTGGAGAGGCTGTAACAGTTTGATTTTCTTTATGGTTTTGTTTTGTTTTGTTTTTGATACTTTGTGGGTTTTGTTCCTAGATGTATCTTTACTAACGTTTCAACTGTGTTATCTTCTCTACTTTATTTTTCTGTTGAATCTATGATTACATTAAATATCATCCAAGAGAAGATATTGTTCCTGTTTCATAAGGATTAATCAACCTTTTCCTGACACTGCTATGTCTCCAATTATATGAATGGAGAAATTGAAATAATTGCTTTTGAGAAAGTAATGCCCCGAAGACTTTTTCCATTAGCCTGCTTTCTCTCCCTAGTTACTTCAGTTTTGTGATGCTGATGATTATGAGGATGACGATGGTGATATTTTCATGTTTTATTTATTTAGTCATAAACTATTTATAGATCACCTTCAACTCTTCATGTTCTATAATCCTGGCTGTGTAAAAAGTTGGGTAAGTGATTCAGCTGTAATATTCAAGGTCCTTAAAATTTAATATGAACCATATAGGAGAAAATATGGTCACATCCAGGAAAATAAGAATAATGATCTATTCTTTCCATAGGATTTTCCTACTTGTAATGCTCTTATCCTTCCACATTTTTTTTAGTGCCTCTCATTGAGTGAGTGCTAGCGACTAGCTTCCTGATTCCTATAAAATACTTGGAAGACTTTTTCTACAAAGCTTTCTCAGAACTGCTCCATCACATGCTAACTTCTACAGTTCCACGTTCTTTTGCATTTACACTTGATACTTCCTTTTTATCATTATTCTTGGTATTTGCCATCTTAAGCAAACAATGAGTTTCTGGATAATGGAAATAAAGATATTTATTTTTCCTC
>CM052442.1:128042611-128059276 GCA_028533085.1 Varecia variegata
CCCCCCCTCTCTCCCCTGCTATCTCCAGCCATCACTCGTGGTACAGAACCCAGGTCAGGACTCACTTCCTTCAGCCTTTCCTCACCAACATCTTCCAGATACACAAGGATCTTATTTCACCCTCCCTGAAACATTTCATGCAGTTTTTAGCATTTCTGGGTGGTTTGCTTTTGCCATACTGATGAGACTACCAACTCATAGGCAACAGGAGGTATGAACAGATTAGTGCAGTTGTTTCCAAACTTCTCTTCAAATACACAAGTGTGCAGAATTCTCATGCAGAAAATAGAAGCAGAGAGGCTCTGGTGGAAGTGAGTGTCCTGGCCACAAAGTCTGTTTACCCGGCTTCCCTGCCCTTCCCCATGCCTTCTCCAGGAAACTGTAACATGATCGAATTAAAAAGCCTCTGCACAGCCAAGGAAACTATCACGAGAGCAAACAGAGACAACCTACAGAATGGGAGAAAATATTTGCATGCTACACATCCAATAAAGGGCTGATAACTAGAATCTATATAGCACTCAGAAAAATCAGCAAGAAAAAAAATCAAACAACCCTATCAAAAAGTGGGCAAAGGACATGAACAGAAACTTTTCAAAAGAAGACAGACTAATGGCCAACAAACATGAAAAAATTGCTCAACATCTGTAATCATTAGGGAAATGCAATTCAAAACCACAGTGAGATATCGCTTAACTCCAGTGAGAATGGCCTTTATCAAGAAGTCCCAGAACAATAAATGCTGGCATGGATGCAGAGAGATAGGCACACTCATGCACTGCTGGTGGGACTGCAAACCAGTACAACCTCTGTGGAAAGCAATGTAGAGATACCTCAAAGAGATACAAGTGGAGCTACCATTTGATCCAGCAATCCCATTACTGGGCATCTACCCAAAGAAACAAAAGATACTGTATAAAGAAGACATCTGCACTGGAATGTTTATAGCAGCATGATTCACAATTGCAAAGATGTGGAAACAACCCAAGTGCCCATCAATACATGAGTGGATTAATAAAATGTATATATATATACACATACACACACACCATGGAGTTCTACTCATCCACAAAAAACAGTGGTGATCTAGTACCTCTAGATTATCCTGGATAGAGCTGGAGCCCATTCTACTAAGTGAAGTATCCCAAGAATGAAAAAACAAGCACTACATGTACTTACCATCAAATTCGTATTAACTGATCAACAATTATGTGCACATTTAGTAGTAACATTCATTGGGTGTCGGGCAGGTGGGAGGGTGGAGGAGGGGATGGGTATATTCACACCTAATGGGTGTGGTGCACACCGTGTGGGGGATGGACACGCTTGAAGCTCTGACTGGGTGGGGCAAAGGCAATATATGGAACCTAAACATTTTTACCCCCATAACATGCTTAAATAAAAAATAAAATAAAAAGAAATGGGCAAGGGGCTCATGACCACAAGGACCGGATTGAAACCCTAGCACACTGGGTGACCACAGGAGAGTCCCTGCTTATCTGGGCTCCATTCCTTATCTTTGCAATGGGAATCATACATCAAACTCAAGAGTTGTATTAACGCTTTGTGGAAATAACCAAAAATGTTTCACTTTCTTCTTTTAGTTCTTTGTGCTCCCTTCCCCAGCCTCCCTCTTTTCCTTCCTCCCATTCTCCCTACCACCCTTCTCCATAACATCTTTTATGCTGCCGTGTCTATGGTAGACCCTCGGTGAACATTTCTTCACTTATCGTTTTATTCCCTGAATAGCAAAGATACATTTAGAATATATTGCAATTGCAGGTGTATGCAGTTATGAGTCATGCTAAGAAAATAATAAAACAGCCACCATGTTGGTGTTACTGGACATATATTTATAAAGCTATTTTTTATGTATGGAAATAGAGTTTGCATATTCATGGAGTATGTTTTCCATTCCACAATACCACATTAGGCAATATATTACATCTCCTGGCCTGCTTGATATTCATTGCTAATAAAGTCTCATAGAAATAAAGCTATGTGGTAATAGAATGGCAGCTTTTTATTACAGAGATGCTTCTATTATGCTAATTTATAATTTAGATGATTTACGCTAATAAGAGTAATTTCTTAATATAAACAAAACTATAGTCAAATTTCAAAATGCCTCTACCTCTGGCTGGCAAATTTACATACCTCAGAGTTTTATTAAATATATTCTGTGAAGATAAAACACATTTTTTTTACGTAACCATCACCTCCAGCTTTTCCACGGAGAATTTGATGGCATGAAACAGCTGCACATCTGTAATTGTTTTGCCACCTGTTCTATGGAACTGAAGGTTCTGTACCCTACAGTGGTGATTGGATGATGTTTTTCTCACATTTCAAGGTCATGAATTCTTCTACTTTCATCTTTTTGATATTTTTGGCATGGAGAGAGGGAATGTTTGATAGAGTTGATTTTTTAAGGTTTGATTAGAAATTTTCCAGAAGAAAGGAATTAAATAGGGATTTGTTTGAAATGAGCCAGATGACTGGATAAGAGGAGACAGCCACCATCTGTGATGAGCTTTAATTTCTAATTTCCAAAGGACAGTTATTTTAGTTTTATGTCAATTCAGAAAAAAATAAACAAAGTATTTGAGTTCAAAAGAAACTGAGGCCTTTCATTCAGGGAAAAAAAATATGAAAAACTGACAATATTGTTTAAATTAAGATCCCTCCTTCCCCCCCCCTTTCACTCTCTCATACACACACACACAAATCACCTATGTTGATTCATGAATTTTAATTATATCATATTAAAACTCAAGTAATCTATATCAATTTTTAAAAAATCATGAAGGTAGTATATTTTGATGTCATTGTGAGAAAATGTCACCACCTTTGTCAAATCATCAAAGTCCCCAAATCTGTATAAGATTAATGGAGCTGACCCATGTGTCTTGACCAATGACACTAGTTTTAGGTGTCTTAAAGTGATACTAGCTCAGTCACTCACTATGATGAGGTATGGTATTGAATTCTAGTGGTAGAGAGATGACAGCTGAGACAAGGAGAGGGAATCTTAATTTTTTTTAAATCCAGTTGATTTATTTATGCATTTTACATATCTAAAGTCCTTGGAAATTTCATTTTTGGTTCTAGTTTTATCTCATGACTTAATTCATGATTTTGTTTATTTAATGTGTAGTTATGCATCGGCTGAACTAAAACATATACATTAAATGCCACCCTCCTTCTGTAAATATTTGTTGAAATTTGCAGGAAGAGGGAGACTGATTTGAGAGCATTTTGTTTTTTTGGTTTTGGGGATTTTTTATCACACACAAACAATAAGAAAGTAGTAAAAACATAGTCGTGGATGTATCTCAAGTTTCTGCCTAGATTCATAAGTGGATGATTGTGCCGGCAGTAGAAATGAGAAATGAAGGGATGGGGACAGTTTTAGGGAGTGAAGAAGAGTATGAATCCAATTAGAGCTGTGCTTAGTTTGAGGTTCTTGCAGGGCATCCAACAGGGGCTACCCCAGCTTCAAGCTAGTGTGCTTTGCATTATGAGTGCCTCTGTACGAGATCCCTGTTTTTCAGCTGGAAGCATTTTGATCTCAGGGGACATTCTGCAACTCCTAGAGACATTTTACATTGTTAAACTGGGGACAGGAGGTGAGTACTACCAGCATCTAGATAGAGTCAGGATACTGCTAGGCCTTCTGCAACGTACAGGACAGACCCCCACACCGTAACAAAGAATTATGCAACCCAAAATATCAAGTGTTGAGGTTGAAAAGCCATGAGACAGAAGTTCTCTTATTGAACAAACTCTAGCCAGGCTTTCTGAGCCCTTTCTCAACTAGGCTTCAACTTTGACATATAGAGACTTTATCAAAACACTAACATAGTTTCTTAGAGCTCCAGAGCACATCCCTAGGATAACCCTAGCCCTCTTCAAAAGTGTCTGTCTCAGAAAACTCAAGATCACCAAAAGAATTTACTGTTGGCAGCAGCCAACAGCTGAAGATAGGGTCCCTGCCTCCCAGGCTCTGTAGGTGAATAGAGGCCCAAGTTTAGTAAGAACCAGTTAGTCAACTCAGACAAATTTTGTAGGGACCACTTCCTCTTCCTGCTTTTTATGATTTTTCACTTTTCTAACTCTACTGAGCCCTCACTTACCTCCCTCCCTGTGTCCTCATGCTATCTTTAAAATCTCAGACTCAACACTTTTTTGTGTGGACTCCATATGCTGTATGGAGTCCCTCTGTACACTGTCACCTCTGTACAAGTTGAAGCTGAGTTCAGCTCCCATTAGACTCTTCCCTACTGCAATAGTACATTACTAATTAAAATCTGCCCTTTAGTGCCTGGCTTTGTTTATATTTGACACATGTACTAGATAACATGAAGGTTGCTTAAGTGTATGTGCTTATGCATAAATAACTATAATCTAGTAGAGGGAAAACAAGATTGTATGTAATGGAAAACCCATGTGGAGAATAAACATCATAGGTGTTCATGGAGGTCCATAGATTGTATAAGGATGACAGAAAAACAAAATACACTAATGCCTTTGAAGGAACCCAGTGATACAAGGTTATTATCCCCATTTGACATCTAAAGTAACAAAGATTTAAGAAGTAACTTTTCCAAGTTTACATTGCTAGTTAGTAATTTACAGAGGAGGATTTACGATTTAGTTCTCTTTGATTCTACAGCAGATTCGCTGTCCTGCCCACCATACTAAGAAGTAAAGGTTGTTACAATTTGAGTGATACATGATCTTTTCAACTATGATTGAGGGCATCCTGCAGTCCTTGAATGTTTAATGCTGACGATTTTGCTAGGCTGGTCAGCAACCCATATTTAGGTAATCAGCAGAGGGCTGCTGTGACTGTTAGAATTGTAACAATGCTTTTAGCCTATACAGATTTGATACTTAACACTGTGTGTAACCTCCTTAAATGGATGAGATCGTACACAGTCAACAGCATATGGAGTCCCTACAAAAAAGTGTTGAGACTGAGATTTCTTTTTGAAACATTAATCTGGCAGTCCATTCCTTTCTTTGATTATTGATTACTGTCTTGCATAGCTTTTACAAACTCTTCATTATGCTGAAGGCAATGTATATATTGGATCAGAAAACGTGTGTGTTGCTGCTATGGTTTGAATGTCTCTTCCAAAAATCAGATTGAAATTTAATTGCCATTGTAACAGTATTAAGAGGTGGAACCTTTAGGCCATGAGGGCTTCATAAAATGGGACTATCATAAAATGGTGAGTTTAATCCCTTCTTTCTCTCTCTCTTGCCCTTCTACCTTCTGCCGTGGGTTGATGCATCCAGAAGGCCCTTACCAGATGCCAGCCCCTCAATCTTGGACTTTCTGGCCTTCAGAACTGTGAGCCAACAAGTTCCTGTTCATTACAAATTATCCAGTATGTGGTATTCTGTTATAGCAGCACAATATGGACTAAGTCAGCAGCTGCACGGAAATGTGCGACCGTGTAGTACAATAAGACATCCAAACACTTAGAGGCAAGAGATGGATTTAGTTCCTTGGCCAATAAATATATTAGCTGTTTGACCTTGGTACAGTCATTTATTCTTTTTAGGACTTGGTTATCAACTGCAAATGATTTAATTAAATTTTTAAAAAAGTCATTTGTAGCCCTAACTGGAATTCCTTCTATGATCCTTATAACTTAAAAGCTCATGATCTAAAACCGACACTTTAGCAATACCTAATATTACTCATTCAACCAATCAACAAATATTTGTTGAAGAGCTGCTATTTGCAACACACTGTTTTAGGTGGAATGGGATAAATAGAAAGCATAAATCCTTGGTTCCTGTGCAGAAAAGGAAAAGAAAAAAACTCAGAATTGTATTGTGGAAAAGAATAATGTTATTGTTAGATGATAAGTGCAGGCACAATTGTGTGGAGTCAGATAGAATAAATTACTTTGAGTTGGGAGATCAAGACAAGAGTGATTGATTAAGGAGCTGGCATTTAAATGAGAACCTAGAGTGCCGGGTACCACCCTGCAAGTTATAAAACGGTGCTACTTTGGATATATATATTTTGTCCAGATTGCAAGAAACAGAGTTCCACCTCCTTAGTACAGGTTAGATATTTATTCCAAAAAAAAAAAAAAAAAAAAAAACTCCTTGTAAGACTTTTTCTCTACCTCCTGCCTTTTCTGTCCAACACAAGACATTATTCCTTCCTTGGGGCATTGGCACTTGTGTGTTCTCTGTCTGGGGTTCCTCTGGCTCTTTCTTTCCTGTCTTTCAGGTGATAAGTACCTTCTTAATAAGATATTCCTCAGCCACCCAAATGAAGAGACTCATTATGTCCCTACCCCATCCTGAGCCTTCTCTGTGAACTAATGCCCCTAATGTTATTATTATCCTCCGAACAGTCATTACCGTATGAAATTATCTTGTTCATTTCCCTCTTCACCTATTGTCTCTCCCTTTCTTAAAAACAACCTCAACTATATATAGTAGGAGTCACACCAGTGCTTAGAACATAAAGGTGCTTAATAAATTAGTGTTGACTAGTGAACTAATCAACTTTTTGTGTGGTTTTAGTGTGTGGCAATGATTCACCAATCCCTGAACCAGATACCCGGAATGGGAAGAGTGGATAACAGCACTTTTCTTTTTTTTTATGATGACTTAACTAGGCTTGTTTCACCAGGCCTACTGACAGTAAAAACAATATATGTATTATAAAGAATGGGATTTTGTAAAAAGGTTAAGAAGAAGAAGGAAGATACAATATTATTACCACCTTCCCCAGTCGATGAAAGAAAGGCCCTGGAAGGTCTTTTAATGTTATTTATTTGGCTTGTGTTGTTTTACTGTTCTATTTGCCCAGAGTGCTGAAAACAAAATAGATAACAACACACATCGCAAGTGCTCTTGGCTGTGAGAATGTGATAAATTCACTTACATCTGGAAAGTCTATCTGACTTACAGAGTTTCCTAAGCAAAATTCAGGCAGCTTTCCAAATTTGCAACCATTTGAACTTTCTTGTTTGCTATGAACGTTTGGAAACATTTCTATGAGAATTTAAAATTACTCCTAAAGAATTAGTTTCTATGCTGATAAGTACCAGGATAAGAGAACAAACGTAAAACAAATAGAGAAAAGTGCACTCATATCTTCATTAAGAAAGAAAGGCAGGCAGGTAAGTAGGAGTGACGGAAGGAAAAAAGGGAAGGAGGGAGGAAGAGTGGAAAAAAGAAAGGAAGAAAGGGAGGGGAAAAGGAAGGAAGAAAAAATAAAAAGAAAGCAAGAAGGGGAGGAAAGAAGGAAGGAAGGAAGGGAGGGAGGGAGGGAGGGAAAGAAGGAAGAAAGGGTAAAAAGAGAAAAATCTTAAAAGGAAAAAAGGACAGAGAAAAAGAAAATTAAAAAATGGCCAATGTGATTAAAGTGGTAAAAACTAGGCTGTTTCTTCCTCTCACAGTATGGGCGATTCCTGTTCCATTTCCAGAAAGGCAGTTGCGAGAAGTTGGACTCTTACCTAAAACTAAATGCTTCTTCTCTCCAAAGGGCATGGAGCCCCTTTATTCTTTAGCATGAGCTCCTCCTAAAAACCTTAGTACTCCTCTCTAACTCCAGAACATTCTGCCTGATAGTGAAGTAAGGAAAGCTATTTTGTACAGTAAACAATATAAAAAGGCAGTTTCTGTATTAAATATTGAATTGTTTTTGTTATTGCTATACAAGTGGAGTTAAAGATCACATTTTGCCCTTGCTTCAGCATGTGCTTTGATCGTGTCCAATGTCCCCTCCACATTTTCTGTGTCCCATTCTAGCTTCAAGATCTTGGCTCTCCCACGTTAATCTTTTTCTCATCTCAATCTCCTGATTTTAGCATTTATATCAGGTCTTAACGTGGCATGCTCTTAACTTTGCCCCCCACCACAACCACCTTGGGTTGACTGATTTCACTACAATATGACAATTATTTCCGAGGTTTTATATTAATTATGTGAAGAACACAAGTCCTTTGCCTTCAAGTTCTTTCCATACCACGTGCTTCTTTTCATCTTCCCACAAATCCATCCTTTGACTGCTGTGAGGCTCAGTTTCATCATGTGCAAAAGTGGGTTAGACAAGATCAGGCTATACCAAGATGCATTCCAGAAAACATGGGTCCCATGAAATATTTCATGAAAGCAAAAATAAATGGAAGAGTTGAGAGAGAGAGAAGATAAATTTACGTATCACTTAACACTGCCTATTTGCTCCCATCTTTACAAAGCCCTTTATCATTATATAAGCACTGAGAAATTCTAGTAAAGAAACAGATTTTATTTTTCTTAAATAACCCAAATTAATTAGGCCACATAGTCTCCTTTTGTTTCTGTAAGGTAATGCCTATTAATAGCCCAAGAAAATGACATTTGTAACAAACATATAGGAATAATCCAGTCTGGGTGTGTTAATATTGTATCCCAACCCTGACAATATTCCAGAATTATGGAATTTCAATCAGTTGAGTTCTGTTTACAATTTCACTCCTGTAATTTAGCATTTATCAATGCCATTCCAATAAGGCCCACATACCAATACAGACCCTGCTACTTGAAGTGTTGCAAATGACAGGGTCTCCGATCACCGGTGGAAATTAAATCTCTCCAGGTCACAAAAGGTGGCATTCACTTAAACAGACAGATGCACTACTTAGTATTTTATTAATACGTTACATATGACATGCATAGATTGTCATCACTGACATCAATCTTTGTAATGTAAACCAACACACTTTTTCACTTTACTTCAATTTTGCCAACTTCAAGATTGCCTTAACTTACCAACAAAAAAACGCTTAAGTTTATATTTACATAGCATCAATTTTGCTACATTTTTTAGAAGATTGGCATAAAAATAACCTAGTTGAATGTTAAAGGCATGAATTATATTTGAACATATTGCATGATACAGCATTGAATTAATAAAGCCAAACCGTAAGCGGTCTCTTTCGATAGTAAACTAAGAATATTGTGTCTAAATGTGACATTCATTAGCACAGTGCTTGCTGTGGTTTAGAAGTTTGATCAATGCTTTTTGAAGGAATGGACAATTTCTTGGTGGAAATATCCACACCCTGTACCCAGGCTCTGGGTTGTCTTTCTTCACATTTCAGCTTTTTTTTTTTTTTTTCATCTTTATGAGGTATAAATGATACACCAAAAAAATACCCTATAGATGCGATGTTTAATGTGCACAATTTTATGAGTTTGGAAATACGCATGTACTTTCATATCATCACCACAGTCGAGGTAATAAGCATATCCATCCCCTCCAAAAGTTTCCTTGTGTTCCTTTGTGTGTGTGTGTCTTTTGTCTTTTTTTTACGTGTGTGCGTAGTAAGAACACAAATGAGATCCATCGTCTCAACAAATTTTTAACTGAACAATGCCATAATGTTAATTATACGCATGATGTTGCATAGCTAGAATGCATTCATCTTGCATAATCAAAACTTTATTCCCATTAAGCAACAACTCTCCCCATTTCTCCCTCCCCTCAACCCCTGGAAACCACCATTCTGTTCTCTGCTTCTGTGATTTTGGACTATTTTAGATGCCTCTTACAAGTGTAATAATACAGTATTTGTCCTTCTGTGACAGGCTTATTTCACTTAGCATAATGCCCCCCAGGTTCATCCATACTGTTGCAAATTGTAAGATTTTATTTTGACTTTTTTTTTTTGTATTTTTAGCAAAGTCCTCTTCCCTAAAGATTTGGTAAATGGGAAACGTCCCAGAACAAGAGAAGCAACATAAATACCAAGCTTCAGATAACATTGAGCAAGCCTGGACAGATTTCCTAGAAAAGAGATTTTCTAAAGCTTAGGCAGAAACATATTTTTTATTTCTTAGGGAGAAAAATGTGGGGCAAAACAGACAGCAAATTTGATAAGTATGGTGGCCTGGCTATAGCAAAGAGCACAGGTGGAGGGAAGGGAATGCATGGAGTTAAGGGTTGTATCTTAGCTGGCTTCTGTTCTGGGACCTTAGAGAGTGCATCAGATTTAGAATAGACGTGGGTACAATGCCCTCGTTTTACCAATAAATAATTGTGTATATTTTGAGGATATTACTTCATTCTAGGTTACTTTTTCCTCAACTGAAAATAAGATAGGTAATAGACTTGGTGACGATGGGCAAGTGGTGATTATTAATAACAGCTGACACTTACTGAGATATTACTTTGTGCCAAGCTTAGTAATTCAGAATGATATATATGTTATTAATTCAACTTACACAGAAATCCACCATAGTTGATATTTTTCTTACCTTCAGTGTAACAGATGAGAAACCTGTCCCATGTAATTTGGGCCACCTGTGTCATAAACTCCAGGCAGACAAGGCAAACGACAGAAAGGAGAGTGACGATGCCTCTCTGAACTGATGTGTTCAGTTACCCATTTAGTTTGTCTTGGCTTTTAAGAATTTCTGGGATTAACCTAATGTTCCAGCATGATAATTCTATGACAATAATGGGCTCGTTTAATTATTTTACTTTTCTTTTTATGTGATTTACTTCTATTTCAACTTTAACAATGTTATAGCATGCTTGTATTTTATTAATATTTTAAACCACTTCCATTTTCACAAGCAGCAATTGTATACATTATAAACAAAACAACAAATACTATGTAAATGGGTGTTGACTTTGAGGAAAAAAAAAAAGACCAAATGGCAGGGTCTTGCTACCTTAATGAATATACTAGAATCTGATCTCTGTTTCCTGGAGTAGGATAAATCTATTTTGGATTTATATTTAGAAGTTGTTCCTAAAGAAAACTATTGAGCTAAAACAATTTAAGTACATAAAAATTCATAAACAAAATAAGTATTTTTCATAAAATAAATGTTTTTCATTAATATTATGGAAAATCATTTAAAATAACCCCATTAAAAAGTGGGCAAAGGACATGAACAGAAACTTTTCAAAAGAAGACAGACTAATGGCCAAAAAACATATGAAAAAATGTTTAACATCTCTAATCATCAGGGAAATGCAAATCAAAACCACAGCCTAAACATTTGTACCCTCATAATATGCTGAAATTAAAAAATTATAAAAAATAAAATAAAATAATACAGACTTGCCACATGTGAAGGGCCATAAACACTTCATATCTGAAACTGTGGCATTAGACAGGAAAAGGAAACATACATGCAGAAACATCTAATTCAGTGATGTAATTGTAAAATATTTAAATTGCGTTACACCAAAATGATTAGCACCTCATGAACGGATCATATCAGCTGTCTTTAAACTGACCAACAGCCTAAAAACTTACCTGATTGGACTACCTCCAATATTTAACCTCTCTCCAATGAAGCTTGAATTCATCTATTACTTAAAACCCTGTAGCAATCATAGTTGCCCTAGATCCATTCAGTTTAGGTTTTCTCATTTACCCCATTGGTCCATGACTCAGACTCCGACTACTTGAACTTATGACAATCATGAATGGAAAATACCAGTTTCCCAGGTTCATGACTCACTCATATTTCTCAATTTATGAAAGACAAATTATTTGTAAATACTTCCTCTGTGAACTAAGAGACCTGGCCATGCAACATCTTTTATTTGTAAGTCCTACATTTGACTCTCTTCTATTCAGTGTAGGCTATGTATATATATTTATATCCATAAAATAACATTTGATAGGTAAGGGACATCTCAGATTCATGCACAGCTGTCATTGTTCCTTAGAGCATCACTCCACAAAACCACCTTGCTGATAAGATATCTTCGTAGGAAAGGCTGCCTGCCAGGAGAGCAACTGTTGTAAAGCAATCAAATACTTTTAATTAAAAAAAAAATCCCAAATACCTTAAAATGTTTTCCCTTATGACCTCAAATCCTGGGAGGTTTTCATTTTCATCTATTTCTGTATTGCTTTGACATAATTAGAGCAAAGTATCACAGATGTTGAGGAGATTTTTTTAAAAATCTGGGCTGAGGTTTACCAGATGTCTAAATCACCCATTGTGAATTATTAGCAATTTTTTAAATTGTTCTGGGAACACTGATCTACCTTAAGAGTCCCAGAAACTAATCCAAATCTCTATTCTTTGAATGTACGTGAACTCCAAGATGATTGAATTTTGATTTATAAATAATTAGCACGAGTCATCCCCATATTATGTCATGAAATCTTAAAAACATATACACCATAAACATTATAGTTTGTCCTAAGATCCAAAGTGTGTAGCTTATTGGGAATAATAAATGTCAGGGTGATTTCAACCTACAAGAATGTAAACTTTTATAAAACTGGCACTCATCTCTTACAATACCTTGTTGGCTAATTAGTTATGCTTGAAAAGTGAATGGTTTTTATGAGGAAAAGCAAAAAATGCTTTACTTTTAAACATCCAGATTTGGAAAGAGATTAAACAGACTGTTTTGCATAAAACAATGTAGATTAAAAGCTCAATTAATTTAATCAGTTATCTGAGTGTCAAATAATTTGCCAATGAAATTTTATGTAGGCGTAGACTTGCCCTGAATATGCCATTTTCCAACAGGAGATAAAAAGCTGTTTGTACCATCTGGAATTCTGGACAGGGACGGGATTTTGATGATTGCATCAGCAATGCAGTGCCAGTTTCAGAGATAAATGTTGGGTGGGGGGCGTGGGGGAAGGAGAAAAGCAAATGTGTAAGATTTATGCATATCACCTCACGCTCATGGTCGTAAGAGCTGAAAATTTATTTAGCACTATGACATAATATGGGAGAGCACAAGGCCAAGATAAATTAGCATCACTGTTTCTGGCAAGGACTTAGAAGAGATGGTTTGGGGATGGGAGTGGCAGAAGGAGGGAGGAAGGATGAAAAAGCAAGAGAAATGAGTTTGACAGAGAAACACACCACTCAGAAAGACTCCGAACACTACAAAATGAGTTCACCAGAAGATCAAATTTGTGATGTTAATCAGACGATATATATACTCCATCCCTCTTCATTCCTCCTCTGATCTCTTTCAACAGCCTCTTACCTATTCTCTGCACCGACATTTTCTCTCTCATCGGTTTCTTCTTTGAGATATTTTAAGAATTGTTATTAAATCTGACTAGATCCACCCAGGTCTTCTGGTTTCCACGGACATAGAAAATAATGTCTGAACGCTTCAAATCCTCCAGAAGTTCCCTTGCATACCCCATGTGTGCAGTACTTGTCTCACCGAAGCCTTGTTCCCCAAACAATCACACAATTCTTCTGCTGCTTATCCTATTTTCAGTGGATCTCACCCCCATCCACCCTGCTCTGGCAAATGTCTTTGGTTTACTAAAACATTCTTAGACTCAACCAAGTAGAGATTGTTATTCTCTTCTCAGTTTCCCAATGACACTTTTGAGTTTTCTTTACAAGTACTTATTAGTTTTGCACTTAGGCATGGTTGATTGAATACCACATTTATATTGACATCCTCATCCCTCGAACAGATGTGAACCCACAAAGACAAGGAATAGGAGGAGGAAAAAAAAAACTAACAGACAAAAGATGACACTGTTTTGGAAAATGGAAATCAGATGAGAGAATGGTAACTTAGCAAAGCACAGAAAGCTGAGTCCAAATTGCTTGGAGAAAGAGACAGATGCTAAGAAAAAATTTCAAATTTGCCTGCATACCCATCTCTCTCTGGAAACTTTGAGTTTCAAATCTTCACATTTCCTAGCTTTGGAACAAATACGTGCTTAAACTTATATGTTTAAACAATATAGTACTTAATATGTGCTTAAACATTTTTTAAATGAATGAATGTTTTAAAAATAATTATTACTATTCATTAAATTTATAAGATCTAAATATTATACTGTAAATCATTTTTAAACTATTTCATTTAATTCTTATGATAACTTCCTAAAGTAGGTATTACTTATTCTTCCTTAACAGGTAGGAGAGCTGGTGCTCGGAGAGGTTAAATAGCTGGGACAAGGTCATAACCTGGGCTCTGGACAGAGGTACAATTTGAACTCGTATTAGTCTGAACTCAAAGTCAGTGTTTTTATATGGCTTTCATGTTAAAGTGCTTAATCTACAGGGTGTCCCGAAAGTCTCCATATAAAGGAAACATTTGGAATGAGTATTTTGTAAATAAAGTTACAATTAGCAAAAATTTCTCATTTTCCCTATGTATGGTGACTTTGGGGACATCCTATATTTAGGATATTTTTCCCCTGGAAAATATTTGTTTGAACAAAGTATCTGGGAAGATGGGGAAAGGAAGACGGATTTCTAAAATACTTTTTAGGGAGAAATTCAAACATCAAAAATAAGTGAAAGTATAGTGGGAGGATGAACCTACAGTCTGCACTAGTCGAAAAATCACTAGTCCTCGTTTCCTAATCCTGCTGTTGACACTAGAGATAGAATTCATATGGTTCGTTTTTTTGGAAATCATACTCTGATTTTGACATTATCTACGCTATAAACATTATCAAATTAATTGGAAGAAAGAAGGATCTTACAGCAGTGAGAAGTGTCAGTCAGTAGTAAGGGGGGAAAAAGCAGATGCTATAAAGACTAATAAGTAACTCTCCGTTTATCTTAACACAGAATAAAAATTATGTTTATGTTCTAGGAGTAGTTGTGACTACTTTCAGTATTACAGTCTTCGAAATAAATTTTTATATTTTACTATTAAATCCCTTTAGTTAACCTAGACAGTAATGACTCCGAAGACCTTTTGTGGGGGAAGGGGGATTTTTTTTTTCCCTACATTTTAACCTTTGATCCTTCTACCTGCAAACTGTCAAGCACACCTAAGACAAAATAAGGCCAGGGCCTGACTAATTTGACCAGTAAAGTTACAGCGAGCCACTTTAAATTCAGCATTATTTGCATAAACAGTGGAAGGAAGTATAGCCAAAGGTGACAGCTCCCTCGGGTTCATGACCTACATACCAAAAAGAACTTCAAAACAGAAGGGGCAGGGTGACTGCAATGCGATTTGAAGGATACCCAGTTGTTGAGGAGCTAATTATAGTCTGCATCAAAGCAATTTTATACTTGGCAGACCTGTTGTGATGGGAGCAAGGCAGAAAGCCCCATGCCCCTTCAGACCCAGGAGGCAGTAGAAAACCGTCCACGACAGCCTCCCAGAGGAGGTGGCGGGGGTGAACAAACGATGGCCTTGGAGCAGCTTCTTACAAGCCTCCCATCAGCCAGTGTTCCAGGAGAATCACATAGTGTTCTGCCAAGAGATATTTCAGTTGTGGTTCAAACTTTTGTCCACGTGACCCTGTGAGTGTGTGTCAAGGTTACCAGGGCACCACAGCAGAACCATTTTCTTACATGAACAAGATAGAATTTTGAATAGAATCATTTTCTGACAGCATTTTATAGGTATTTCTGTTGAGAATAGACGAGTAAAAAATAAATAAATGATTTCCATGGCCATAGCCTACACTTGTCCTTCATCTGTAAGCATATTTGTATCATATTCTATTTTCTATATAATATATGCTGATATTGTGAAATAATATTTGGTCTTCATTTCCACTTCCTGGCATACAACTCCTTACATCCTTGTCATCTCCAGAGTGATGATTTTCTTCTGTTGGCTAATGAGATGACCAGTGGCTAGTGGTGCCAGATAGCTTTGGGATGGGGGCTGGTCGCTAGAAAGACCGAGACAGGATTAGAGAATCGGAACGTCTAATCCCCTACCCTCTGGCAGGGGAGATCTGAAGGTGGAATTGATCACCAACAGCCAGTGATGTCATTGATCATACCTACATAATGCAGCCCCCATAAAACCCTGAAAGGATGAGCTTCCAGATAGCCAAACATGCGGAGGTTCCTGTAGGAAGGCACATCCCGAGAGGGCGTGGAAGTTCCGTGCCACCCTGTTCACATTTCGCCCTATCCATTTCTTCATCGGGCTGTTCTTCCATGTCCTTTATCCTTTATCATAAACCAATAACATAAGTAAGGTGTTTCCCTGAGTTCTGTGAGTCACTCTCACAAACTAACTGAACGTGAGGAGGAGGTCATGGAAATCTCCATTTATAGCTGGTCAGTTGGAAGCAAAGTTGGTCACGATCTGTGCTTGTAATCAGCATCTGAAGTGGGGGCAGTCTTGTAGACTGAGTCCTCAACTCGTGGGATCTGACGCTATCTCCAGGTAGGCAGTGTCAGAATTGAATTGAATAAGAGGCCAGCTATCTGGTGTCTGCTAGAGAATCTTCCAGAAGATTGACTGGTTGCTAGTGGGGAGAACCCCCCACCCAACACATATACACACATATTTTGGTGACGAGAGGGGCTGTGCTGTGTGGCATTGACTGTGTAAGAGAATAGTGGGAAAATGTGTTTTTCCATATATGTATATGTTATATATATGTAATGATCTTGTTTAGTCAAGTAAAAGACAATGATCTTTAATGGGCTTTGTTTTTTTTTTTTTGTTTTTTTCTTTTTTGACTTTTTATTTTATTTTATTTTTTTTCTCCATTTTTTTTTATTTATTATAGCTTATTATGGGGGTACAACCGTTCTGGTTAAGTATATTGCCCATGCCCCTCCCAACCCCCTGAGACCGAGCCTCAAGGGTGTCCATTCCCCCAACAGTGCACATCGCACTCATCATGTAGGTAAACACCCGTCCCCTCCCCCACCCCCAACACCCCGAGTCAGATCTTCAAGTATGTCCATTCC
>CM052442.1:128059776-128092294 GCA_028533085.1 Varecia variegata
ATTGATCTTTAAATTAATTTATCTTAGTTTCTGCTGGAGTCTGCATATTCATCCCCTCCAAAACTCATGTTGGAGTTTAATCCCCAGCGTAGCAGTACTGACAGGTGGGGCCTTTCAGAGGCAGAGCCCTCATGAATGTATTAGTCCATTCATAGATTACTGGACTAACGGGTTACCATGGGAGCGGGACAAATGGCTTTGTAAGAAAAGGAAGAGAGACCTGAGCACTTAGCATGCTCAGCCCCTCAGCGTGGGATATTCTGCATTGCCTTGGAACTCTGTAAGAGAGTCTCCATCAGCAAGAAAGCTCTCACAAGACGTGCCTTTTGACCTTGGGCTTCTCAGCCTCCATACATAGAAATGTAAGAAATAAATTCCTTTTAAAATAAATTACCAATTTCCAGGTATGCTGTTATAAGCAACAGAAAGCAGACTAAGATAGTGTACCAAACAGTTATTGTGCCCTGCTCATGACTAGAGTTCCATTCTTTGGGAAATACTAAGATTGAAAGGATCACAGCCCTTGCTTTGAAGGAATTGACAACCCAATGATAGAGAGAAATATAGACACAAGTAAATAAATTGAGCTGATCTGTACTGTTTGATAGATACGTCAAATGTGTAAAATAAGAGAACACTAGAACATACGTTCTTATTTTTTTCATGACTTATAAGCTACCACAAATATTTAAAAGCATAATAAAAATAAGAGCAAACATACAAATTAACAAAGCAAAACTACTTATAAATTAAAAAGATTTAAAGTCCAAAAATCAATACCTTTTCTAAATATCATTTTCAGTTATTTCCTTTCATCCTTTTCATGTTAACCAGGTTTCATTTACACTTCCCTGCTATTTAAAGTCATTTAAGAAATTAGATGAATAGGATAATTTATTCCTAACTGGTTTTCAAATGTAGGTGTTTTTAGACATACAGGTCTTAGAGAGTTTGTCTTTAATCTACTTCAAGATTATAAGACACCAAAAAATAGAATTTTGATGTCACAGTATGATTTCACGGAGTCAGAACCTGACTGCTTACAATCTGATATGATGATATGCATTGTAATAAAAACATAATCTATCATTCCTCCTTGAAATACATCTTCTCTATTGTATCAGTCAGGTATTTCTGTGCAAAAAGCCTACCCAAATCTACTGAATATTTGGCACACAGCACTGAGCATTTGCTTTCCATGCATCTTTGAGGTCCAGTTGAAATACTCTAGGGACATCGATCCCTTGCTAGTCTTGCTCAAGTTTCAGCAGGTCAGTTGGTCTGTACGCACTCTAGAATATAACTAAAGTTTATGTTCTAGTGGGTGGAAAAGAAAAAAAATGCACATTAATAACTTACCATTATAAGTTGCAATTAATCTACGTAGGAAAAAGAAGGAACTTAGATGGAGAAGAAACAGAAAGAGAATTACTTTGAAATAGTGCTCATCAAAGGTGATAATTAATCTGAGAAATAGAGGAAGGGAAAAGGTCAGCATTGTAGAGTGGAGTGGAAGCAATATTCCGAGCAGAGGGTGCATCAGGGACATTGCCCCTGATGTAAGGAAGGGCATGATGTATTTGAGTAACTGGAAGAAGACAAACATGGCTGGATTGTAACGAGCAAGCAGTGGAGAATACAGAGCGTCTATGTGATATGAGACAACTTTTGAGAGAGAGGAAGAAACCTATGTAAAAGTTATTCACTTCTTTCTTTCAGGATTTCTGCTTTATTTCTTCTCTCTATGAATCTGCCTTTCTCCTTGCAATCATTACTTAGGCTTATGTTACTACTTCTCTGCTCCCCACCCAAATAGGCTCTTAACCCCAGCCCTGTATTGGCAGTCATTCTTCATGCTAAAGGGAAAGCATGTTGGTTATCCATCGCCATGTAATAAATTATCCCCAAAAAGTAATGGCTTGAGACAACAGTATTTTCTCCGTTTCTGTAGTTTAGTAATTCTAGTGTGGCCTAACTGGGATCACTGCTTGGGGTCCTCACAGGTTGCAGTGAAGGTGTTGACTGGGGGCACCGTCATCACAGAGCTTACCTGGGGAGGTACCCACATCCGTGATCATTCACATCGCTGTTGGAAGTGCTCGTTTCTTTGTGGGCTGTTAAACTGAGGGTTTCGACTCCTTGCTGGCTTCTGGCTGAACGTCACCTACAGTTCTTTGTCACATGAACTTCTCCAAAGGGCAGCTCACACATGGCAGGATGCTTCCTCAGAGCAAGCAAGCGAGAGGGTTCAGCAATACAGGGTGGGTGAGCCGAGGTGGAAGTCACAGTCTCTTATAAACTAATCTTGGAAGTGGTATCTTATCACTTTTGTCATATTCCATTCATCAGAAGCAAGTGGGTTGGTTGGTTTTGCCCACATGCAAAGGGAAGAGATTTTATAGGCACATAAGTACCAGAAGGTGAGGATACTAGGAAGTCATTTTGGAAGTTGTCTACCGCAGAAACTTTCTCAAATACTTCCAATATTACATATCCATCATACTTTCTTTTAAAACAATTTAAAACAAGTTAGAGACTTGGGAATTACGTAATCCATTAAGGATAAACAGGTACCAGAATATTATCTGTGTTGACCACATGTATAGCCTAACAGGCTAAGGGGGAATGTCTTTGTTATTTTGATCTAAGTTTCAAGAGAGTAAGGTTATATGAACAAGAATCCACGATATGTGACATGGTAAATTTTTTCTTACAGTACTATATCTCATAGAATCATAAAATTGACAAAACTGGACAAGAAAAAGCAAGAGATAACTTAGAAAAATACTTACATTCTATACATGAGAAAAGCACATACATACTCTCAGAGAGAAAGCAAATTCCATTGTGGTCTAGAATTGTTTAAGTTGAGGTAGAACTGAGACTAGAACCCAGGTCTCTTTAAGTTCCGATGGCTTTCTCTTTTTACCATATTACAATAGTTTGTTGTACTTTAAAGGCCAAAATGGACACTGGAATCTAAGAGTATTCATTTTTGTGGGAGGAGAATGATGAAAAGACAGGCAAATAAGTGATTTAAAATTCTATGAATAAACAGACTATTTCATTTGCTAACGTTGTGATTCTATTTTTGATAGAAATTGCTTCAGTCAGAATACATTTTCATTATTTATTCTAAGAAATGCATTAAAGTAAAATGAAAATTTGTGAACCCTTAAGCAGGAATAATGAACTAATTTGGTCTCTGCATAAGGAAAGTGTACACAAATTCTCAAGGTTACTCCCACACAGACTTTGGTATTTTATTGCTTAGACCAGAAGATTTCTACATGAAGGACTACTGATAAAACTGTAGCAAACACACACACACACACACACACACACACACACACACACACATATGAATGCACATATGCATACATGTACACACACTTTCAGGGTAACTAAAATCACAAGTCTAAATTGTGTTGTTCTTAACAGAGATGTCATAACCCAAATGGATAATTTTCATCACTTGAAAGTGACACTTGACAATTCATTCCTCAGATCTTTAAACAGGTTTTTGTGTAAAGTGAAGACAAGAGAAGGAAAATTATGTGAAAACGGCTAAGGAAAGGGTGCAAGTATGACTCTATGTTAGCACATTGGTTCCAGTAATCACTTTCTCAAGTGTCTTAACCTGACTTCTGGCGAATGGTGGTCAGACAGTATTAAACTTTAAAGCAGGTACAGATCTCTTTATCACTGAGCAAGAGATTTGGAGTGACAATTCAATATATAGTGTTATACTTTATTTATAATTCACAAATAGCTTTGAAATTTTGACTTCACCCTCTCTACCAGTTCCTGTCTATTTCCATTATAGCTGATGTCTAAAGAACAAACTTTGTTCGTTAAGGTGATATTTTGCTGCAACTAGCTTTGATGATGTCACCAGCTTTTCAGATAACTACAATATGCCTTTTTACTTCCAAAGTTCAAATCAAAGAGATCTATGCCTCGTTCTTTCCTATTAGTGAGACTTGTGTTTCAAAATGTTTGACAAGCTCCTCATCCATACTTTTTTTTTCTTTAGCTTTTTACTAGTTTTTTTTTTTTTCTTTTTCCCAAACCTGTAAATCTTGAACATTCTAACTTTGAGTGAATTTCATGAATGCCACCCCAAGTTTTGGGAATATGGGGGCAGCAGTTTACCATGATAAGGGTCCTGGCAGGAAACAGAAGGCACACACAAGAGAAATAACCAGTAGAGTTGAATGAAGGTAGTACATGGAAAGGCATAGACAGAGTTCATGGAAACCAACAAAATGGCGAAGCACATGTGGGCAAGCAACAGGAGATGGCTGTTAGCACTTCCAGACCTGAAGGAGCAAGGGAAGGAATAACATAATGGATTGAATTACATCCCCCTAACAAGACATATTGAAGATCTAATCCCAAGTACCTTGGAATGCGACCCTATTTGGAAATAGGACCATTGAAAGTGTAGTTAGTTAAGATAAGGTCATATGGGAGTAGGTTGGAAGTGCCCATCACCTGAATATTGTTAATAGTACCTGTTAGGTAGGTTTTTACCCCGCTTCTCCTCCACCTCCCCCCTTCTTGATTTCCAGTGACTTTTACTTCTCTCTGTGCCCATGTGTGCCCATCAGTTATTAGTTCCAACTGATTAAAGAGTACATGTGGTGTTTGTTTTTCCATTCTTGAGATACTTCACTTAGGATAATGGTCTCCAGTTCCATCCAAATTGCTGCAAAAGACAGTAATTCATTTCTTTTTATGGCTAAGTAGTACTCCATGGTGTATCCATATACCTCATTTTATTAATCCACTCATGAATTGATGGGCACTTAGTTTGATTTCACATATTTGTGATTGTGAATTGTGCTGCAATAAACATTTGAATACAGGTGACTTTTTGATAAAATGGCTTCTTTTCTTTTGAGTAAATACCCAGTAGTAGGATTGCTGGATCAAATGGTAGGTCTACTTTTCGTTCTTTGAGAAATCTCCATACTGTTTTCCATAGAGGTTGTACGACTTTGGAGTCCCTCCAACAGTGTATAAGTAGTATTCCTTTCTCTCTGCATCCATGTCAGCATCTATTATTTTTTGGCTTTTTAATCATAGCCATTCTGAGAAGGGTAAGGTGATATATCATTGTTGTTTTAATATGCATTTCCCTGATGATGACTGACGTTGAGCATTTTTCGTGTGTTTGCTGACCATTTGTCTGTCTTTTGAGAAGCTTCTGTTCATGTCTTTTGCCCACTTTTTAATGGGATTGTTTGTTTTTCCTTGCAACCCAGAATCTTCTCACTGGTTCTCTTAGCACACTCAGGCCACCCATCAGCATTTTAGATTTTCTTTGCCCCAACCGGGCCCCAAGCAGATGTGCACTGGACTTGGTTTCACCAGAATCCTCTTTATTGCTTGTCCCAAAGGAAAACCTGTGTGTTATCTGACTACTACTTCCCTCTTCTTTATTACAATGGGAGAACAGAGGATGACAAAAGCACACTTGGGAAAATTTGTTATAAAATCTAAAATGTGACATGTTACAAAGTTCATAAAATACTAGTTCCTAGTCTATTAATGCTAAATCTATTATTAGAATGTTCTACTGTGATACCATTCTCTGCTTTTAATTTTGAAGTTGATACTTTCCCAACCCATCTCATCAATTTACTCTTACCCAAATGAGAGCCTTAGGGACCCTACCTTCACGTGTGGTCCTCCTGCCCAGACCAAAGAGGAAGATGAAAGTGATCTAGATCACAAATCAAAAGTATGCACCTTTGAGAGGACAGGAATCCTTCATGGTGCATCATAAAAGAGGAAGTCCCTCGATTTTTGATGTACTCATGAAAAGAAAAAAATATTCTTGGTAACTTTAATGGTAAAGTATTTTTTAAATAAATTTAAAGAATAAAAAATGAGCAGACTATGATATTTCTACCAATAATAATAATAATGCACACACACACACACACACACAAATACACACATTTTAACAAAAGACAAGAGCAGGTCCAGGGAAATGAAAGATCAAGGAGACCTAAATACAACACGAAGACAGAGATGTTTCCTTCTTTTAACCAAATGTGACTGACAGCATTCATCAGTTCTGTGGAGAAAATTGTAAGTTCATGTCAGAACCACACTCAGTAATATCTGGTAACTTGTAGTGTATCATAATGTCCCTGAGGCGTAGAAGAGAGGGAGAGGTCTCTTCACAGTTCTCACACTGACGTGCGAATGCGATGCAGCCATTTTTAACTTTTCCTTCATTAGCTCATATGTCTGGTCTGGATTACCGATCCTACCTCTGTCCCCTCAAAAACTTGATTTCAAAGTTCTTGTTACTGGGCAAATCCTAGCAGCTCTTCTCACGATATTGATTTTGAAAGGCTTATTTCTGTCTGAATGCAGCTCTGTTACAAAAACACAGAGTAGGCACTCAGATCTGAAAAAGAAATATACAAGAAACTACATGGGAGACAAGAAAAATATGTATTAATACATTTCTAGCTTTTGCCAATGGCTTTTCCCTTTTCCCTCTAGACTGCAAGAACTAATTTAAGGCCCCTGGGTGGATAATATATTATAAAATAAAGCCAACAGTAAAAAAAAAAAAAAAGTTTACAACAGGAATGTAGTATAATAAAAATAAAGCCAATTACATAACTACAAGAAAGGGTATAAATATGTCAATTTAAACAGTAACCAGTATAAGTAATGCATAGCTTCAATAGCCTAACACAAATAAAACAAAATCGATATTGCTGAAATCAACATATATTATAAAAATAATCAGATTTTATTACTAACCCTAATAACTGCTATATATTTATTTGGAATTTTAGTGCACTGTGTTTAATAAAATATCAGAGATTTCTTGGGTTTTATGAAGCATTCCATCATGTTAACATTGCATCCTTTTCATATAATTTGAAATAATTACCAAATATTTCCAGACTACTTTTATGTGAATAAATCCATCAACTTTGCTGAAAGCCTTGCCACGTCTTCTCCCACATTTGAGGCGTTAATGCTCTTATTTAATTTGTTAATTCATTGGAAAGATATCTTAGAACATGAAAGGTGAAATGCGGTTTTGTTGTCCTTTTGATGACTGTATTTTCGCCATCTACTTGAAAAGCATTCCACACGTCTAATTTTTTCTTTTCTTTTGCTACTAATCACACTTTAGAGCAGATTCATTCCCCTAGTCATCCGCTTTACTTCAATAATCTCATAATTTAATTCCTTGTATTCAGTAACTAGCTACTAAAGTTACAAAAATCCAGGCTGCGTATGATATCCCAACTTTTTCAAACACCATAAAAATATCTCACTCCCTGGAGAATGGCATCTAAATCTTTAAAAGACAGTTAAGAATAGAAGTTGATGCAGAGTTTTATTGCCACTAAGATTTTTGTAATCACCATAGCAAACCCTCAATTAAGGTCAAACACTTGTGACAAGACAGTCCAGTGTCATGTCAAATTCCTAGACCTGCCACTTAGTTGCTGTGCAACCTGTCAAAAACCTCCATTTCATTCATAAAATGCAGGAAATCATTCTTGATTTTTTGCTTTGCTTTGTTTTGTTTTGTTTTGTTTGTTTATTTTTGCTGTTGTTGTAAAGGTTAAGGCAGACAAACCAACAAATGTCAGTTTCTGTTTTTCAACCATTCTTAACTCCAGGCTTCTTCTTACCTAGTTCAGTTTCAACTTCCTCCTATACTACTTCCTGTCATAATCTGATGTGCTATTTAAGACGCAGATCAGGTTCTTCCTACTCAAAGAAGAATTCCCTAACGAAAGCCCTCTACATTCATTATTTGCTTTTTTTCCCCAGAATTTTGTTCATGCTCGTGTTTCTCAAATATGCCTGTGTAGCAGAAGCAGTTAAGGGAGAGATTAACTTTTCTCTAACACAGATTTGTGTTGCTTCACTAGTCATAAAGAAGTATTACATGGGGATTAAAGAAGTATATGTAAACAAAGTATGTAAGGAGGGGATAAGAGGCTATCTTCTAAGTCTATTCTCAAGGATGAAAAAGAGAACAAACTTTGTGAGGTGACAGTCTCCCTACTAGGCTACTGTGGTCTGAATATTTGTGTCTCCGTAAAATGCACATGTTGAAATCTGAACTTCAATGTGATGGTCTCAGGAGGCGGAGACTTTGAGAGGTGACTATATTATGAGAGTAGAGTCCTCATTAAAGGGATTGTGGCTTTATAAAAATGGCCCAAGAGCTCTTTTGGCCCATTCACCAAGTGAAGACACAGCAAGAAGGTGCCATCTATGAGAAGGCAGCCCCTCACCAAACACCAAATCTTCCAGTGCCTCGATCCTGGACTCCCCACGCTCCAACGCTGTGGAAAGTAAATGTTGATAAGCCACCTATTTGAAGTATTTTGTTATAGCAGCTCAAACAGACTAAGACAGACTTACAGTAAGAATTCAGCAAACATCAGTTTTCTTTTTTGCCTCTGTACCAACTGCTCAATTTTGCTGTAAACAATTCTCAAAATTAAATATTAATTAAAATTAAATGAAAGTCACATTAGTTAGCATCGCATTCCTGAGAAGCAAGGAGTCAAAGACAGGCAGGGTAAATCTTCCACGTGGTCAGAGCTAGGCTGCCATAAGAAAGAATCAATATTATGCAAGAGAGGAAACTGAATTACAAAGTAAAGGTATTGAATACTTGTCAGGGGCTCTCTGTTACTTTGCTGATTTGTAACAAAATATAACACAAATGGAGAAGGCCTCCTTGTTTCAGATATTCACTAAAAATTAATTAACTTCTCTGACTGGCTCGTAAACAATGACACACACATAAGTAATTGATTTAAGAACTTGGAGGAAAAAAGGATCATATATACTGGTGATGCAATTTGTAGGCTAGAACACTTAGATGCTAGTTAGTGAACTTATTGTCTAGTATCTTGTTCATCTATAAGGACTTTTAAACAAGTCACTTAAAGTTTTGAGCTTATGAGTAAATTACAAAGTTAGGAATAGAATTTATGTATATTTTTGCAAATGTTTCAACACTAAAGATATTTTTCATTTTATTATTATTTTTATTTGACATATAGTAATTATGCATATTTACAGAGTACAGTGTGATATTTTGGTCCATGTATACTATGTGTAATGACCAAATCAGGATAATAAACCTATCTGGCACTTCAAATATTTATCATTTCTTTATGTTGGGAAGATTCAAAATACTAAAGTTTTCTTTTGTTAAACTATGTTTTATCTTTGTCTAGCAAACAAACTGCATTTTAAATCAATGTCCATTTTTCTACAGTCTTATTTTTCAAAAGCGTGTACATATATCATTTGGAATATTTAATTATGGTAAGATAAATAACCAGGGTTTCCATACTGAATTGATACCATTTCTTCTCCAAAATATGAAAGATGTTATTTTATTTAACCCATGTAACTTTATTGAGCTTCTCCTCCAGGCTTTTAAAAATACTGACAATTTGTCCAGGGAATTGCATTTACTTTATTGGATTTCTATGAAGATTAATGAATAGTAGCAAACTTTATAAACAGTTTAACACAGTCACTGAAAGCAACAGGAATTTTAAATGTGAAGAATTTTGTTAACATCATCATCATCACCACTGCCACCACCATCCTCCTCCTCTTCCTCATCCTCATTTGTCATTTTCCGTGCTAAAGTTGTGTGCCATGCACACTTAGAGAACAAGTTGCACATAACTACACATGCTGCTTTGTCTCTGCTGAAACCAGATCATCTTTCCTTTTACCCTCAGTTAATGTGTACTTTTTAGAGAGTAAACTAAAAGAGTCACCATCTTTGAATGAGGTTACCTTGATCCTCCTAAATCCTCCTAGAGCAGTGGTCCCCAACCTTTTTGGCACCAGGGACCAGTTTCATGGAAGACAATTTTTCCATGGACCAGGGGCGGGGTTTGGGGAGGAGAGGATGGTTTCGGGATGATTGAAGCACATTGCATTTATTGTGCAGTCAAACCTCTCTGCTAATGATAATCTGTATTTGCAGCCTCTCCCCAGCGCCAGCGTCACCGCCTCGGCTCCACCTGAGATCATCAGGGGTCAGATTCTCATGAGGAGCGGCAACCTAGATCACTTGCATATGTAGTTTATAGTAGGGTTCGTGCTCCTATGAGAATCTAATGCCACTGCTGAGCTGACAGGAGGCAGAGCCCAGGGGTTGGGGACTGCAATCCTAGAGCACTCCAAGATTTTCTTTCTCATACATTTCAATATTTAGTTCACAATATGGGTGTGAGGACTAACTGTCAAGCTTTTGCTTGGCACTGAGACAGCAGGGATACCGTTATGATCGTATGTATGCTTTCAAGTGTTCATGATCCAGTATTAGTATCACATGCACTTGAGTACAAGTAATCTGTTCTCATGATTAGAATAGACGTTCAGCTTTGCATTAGAACATGATTTTTTGTCTCTGTATCTCTCTCTCTTCCTCCTGCATGTACCACTCAGTAGATGCTCAGAAATACTCATTTATTGGCAGAGGCATGGAAGACATGCTACTGTCTTTCCTCTGTGAATACACCTTCCCTTAAAGAAGGAGAATGCAGTTTCTTACACCAGAAGTGTCAGATCACTCTATGCCTCTACCTTATATATCTGTTCGGGAAGTTAATATCCTGGATATCATCCTCCTAGGCTGAATGTTTGTCCTCAACATCTCACTAAAGAGGCTTCAGCCATTTGTTTCTATTTCCTGTTTTTGCTATTAAAAGAACAATCTATGGAGTCTGCTTGAAATTTAGCACGGTTTCCTTGTCCAACTTTTGACTGTGAAATGCAGCTTTTGTCTCCAGACTTGCCTTGTCTGATTTCCTCCTGTGTGTTTTCTTCTTGGTTTTTTAAATTAAAATGCTTGTCTCCAGGGTTGTGTCTCTTGCCTGAAGCTATCATCCTGTCCAAAGATAACAACATTGTATTTACCATTATAAAAAAAAAGAAAAAAAAATAACATGAAAATGACAGAATGTTTGACCTATTAGTAATAGTGTCTCTTCATTATAAAATAATAAGCTCTTTAACAAATAGATTGTGGCAGAGATTTTAGGATTTATAAACCTATTTCCACATCTATGCTCTCAGTTCATTTTGCTGTATTTTCAAGAATAAAAGGACATTTTAATCAACACAAAGAGATTAACACTTGTTTAAAATGCACGTTTCATACTGTCCTAAAAAGTCTGTGTATGGTTAGATTTTTATATTTTAAGAGAAAGGAGCTAAAAAAAATAAATAAAAAGAAACAGATTACAAAGATGGATCAGTTTTATTTTTGAACTCTTGTTTTGTCAAAGCTCTAATATGTTTAATAAAGGGCATATTTTATGAACTGTGACAATATATAGGAGCTAATTGTAATTGTAGACTCTCCAGGGGTGAAAAACTAAATGAATACCTATTTATAGAAAAATAAAATTCTACCAATTGCATTTCTTTTTTTTAATTGGATGCAGAAGTGTGCTAGATATATTTAGAAGTATTTTAATTGCAAAAAAGTGCCAAAGACATTTTTACATGTAGTCATTTGATATCCACATGCTTCTTTTGTTTAATTTCATATTCTAAATAGTTCTGAATGCATAACAAGACACATTGTCAAATGACAGGCTTAGAGGATGGAGCTTTAATCTCTATTATACGTTAGAATGATGATGTCTAGGAATATATTTTACAACTGAGATAATAGAAGCATAGGGAGATACAACTAACAGAGCTGATAACAAAGAAAGAAAACTCATGGATAACTTGAAGGATATTATTTTGCCCTTCCTGAACCAGAGATATATTTAGAAAAATATATCTTAACTTGTCTCTGAAATCATTCTTGCCTCTGCATTATTTCTCAGGTCTAACCAAGGACAATAATGTGTGGTTAATTTTAACAATAATCAGTACTGTGGACTTTAGGATTAGGACGACCAAACTGGACTCCTTTGAGAGTGAAAAGTTTCAGTATTGATAAGTATCAATTATTATGCGGGGACAAAGACAAAAACCTGGAATATTCCAGTCAAAGGTGATTGGACACCCCAGGCTATTGTGATAGACAGCGGAAATAAAAGATATTTCCAAAATTAGTGAAAATTAACATTATCAGAACTGATCTAGCTTTATGTAAGTGATGCCTCTTTAATGGGTATAATTTCAGTTATTTGTCCCAGCATGGAACATTGGACAAAAATGCCTGGATGATATTATCATTGGCTAACATTAGGACTTCCAAAACGTACAACAAAAGTGACCCTGAATATAGAGGGTGAGCGGTGTGGGTGTGTGTGTGCGCACATGCGTGCGCCTTATGACACCTGAGTTGACAAAGAATGGAACATTATTTCTTCAACCCTCTTTAAATAGTAAATTAATAAATATAGAAACAAATAGACATGTTTTCTATTATCACCAAAATAGAACCAGACTTACAGACAATAGACTTTCTAAATAGACTCACTGAAACCTGGCAATATCACAGCCACCATTACCACCATCTCCAACAATATAGTATCTATTGATGCCACAATTCTATATTTTTATACTGTGCTGATGCTTGTTTTCATATAACACATTAATCAAGACAACTCCGTGCCTCACAGAATCCTTTATTTCGTAAGATAGTCATGTTGAAGGTGGGAAGCCCTGGGGTATAACTACAGGGGTGGTGTCATAAACTTTGGGCTTTGAAGGTCGAAAGCAGGTTTTCAGTCCTGACTTTTTTTCCTGTTAGTTGTGTCAACTTGGGAAATCTACTTAAACCTGCCTGGGATAGAATAGTCTTGTAAAATGAAGATAATGATAATGATCCACCTCACACAACTGTCTCAAGAATAATGAGGTGAAATATGTGGCATAGAGTATTTTTGGCCTGGTGAGTTTCTGTACAAGTGAGATAGGGAGATACTATTCTATTAGTGGAATGTATGGCCTGGGCAGTCAATACCTATTGTTGGCTCCCCTACTCTAATTCCCCAATTTTATACACACACACACACACACACACACACAACACACACACACACACGTAGGAAAGAAGTACAACGCAGTATCAGCACTTCAAGAAACCAGTTAGTATGGCAATGCCGAGTAATATCTGCCTTGGAATCAGCAGCCATGAATTTGAATCTTTGGTAGGTGCCCCTATGACATGTGTGTATTGATCAACTCTCATCCCAGCCTTTTCAGGCACCCAGAGTCAATATCTGATCAGAATAAGCTCAGGGCAGTTCCTATAGCCTTATTTTTAACCTAATTCATAAACACCCCGGACTCCTCCCACATGCATTTGAGTTTATACTTTGCCATTCAGCATCTGTCCTTGGAATGCTGTGATTCCATTTCCACTGCATAAACAGTATTGGTAATAATATTAGCACATTAGGAACTGGTAGTCTATGTGGAAATAACCAGAATAAGAATAATGGTCCTGCAATATGTATATCATGGGTTTTGAATCAATTTTGATATATGTAGATTTCAAGGCAGCATTCCATCACTGTATATATCTTCAAAAAATAAGAGTCAAGTTGGAGGTGCAAATTGAAAGATCAGATTTGAGCTAATGATGGTGGGAAGGTGTTTGTTTACTTTTTCACATTTTCCGCCCAGTTTCAGTCAGTTGAGAGTCATTTTTTCTCCCCGTTTTTCTTCCCCTTCCTGCAATGACCAATGAAACTGGTGTGTGTCCTACCTTAGGATTTAGGAAGAACTCATTGCCATGTTTGTCTTTTAGATTAAATATGGGTATTGCCTCAGAATAAAGAGCTGTTCGGGTACATAGTTAGACACATAGAACTTCTAATCTCAGCCAAAGAAATGCTTTATGTGCGGCTGCCCAACCCCTCATCCATTTATTATTTCAGTTTTGAAGTAATTGCTCTGTAGTATAATTTTGGCCTTGTCTTCCTGAAATATTTGCCGTAGGAGTTACACAGACCTAGGTCTGATTTCCAGTTATGGCCCCTTATGCAATAATCATTCCTTAATTGCTTAATATATGCCATTTATTAAGATAGGTGCTTGGTTTATCAGGTGCTATATAAGGTATAATTTCTGCCATCAGTAGGGTTAGTGTCTACTGGGTTAAGTGGAGAAATGACCAGCCTTCTTATTCTGTTTTATAAATGCTAAGATGAACAGGCACGATGTTATGGCAACACAGAGGTTGGGCATCTAGGGCATAATGAATGGTGATGGTAGGGGTGACTACCTCTAGAGATACTATTTAAATTCCATTTTGAAAGACAAATGAAGAACAAAAAAAAAACCTGTAAGGAGAGAGGGTGGGAACAGAGATTGGTGCTTCCTACCCAAATAACCTTACTCACATTTAATATCTTTTGTGGGCTTCATTCACTTGGAAAATAGGAAATAGAATATTTAACTTATACTGTTTTACTAAGATTTGAATGAAATATAAAGTTCCTGGTTCTGGGACTGAAATTTAAGAATGAATAAAAAAATGTCAGATGCCCGCCCTTTTTTGCTTTTTGCAACAAACTCTTTGTGCATTATGTCTTACCACTGACCGTTGCTAATCCCTGCTTTTGACTCTTTAATCATATACAGGCATTTTTTCCCCCAGGACAAGAGAGAGCCATTTAATGATAGATTTAAGAAAAAAACAAAAACGCACAACTGTACCTGGGAATTAACTAAAAGTAATGGATGTAAACCAAATGTCTATTACAATTTCATTGCTGAGATTTGGAATTTAATATGCTTAAAAATTCCCAAAGATGGCAAATGCCATTTTCCGAGAAAAATCCATTTTTTACCCCTTTCTACATTTAATGAAAGCTATGGCCTGGTACTTTCCTTAGATTATAATTTAGATGTCAATCTTTACTGCTCTAAAATAGTGGCCCTGGAGTTTTAGCTCTACTTAAGATCCGCTTCCAAATATAATAAAAAATAGCTATGAAATCAGAAACCTCTTAGTAATTCTACTGGCTCACGGCAGGACCACTTGAAAAGTCACTCAATATAGGAAGGAAATAAAATGCACCAGGTTCAGAAGGGAGTGCCAAAAGTGAAGTTGAAATGGTTGGAAATATTGTTTTATACCATTTCTTCCTTAACCCTTTTGTGACGTTTTAATGAAAAGTGCACTTGAAGCTCTAAATTATATTACATAGAACATTGCAACTAACTTTTAGGACATTTCCGTTAAGAGAGTGATTTCCTGTCGATTCATGGCTGTGATCTAGAACAGAGACCTGCTGTACAAGGGTGGCTAAATAGATGCTTTTTCTAAATCGTATGACTCATAGTCCTGGAACATGGCTCTTCCTATCTCCTTTGGGGGTTGATCTAGTCTCACTTCTTTATTTTGTCATGAAAAATGGCAACACGGCACATCCCTCAAGCCAATACTGTGTCTTGCACTGTCCTTTTATTTTCAGAAGGCAATCACCCTGAGAGAAGGAGGCCACGAGGAAGGGCACGTGGACACTTACCTAACCCCCCTGCCGTTCAGGCTAGAGACTAAATAAAAATGAACCAAAGTCCGCCAACCTTTTCCTTCATAATTAGACAGTTTTAACAAAGTTATACAGGAAATGTGAGTTGAGGTCAATATTAAATGCCTAATCTGTCTGTCTTAGGATATCTTTTATAAGATATTGTAAACCAATGAGTTGGCTGCGTTGAAGGACGACTATTTTTTGTACATAGTTCTTAATTTGTTCACGAAAAATAATATATTTGTGCACTAAAATAAAATTATTGTTATTGATTGTGAAAAAAATATCTAAAACTTACCTCAGGGTTTCTTGCTTTATTGTATTTCACCAGAGCAGAAGAAAGAATATGGATTGAGAATCAGAAAACTGAGTCTAAGTCCCGGCTTGCAGTTGACTAGTTTGATGGCCTTTAGCAAATCACTAAATTCTCTCAATTTCATTTTTAATATAAATAGAACATAATGTCTATTTTCCAGGAATTTTGCTTTTATTGATGAATAATAAATACTATCAATAAAGGTTTTTTTTTATATTTTAGTCATAATTATGACAATTACTACACTATTCCATAGTAAGTTCATCATCTGAGAACCTAGTGAGACATAATGGTTGGTTATTTTTCCCTTCACTATTTAACTCCGAATACTATGTACTATATGTATCTACTTCTTTGTATTTTCTTGTGATTTTTTTTTTTTTGCTTATCTATTTATTTATTTTGAATTGGTTTTGTTCTGTCTCCTTCTTTATGGCCAGGTTGCCTGATGTTATGCCTGATGGCCAGGTTATCTTGCTGCTGAAGCTAGTGTTTCTGCTTTGGGGAGTCTTTTCCCCTTTCTCCAATGTTCTGCTTATTAACAATTATGCTTAGTTTATAAAGACTACAATAGAGTTAGTGCTCAGGGCTCTGAGCGCTCAGAGTAGGGACATCAAACGCCTAGAGAGTTTACAGAGAGTGATTTGGTGGAGGCAGTATCTAAGCCGATATCTAATGGAAGAGAAAGGATTCCTCAAAATGAGAACAAGGAAAGGCCACTTAGGTAGAGGGAGCAACAGAGAAGCACAGTTTTGCCCATGCAATAAGCTGTTTAATGTGTGTGGACAGCACAGTGCAAGAGTTATTGTTGCTGGTGGCCAGAAAGGGAACTGTAACCAAATCCAAGCTTGTACCACTCGCCCCACATCAGCCAGTAAGTCAAGAGACAAGGTGTTGGGGCAAGAAAAGTGACTTTTGTTCAGGAAGCCAGCAAACTGAGAAGGTGGTGGACTCATGTCCTAAGGAACCATCCGTAGGCTTCCTTTTATGCTAAGGGAAGGGAGAAGAAGAGGGGAGTTGCAAGAGATGACTGGACGGCTGCAGACATCTGGGCTTCAGCGAGGGTCTGAGGGAGTCGTGAAACTTCTTCATTCTTGGTCAGTTAATTCTGGATGATGTAGATCAGATTACAATGTTCCTGTAAGTCTTTAACATAGCATTGTTACTTGTGTGCAAGATTATCCTGAGGCTAATCTGATAGGTAAATCATCTTCAGATAAGTGAAAAGCTCTGCTCCCATGTCAGCCTGCATTGTTGAGTGAGCTCCTGGTGATCTGTCATGCGTATAATGACGATTGAGAACATAGACAAGGCTGAAGGGAATATCTATGTGTGTTGGGGGAAGTGAAAATATAGTCCATGAGGAGTCGATGGATCAGCAATGTGGTGAGTGGTGCAAAGAAAGCTCAAAAATACTACATTAATGTAGAAAGAGACATAATCTATCAAGGTTTTGGATAAAAAGGGATGTATTTAGTCTATGAGCTTGAGAACTTCTTGGGCACCGAGTACTTAGCTATTATTTTTCTTTTGGAATAACCTTTCTTTGCAAGAAAGTTTATGAATATTCTTATTTTGCATGTCTTTCATATTAGCATCACTGAATGAGGTCACCACAAGTCACCCTCTTGATGAATTAAATAGGGCTAGAGTCACTATTAACTGTGGAAGTTTGAATTTTCAATGTGTCTCTCCACTCCTTGATATTTCCCCAAAGGGCCTCATCCATTCAGAGGGAAGGGATAAATTTCATGAATCATGAGACAAAGAAGGGAAAATATATTCTGAACTAATGGGCCTTGAGCATAGGTTGTTGGTTGTTACTAAAGCAATTATGGAGGGCTATCTTTGCAGACCTATGAGAGCAATTATTTCAAACACTCATGGCAAACAAGAATGGCAAATAAAACAAAAATTGAGAAAGCTTGGTATGACAGAGAAAAGGGTTAAAGTTCAAGTGTTTTTAAGATTTTTAGAATAAGCAAATATAAGATATTGTACATTTTTTTCTCTTACAACATTGATTTTCATGTGACACTTTTCCAACAAAGTTATTGTGCATCCTATATTTGTATTATAGTTTGGTTGGCAACTTGTGATTGACAGTTTTGGCACAGGGTTGGAGATTACATTTTAAGCTCTACTAGTGATGAGATACAATGGAGACAGAATCCTAGGATAATGCAGTTTAACTAATGGACTTATCATGTACTGTAGATACACCTTTTAAAGATAGAAAACAAAATCCGTAGCTATTAATACCAGTGGAATTGAAGTTACTCCAAGATGGAAATCAAATTTGTGAGCTATCAGTGTTGCAGATCATTATTGAAAGATTTTTAAAAGTTTGTTAAAGATGCAATTTTATGTACAGTCTGATGAACTATATGGTGTACTTTCAGATAAAAACATAAAAACAATTGAACACTTAAAATAATATTTACTCTGGAAGTTACTCTTGAAGGATATCCAAAAATCTTCAAGCATGTAATTCAGGACACAGAGCGTGAATATATGACATGTTAGATATTAATAATAAATAAAACAAAGATATCAATTTTTTATTTGATACATTACAAAATTAAGTGATATATACAGTAGTGTCACACTGCAGGACATCATCTAAACCCAGAAAAGAAATTCAATATAAATTGCCTCTGAAATGATATATAGATTTAATTATGTGTAGGTTTCAACTAACTACAAACATGTCCTCAGAGGTTTCCAGAGGATTTATTATATTCTTTGTAATTGTCTGCTAATCTAGTAATCTTTCCACTGGATTTTAGCTTCTGGAGGGTAGGGATTACACTATTAGGGTCCCACATTTATAACCCTGTTCTTGACATATAAAAAGGCCTGAACAGATAGTTGGATAAATGAATGAATAACCGTGTTTCATTCATTTACTTATCAAAACAAGTTACAACAATTTATACAAAATGAGACATCAAATAATGACAGAGAGCTGGACAACAGGCTTGCTTGGCAATCCTCTCCCAAAAAGAAGTGAGGAGGACATTCCAGGTGAGGATAATAGCACGAGGAAGGCATGGCTCTAAGAAAGATAAGTGTAGATCTTGTGGAGTGAAGAAATACTAGATATCTCAGTTCCTTGATTCTTAAATGGCTAAACATGGAATGTTCCAGAGTGCCAGTATATCCCAGAATCTTGTATTGTACAGATTAGGGAGAATAATAATCTGCTCAGCAGATGTGGAGTTATGGGTGATAATGATTCTAACCTGACATTGGGAAAAAATTTCAAGATCTTCATCGTGGTTCTGACAACCTTTGGATTGGGAAAAGCCAGAGTTGAAGCACACATCATTTCCAGAAGAGCCCAGGGCGGCTTCATGTATAGAAAAGAGCACTAGATTAAGAGTAAGGAGATCAGATAGTACGGGGAGTTAGCTACGCTCCCCGCAAAGAGGTTTTTCCTTCTTCCGACCGGGTCTCTCAGGCAGGGGTCGTCGCAAAGGATGAAAAAATAGTAGGAAACAGATATAAAAGAATAATAATAATACACAGAGCCAAAGATATAGTTTATAAAGTAAAGGTTTATGAAAATAGACAAAGGAGGAGTCCGGATGAATATATTTCTCCCGCGGAAATATATCAAAGACTGAAACTCCACACAGGTACTTTATAGGTTAGATACAGGCTCCTGTTGCCAAGGGCAATGGGATTTACATACTAACAGGTAGTTTGGTTTAGGGTCAAAGTCTTCTAAAAGGCTGCTACAGATCCTTTAACTAGCTCTATCTAGGGGAACCATGAGTTACAAAGTCTTCTTAGGGCAAACATCTAAGTTTTATGATAAGGCTATTACTTTAGCAAAAAACAGAGACATCTTGGCTCCGGTGATTGTGTTCTTGGAGACAGAGAGGATCTCAGAAGTCAACATAAGCGGTGCCTTGTGTTAATTACTTTAACCGCATGGTTCGGTCAGGGCCCTGCTTGGTCACTGGCATATCTATAACATCAGCTCTCACCTCCGGTGGTCTTTGTTGGTCAGTTTCTGGCAACCCATGGCTCTAGATAAGACCTGTCCTGTCTTTCAAAACAGGTGAGAATCATAGGCCCAGCTTACAGCTGTCTCTTTGAAATGCAGCTATCACTGACCAGTGAGACGCCCACCTGAGGCCAGGCAGCTTTTGAACTAACACATTTATTTTTTCCTTAAGGCAAAGCCTTCTTTGACTTCTGAAATCAAATCTTGTCTCCAAAAATACAGGGGGCATTTCTATAACTCAGTATTCTTAGGCTCAGCAAGATATCTAGACTTGATTCTGCCTTCAGCAGGCTGTGTCACTCAGTTTCTTTGCATGGAGAAGGGAGGGTGGTAGGCTTCACTCTCCCTTTTAGATGTATCAGAAATTGCCCTTTGATCCCGTGAGCTAAAGTGATTCCTGCCATCATGGGTAAGAAGGGAAGCGGAAGTCCATGTGGTGGACTGGTCTGACTACTCTCTCCTGAAGGCACTTCCATGCCATCGAATAGTTGATAGGAATTGGCAAATGATAAATTGGTTAATAGCATTGATTTTAGAATAAAAAGAATCTGGGTTTTGGGTTCAAATACTGCATCTACTCTTGGTAGCTGTCAAACCTTCTATAAAATGAATATAGAAAAACTTACCTCTCAGGGCTGTCGGTGTTAAATGGGCTCACAATGTAACTCCCTCATCATCTCCTGACCATTTCTAGGATGGAAAAATATCTAATTTTAATGCTCTTAAAATATAGAAGGAAAATATTACAAAATATGTGGGGTGGGGACAGGAAGAGTCATTTTTATTTTTACTTTATTTTATCTTTTGAGGAAAATAATGATAACAGGGACTTGGAGGATGGAGCTGATTACTCGGACTCCAAGTTTTAGAGTTCCCTCATACGCTCTTGCCTATCCAGGAACCATTATTGTGAACACATAGGGCAGAAAAAAGGTGCCTTTCTGATGATGCTAAGAAAAAAAAAAAATCTGAAGCTTGGACATAAATTCTTAAGGTTATCACCATTCCCTTCTTTGTTATTACTAATAGAGAAGAATGAATTCAACTTTTATGTTCTCTCTCTCCTACTGGTATTTAAAGTTGCTGTGATAACGTCCCCTACTTAATCAGCCCCGTCCCATTCCCCGTAACACATCAGAACAAAATTCCAACTCTTCCCCATAACCGGAAAAGCTTTGCCTGTTGTAGCCCCTGGCTGCCTCTTTGTCCCACACGACCATGTCCCCTTTGCTGCCCCACTGAGCACAGAAGCTGCTCCTCTAACATGCTAAGCCAGGTCTTTTCTCAGGTGGCTCGCAGTTGTGGCCTCCAGCCTGGAAGGTTTCTCCCAGACCTCTGCATGAATAGCCTTCCACTCAGCTCAAACGTCACTTCCACCAAGATTCCTTTCCTGGCTTTCTTCTCTGAAGCAGCCTCACATCCTGGACATTTTTTATGTTCATCACCTGTGCTATTTAGGCACTTTCCATTTTCTGACGATCATTTGGTGGATTGATTTGTTTGTTAGTTCGTTGACTAGTTTACCTCTTTCTTAGCAAGCTCTCTGAAGACAGAGGAATTGTCTAATTTATCCGCTGCTATATCAGAGGTGGCTTGAACAGTGCATGGCACACAGTATATATTTGATTAATATTTGTTGAATAAATACATAAATGGATGGACATTCCTTTTAGCCCTGGGCATTGTTTCAGGGGTGCAGAACCTGTTTGCCTTTAGCTTACCATTGGGCTCACTTCTTTGAGCACTGACACGGAACTGAGGGAATTGGGTATTTTGCTTAAGGTGGTTTGCCTGGCTACAAAATGGCATTATCTGTGGAGCTTTTGAAACATAGATACTGACATTTCATCCACCAATTAAATCAGAATCTTTGTGAGTGGGGCCTGAATATTGAATAAAATAAACAAAATGAACAAACGCAGTAAACTCAATGTTTCTGACATATATTAATTAGATTTGACAAGTACTGCACTAGCTTAGCTTACTCATCTCCGAAAGAGGTATAAAGTAATCTGCTGTTAAAATTCCATAAAATAATTTTAGGAAATAAAAAGTTCTAACGTTTACAATTTGTATTTCATAGGAATACACAAAGAATAACAGATGTGGTGTTTAGTTAAAACGAGAGAAAAGTCTGAAATCCAACCTTGTTTGAGCCGAATTGTTCACATCAGATATCCTGTCCTTGATTTTGTGACACCTTTCATTAAACCTTTGGCTCTTTTGCTGCTGGTCATTGCCCTGTCATCTGTGTACTGTTTGTTCTGCTTCTAGCTTCTCCGTGGATTGCTAAGGTTTCCTTTACTGAGCGTTGGTGCACCAGTTAGAGTGGTGTATGTGTAGAGTGGATGACTGTGGCATTGTGCTCTACCATATTTCAGGCAGTTACACATAGACATGATCTGAATGGCAGTGGTGTGACATTGCTGAAAGAGCCTAGATGTTTGAAGCAGCTATGACAGAGACCAACGAAACAAAACATTGTAATTAAATTTAAGAAAAGAAGGCAGGTGAGTACCAGTTTAGGCAGAAATTGAAAGATATGATTTTATTATCTTAATATCAGGCTCTCCCTCAAAGTTTCCAATCCCATGAATCCTGCTGTACATGCATGTATACACATTGCTTCATATTGACTTTTGAAGGTAGAATTAGTTACATGTACATATTAATCAATCCAGATGCAAAGGGGCCACTGTAATTACCTAACATTTGGAATCCAAATTTTGCTGATTAGAATTCTGAAATGACAATTTATTAGAAGAGCATAATGATTCCAAATGATTCCCTCAGGAGAATCATCCCATTATTAATTATCGGCTAAAGTTGTTCCCAAAGAGCCCCCCAAACGAGCTCTTGGAAAGAAGAAAAATAAAAAAATGTATAAAGAGGCAGAGAAAGATATATGATATAATTGTAGTTAATGTACTATGCATCATGACCAAAGAGCGCTTTTTGTATCTCTCATTAAAAAAGAAAAGAGCTAATTTAATCTTAAATATCTATGAGGAAAATTATAAAGCAGAAAACTGCAAACAAATATTTCCAGGCATGACACCTTGTCTTTTTTGTGACGTGTACCTGTTTAGAGGATGGCTTTCTCCTGTCCCTGCCATGACTTTTTCCCAGTGGTTCTTCAGCCATGCTTCTTAAAATTAGATAGGTGTGATTAATTTGTCTCTACCCTGCTCTGAAAAGGCGCACTGCACAGGGGCTTTGATCCGATCACACAGGGAGCTCTCCTTCTGGTCCAGCCGTACTGGGTTGGAATCAGAGCAAAGGCTCCTATGATTATATGTGTCACTGTTAATTGAGCACAAATGTCAGTGTTCATTAGGAACAAAGGAAAATGCGGCATTGCGACCAGGGCTCAACTTTCCCATTAACTAGAGAATACTGAGTGGTAACTACAATACCAAAATCTCTGTATAACTTCATGGAAAGGAGCATATTGTATTTTCATGTGGTTACATTCTTTCAAAGGCATAAGTTTAGAAAGAGGGCTGAAAAAATTACCAGAAAGCCATCTGGCATTATTAAGTAGCCATTTGAATATAATCAGATTAATGTCATGCCTTTTTGCAGGAAGGACACCTGCAATCAATGCAGCTCAAATCATGGTTGATACTTTGCACATTTTTCTCTCAATAGTGATCCTCACGGTCTGGTTTTCTTGGCATTGGAAACTCTCATGCACTTAAACCTCCCCCATCCCCAATTTACTCCCAAACCTTTTGTGACAGATTTCTCAGCCTGTCTCTTTCAACTGCACCTATCTCTGCACCTAATCTGCAATTTGCACTCGTTCCTAGTTCCTAATGGGATGGTGCAGAGATGAACTGCTCTGAAGCATTTCCGTGCAAGCCTGTGACTTGGCAGATTTGAAAGAAGCACTGTTTTTGATGAGAACTATGAGTGATACAAGCTGCTAAGTATGTGGGATGTGCTTGGGCTATGGGCTGAAATCCATCTCTCCAGGAACAACTTCCAGTGGGGATTGCGATGAGCTCTTTGTAAAGTGTGTTTATGTCGAACGCTTCAGTTTGGGTTATAAAAATGAAAACAAATATCCAGTTCTGAACTCAGCGTGAAGTCACAGCAATAAAATGAATAGGTTCTGGGGTGGGTGGCAGTGGGGGCGGGGATGTGTGACTTAAAGATCCATTGCTCTGGAGGGAAAAAGATGTCAAGAAAGATTTTGTCTGTAAAGGGACATAAAACTAGATAACTTTGAAGATTGTCTTTGTCCAAATACTAAAAGTGAGAAAAGAAAAGATTTCTTGTAACTCAGTCTGAATCATGATTAAAAGTAGACAACCTTTCTAGAGGGACAAGTTTGGGCTGCCCAAAAGCTTGGGGTGCGGTTTAGCAGAGCATGGGGTGAACCCTGGTAAGTCAGCAAAGAGAGCGGGAATTTGCAACTGGGCTGGATTTCTCAGCCTGCAGAAGTGGTTTTAGGAGTGGCTGCCTCCTCAAAAGGAAGGAGAAGAAGTAGACATAGAAAAATCACAAGTATTCTATGGAGTACTAATTTCTGACTTGTCTGAATTAACTTAAGAGACTGAATATCAAGTGGACTCATTGGAATTAGAAAAGAAAATAGATGAAAAAAAAAAAGACAGGGTGGAAGAATAGAGAAGGAGGGAGGGAAGGGGGGGGAAGAAAGAGGATAGGAAAAGAGAAAAAAACACTCATGTAAAGTAAACACAATTTATGTGTGATCATGGCAGGATTAGAATCTTCATCTCTCTAACTCTAAAACCCATGCTTCTCCCAACACACCGGAAGTTTCCAAACCGTGTTCCAAAGAACCATATGCGCCGGAGAATGAACTTCAGCTGTCCTCTGTGTGTTATGTTCAGGACGAGGTAGGTAGAAGAATTCAAGGGAGGCTGAGAGAGGCTCTTGTTTCACTTATTTGAAGTTCCCAATTTCTCTGTTAATGTAAATTGGGTTCCTGTGTAAGATTTCCTATAAAAAGCATTCCGTTGCTAAAAATAATAAATAACTGTTTGATTTTGGAAACAGTAACAATAAGCTAAATACCCTAAGCCCTTCCTCACTCCCCCCATAATAATTCAAAGTTCAATTTGACTGTATAGACAACTTATAAGTAGACTGCTGAATAGTGTCAAGTTCTCAGCTGAAAAGGTTGTAAAACCCTCTACAATTTCATACTCTGGGCTACTTTATGACTTCCCTTAAGGAAAAAGGTACCTCTCAGCTTTCAAGGGTCTTGTTTAGACTGTGATGATCTAAACAAAGCAAACCTGTTTGAAAAATCAGGCAGTGGCCTTCCTTTATTTCTCCCTGATACCAATTAACCAGCCTAGAAGTGATAGTAAGTTGTTTTTGCAAAGCTTTTGAGAAAAAATATAGAAACCTGTTAGAATTAGGCTAGATATGTCCTTTTAATTTCAATCCCTGTCCACAAGAAATGAGAAACTATTATAAGGATTAATACATCACTCCTTTGTATCCCAAGCATAATAGTCCTTTTCACAATAGCCTTTTTGTGATAACTTTTATATACAAAGTCCTATGCTATGCAACGAGGGATTTATTTGAATCCACACTTTGCAAGGTTAGAAAGTTTAAGTAACTTGCCCCAGAAATCAAAAGGCTACTATGAAGCAAATTTGGTATTCGAAATTAGATCTTTCACGTCCATGGTCATTGCTAAGAATCTCTATACCGTTCATGCATTTCCTTTCAGCCCTTTCTCTTCTTTCCCTGTGTGCTACTGCATTTAGTTCAAGCACTAGGAAAGCCTAGTATATTTATGCATTCACTTAATTTGCAGCATTAAATGTGAAGAACGTTTGTGTAGATTCATGCAAGTTTTCCTGTCTGCCGAATGCCTCCCTACATGAATGTTCATGATGCCTTTAGCAATATGAGAGACAAAAAAAGCTCCAATGAGATATGCTGCCTCTGCCCAACTCTGAGCAACCACCTTGCATGCATTTAAGATTCTGTATCCTCGTGAAAAGCAAACAAGCAAACAGATAAACAACAACGACAGAACCTCCACCTGTATTTGTTGTCTCTTCCTCACATTCTATCACCCACCAAAAGCGCTTTAGGAAGACAAGTAAATAGGCCACCACAAAACGTTATGACAAAGGAGATGGCAAAAATATTTACAAAGCTTTGTTGAAATAGGAGTAACTATGTGAATACCCCAGGAAGTTCTTCAAAGGAGACAACATTTTAATTTTGTCTTAAATTCTAAGGTATTGAGTTCTAAACTAGTAATTTTTAGAAGAGAAAAAAGGGAGGGAATTTCAGATGGAGGAACAGCATATGAAATACTCCGGAGGTATGCTTTAGCAGAATTTGCTGTAAAACGCATGAGCAGGTCGAGGAGGAAAGCACGGTGTGGCTGAGGATAAGTAAGGGAGGAGATAAAGCGGAAAACATAACTTGGAATCCAATTTAGAAGGGCCTTAAATGCCTGGCTAAGATGTTGTTACTTCATTTTGTAGGAAGTAGACAACCATCCTAGGGTCTCAAGCATGAGCCAGCCATGATTAGATTGATTTGGAAAGATAAATCCGGCTGTGTGTGGAGGATGGACCAGAATAGAAAGAGACAAGAAGGAGGAGAAAAAAATGATCAAGTTTTCCTCTTGAGAGCAGAGTGCCAGATTCACTGGGTGAAATATTGATTTATCTCCTTGAGCTCTATCGTGTAGCTCTCAACACTCCTCATGTTAGCTTAAATGTGAGCTCTGCTTTTGAAAATGAAAGGCTTTTAGCTGGCTTATTATGTGGCTTAAAGAAATAAAAACGAATTTATAAAAATAAACAATCTTCAGAAAATCTTGAAAATGCAAGCACTTTGATGAGCTCAGTGGGTAAATTCATAAGCAATGCACAGGAAACTAAAATTGTTAACATCCGTAGGGGAGTTTCACAAGCAGGCTGTTCCACACTTAAAGTTAAGGATCGATCCTCCTGGGAGCACTAATATAATTTAGCAGCAAGGAAAAGTTATCTACCCAGTATGATGGATCAAGGCTTCTACTAAATTAGTGGCCAGTGATGGGAAGCATGTGAAGAACAGACTTCATAATTATAAATTAGAAGATCCACTATAAGAAAGACAACCTTATCTTTAAAAATAGAAGGGATCTTTAAGGTATTAAAAAAATCCACATACAATGAGAAGGTATGAGCTTAAGTTTTCTTCCAGACCAGCTAGAAGGTGTATGGGTGATACTACCCTCCAAGACTGCTTATTTGTCTGAATCTACTGCCTCCTGTGTCTTTAGGCTTTGTGAGTATGGACCTTATTAGCTTAGCTTTCTTCTCCTTTCTAGCATTTGCATTGTTTTTGCTCTGTTCACAGCTGAAGCATGAATGCCTTTTATTTGCCTCATTAAAATCATTTGAAGGAAATTCAAATACTTTAAAATGCATTTCTCTGACATACTATGAGCTGGCTACTAGAAGGCCAGCAAACAGAAGTCGTCCTGAAAAGCTGGGACCACTTTGGTTTTTTTCTCCTTGAAGAAGCTTTTCCATTTATTGTGGAAAGCATCCAGGTCTCTTGCAAAAGCACCACATCACATCACCTTCACCTGGGCCATCCAGAGATTTGATTTCCACAAAAGGAACAAGAGCCTGGAATTGCCCAGCTATACACAGTATGGAAGAAATAACAAATAATTGAGAAATGACGATCTATGACATCTGAGTTTCTCCAAGCTGAGAAGCTGATGTCAATAGTGGTGCTAATGTTTTATAGTGCATGTGTTGCTTTTCATAGTGTGTTCACAGCTAGTATCTCTGAGGTAGGTGGGGAAGATATAAATGGACCAGGACACATATGGAAACAATGGCTCAGAGCTTATGATTTGTCCTTAGTCTCATGGTCAGTGAATGAAAGGCCAGGTCTAGATCTGGGGTTTGGTGGGTGACTCAGGTCAGGCTTGGTGCCTCCCAAGACAGGACCATAATGGCTGTGATAACATGAATGGTTTTCAGTTTCAAAGCGTCCTTCTATATATTATCTTGGCCATGTATGCTTCCTCTTGGATGCAACATTATAATTTCTTGAACTTCGATTAATTGGGAGTTATCTGTTTTCCCTAATAGGCCAGAAGTTTTACAAGGGCTGAGAGGGGGAATCTAATATTCTCATGATATTTTCCCTGTTCACCTACCCAGGGACTAGCACAATGTCTGACATAAGCTAAACATTCATTAAATCATCTTTGAATTTTTTTTTAGACAAATGAATAAATGAATGTTAGGTTACTAGATTTGAAATGATAACTGTATTCTGGCTTTACAGCTTACCAATTGTGTGACTCTGACTCAGTAAATGATTTTCTCTGATTTTCACTATCCCAGGAATATAACACCCATATTTAGTGTAAAGAACTGTTAAAGAATAAGAAGGAACAAACCAAGAGTAGGAAAAACCCGACAACCTAGCACCTGCAACAGAGTAGTTATTCAGGGTCACAGTCCGGGCTCTGCAGAAGCAGATGTTGGGGTGCAGTGGGGAAAGCGTGGTGTCTCTTTGGGATCATTACATGAGAAAGGAATAGGAAGAAAGCAGGATTGGGCAGTGGGAGAAGTCGCACTGTAACACAGGCCTGGCAAAACCTCAGCCAACCCAGGGCTGTCCTGCAATAAGCTAAAATGGCTTGGTCTTTATGCCCTGCCACACTCAGGCACCTGACACAGGCATCTCAGGAAGGGTGTGAGACCAGTGGGTCACCTCCCTGGGGTGGAAGCTGACCCTGATGGAGCTGAGCATATTCCCAGCCGCTGGGCAGCAAATCCTTCCTTGAGGTTAGGTCTACCCAGAGCACCTCGACATGCACACACTCACTCAGCACTTGTACTCATGTGATCATCCACTCAGTCCCTTAGTCAGTCCTATAAAAGGACCACATGGGCTCCCACAGACCCTGCATTTTACAAGGGTTCACAATGAACAATCAAATATACTGGTATTAAATCTTTCCTGGTCAACAAGTGCCCAGGAGACACAGAAGGAAATGATGGATACCAAGAAGAGAGAATCAGAGAGAAAAGTGTCAATTAATCTCAGGCTGGAGACCATACGGTGTCGTGGGAAGTGAATGGGTCTGTTTTTGGGAGACTGGGATGTCAAATCGACTTTACCATTATGGGTGATTATTCACATGTACCAGGCCCTTTCTACATATCTGTGTTTCTGAAATTTGAATAATGTATAAATGAACTTGTATAAAAGAAAGGAAAAAAGACCAGAATCCATACTGATTTAAATTAATTTTACTATAAGTTAATGCAGTAAACATAAAACTAGTGAGAAATTTCCTAGGCTTATATCTAATAACTATAAAACCACAAATTTATAATTAAATACACAAAAACTACACATTAGTAAAATTCACATAACAAGCACGAATTTTTCTTAACAAATGATATTGTTTTGATGGAATAAAGTCCCTGCTCGCTATGCAATTGCTATGACACAGGACCTTTTACAATTGAAATGTCAGTTTCACCACGTACACTGGGAGAATCAAACCTGTGATAATTTTTCTCTATTTGAATTATTATAAAGCTTTTGTTGCTATAGTGTAGTGTGATGTAATTTGGTCTTCATTTGGCATGTGCATATCACTTACATAGTGTAGAATTGCCCATTTCTTTCGTCATTAATGCCTAGCAATTAAAACAGTGCTATTTGTTACTAAAAAGCCATAACACACACACACACACACACACACACACACACACGAGTCCTAAAATCTTATGGAAAGTATTTTGTTTATAAACTAGCCATCCAGATTATCCATAATATAAAGACATTAATATTTTCTAAGTTATTTTTTGAGATGAAAAAATAATTTTGGGCCGGGCGCGGTGGCTCACGCCTGTAATCCTAGCACTCTGGGAGGCCGAGGCAGGCGGATTGTTTGAGCTCAGGAGTTCGAGACCAGCCTGGGCAAGAGCAGGACCCCATCTCTACTAAAAATAGAAAGAAATTATACGGACAGCTAAAATATATATATAGAAAAATTAGCCGGGCATGGTGGCGCATGCCTGTAGTCCCAGCTACTCGGGAGGCTGGAGCAGAAGGATCACATGAGCCCAGGAGTTTGAGGTTGCTGTGAGCTAGGCTGACGCCACGGCACTCACTCTAGCCCAGGCAACAAAGCGAGACTGTCTCAAAAAAAAAAAAAAAAAGAAAAGAAAAAAATAATTTTGAATGATTTTTTTCTTGGAATAGTTTCTTTAGATTTTGTAGCACCTTTTGCTGGTAGAATCCAACATCCATTCTCCCCCTCATCTTTGGTTAAAGAGCCACACTTTTCAACTGGACACATTGCCGCCCACCTGCTAACAGGGGATGTTTCCCGATGCTGCTTGCAGCTATATGAGGTCACGTACCCCCAAGAGAGAAATCACTGGAAGTTTTGTCGGGTACATACATCGATACATCGAGGATATTCAAAAAGACGATGATGGGTCCTTCCTTATTTGTTTTTGGCTTTTGCCCTGCTCGCTGGACTATGGATCTGATGACTGGAATGCTGAAGGAAGTTATCCTGGATTGTGAGGGAAAGAGCCATACTATAGAGATGTCGGAGTTGAAAGCTGTGATTTTCATGAACTCCCATGACCATGGAGCTGCCACTCAAGTCTTGGCTTTTGGTTACATGAGAGACAAATATAATTTTATCTCACTATCCAAATGTTTTTCAAGTCTCCGTAAGACCCATAGTCCTGGTACAAATACATGTAGTAGGGAATATTATGTTCAACTTCCATCACATTATCTATAATATTCCTCAACACATATATTCTCTTCATTTTATTCACATGGAAGATAGTCAAGAACCTATGCTATAGAGTCAGGATTAAAAGCTAGGTTCTGTCATCTATTAATATTAGCTGTGAGACCACGAAGAAACTGCTTAATTTCTCTAAGTATTTGTCTTTTGATCTATAAAATGGTGCTAAAAATATCATAGTGATATTGTGAGGATTAAATCACGCACATAAAATGGTCATGCAACCAAGTGGCATAAATGAAGTATGTAATGACTTGAAATTGATAATAAGATTGATGATGCTGGTGATGACCTCTGCATAAACAGGGTCAATTACCTCTCATCACACCATCCATTCCAAAGATAGACAACACATATAAGGAACAGGACTGACAAATTTTTCCAAAGATTTCTAGAGAGATGCCCATGAAACTCTATACATATTTCAAAAGTAAGCAGTTTGAGGTTTTAATGAATTTTAATACAAAAATACAATCTTTCCAGTTGTACAAAAGAGGACACAAATTCCTCCTTCTGACTATGATGCTCTCATTTAATTGCTCCCTGAGAGCGTGTGTTATGAAGCCATTCGATACATATGTTGCAGGATAGCCTTGCATGTCCTTAGCAAGCACACAATCCCCTCTCACTGCACCTTGAGGAATTTAGCATATGGTCATCAACATCTCTGGATTACCCAGAGTGCAATTCAACATGAATCTCTGTTAAGTTGCAACTAATTAAACAATATGATGCATGATATTGCATCTCATAGAATAAGGATGTTATTTTATTTTATACATTTGTGTCCATCTCTAATCACCATATGACAATATTCCACCCCACTCTCCCGGCCCCAAGCAAAAATCCCTTAGTACATAGCAGGTTTGGGAAGCAAGACAAACAGACTTCATCAGACTTCCAATACACATCTGGAAGAGAAAAGACATTACAAAAATCTACTGAATTTCATCATTTCACAGTTCCAGTAGCAATTGAATATTATAGTATGCACTCAAAGTGCTTACTGAGCTTAACAGAGATCAGATGACTCCAGATATTACCTTAAAACATGCATGTAATAAATTAATTATTTCTACAGTTGCAAATGTTTAAAATTAGAGGTGAACAGAACTAACAGTTTCTACATGTCTTAATGTTCCAGAAGCTGTACTGGGTGACTTAAAAATAAAATACTGCCCCTTTTTTACTATTTAAAATATTAGTGAGGGAGTTCTTATTTTGCTAGCTTTGTAAGAATGTTTCTTCAAGGCCCACAGCTAGTAATTCAGCAGGATCTCACAACTAGTAAATGATGCAGGCGGAATTCAAATACGTGTTGTTTAAATTCAAAAATTTTATTTCATGAACACCTTACTGTAATACCAACTGAGAGATAACAAGACAGAGTAGGCTGATGTTGCATATTTATTACATTCTAATGAGAAAAATTGTCATTAAAGTAGGAGAGAAAAGTAGATGGATCTAAAGGACCAGTGGTGTTGCATGTAATAGTTTGTTAAACATTTTCTGAGCGGTTTTCACAGGTGACTCCCAAAACAGTCCCTTAAACAGTGATGTTACTGTCATCCTCAGTTTAGGGAGCAAGAAACTGAGATGACATCCCAGTGGTACCAGCACATCTATTAGCAAATCTATCAACGTTTAAAAAGTTTCAGGACTAAGTATTCACCATGTTAGGAAATTGATCTCATCGGCTCTTGGAGGACAGACCTTTGCCACCTCTTATCTTCTTCTGCTTCTGCCATCATATGAAAAGCGTATGCCCCGTGTAGCCCAGGGTGTCAGGAAGATGAGGCAAAACTGCAGCTAAACTCCAGCTTGGAGACTAACTCAGCCGAACTTCATCTAGATCAGCTGACTCTCAGTTGACCTGCTGGACCCAACTAGATTGC
>CM052442.1:128092794-128120084 GCA_028533085.1 Varecia variegata
GAGGTGACCTCTTCTGGCACAGTGGGGATCTCAGCCCTTCACCAACTGCAGACTTTCTCAAATTCTGGGGGAAGGTGGGATTTTATTATGTTCTGTCTCAGGAACTTTCCAAATCTTTGTGTTCTTTCTTGGGCATATGTAAACTGATTCTTCAAGTCTGTAAGCGTGCTGGGTAAATACTGACAGAGTAGCAAGCAGAAAGCAAAGAAAAGGAGGAAATGTCAATCCCTTACATATGAAAAATAAATTTTAAAAAATCTTTTAAGACGTTCTAAAATGTTGCCGTATTAGCGGCTCTCAAAACTGTGGAGTAACGTTAACCTATGCGTGCAGAATTTATAGCATATTTCCTAGGGTGCCTTCCTGCTGTTCCATGGCAGGTAGAAAAGAAGAGAAAGCATCTCACTCACAAGTTTGCAGTGGGAATTATTTTTAACTTAAAAAAAGTATGCTATTGATAAAACTCTAAGTTTTCTTTCCTTTTTATGCACTCTCCCCACGCACCCTCTGCTCTAAGCCACAGACTATTTCTTACTATTTCCCAAACACTCCAGACTCTTTCATATGCCATGGTTTTTGCATATGTTGCTTTTTCTAATGGGGATACCCTTAAAATGAGTTCTGCTGGCTCCAAAATTAAGAGGCAGATGAAATGTCACTTCCTCTGTGAGACCTTCCCAAATGGTTTTGGGACACTGGACAGCTCCACTTTGCTTTGTTTCTGCCTCCGTTACAGCACATATCTGTTCATCTTTACACCAGAGATATTTCAATAACATTGTCCTCATTAGTCTTAGTTCCCTGATCTTAAGGACTGTATCTCCTACATTATCTAGGTAATTAAATATGCAATGTCTGATTTCGAATTAAAAATTTAGCTTATTATGACTCAAACAAGAACAGTATACTTAATCAAAGTATGCATTTAAACTATCAACAGAGTTTGCCATCTTAACCGTAGCTTGTTTATGCCAGCAGCAAAGAAGCCTGGAGAGTGAGTGGTGAGGAAATCGCAAAAAGGCGTTTTCCACAGCTTTTTGAGAATGGAATATTTTTCCTTGCAAGAAGTGGTCCCAAGCCTGGGAGAAATGGTAGTCAGTTGGTGCAAGGTCTGGTGAATACAGTGGATGACAGAGAGTTTCCAAGTCCAGCCTCTGTAGTCTGAGCAGCATTGTTTGTGTGACATATGATCGAGCGTTGTCTTGAAAGAGGATTGGTCTGTCTCTATTGACCAATCTCGGTTGCTTAATCATAAGCGTCATCATCATTTTGTCCATTTGGTTGCAGTAGATATCTACTGTAATCAGTTGACCAGGTTTCATGAAGCTGTAGTGGATAATACCAGTGCTGGACCACCAAACAGACACCATTAGAATTATTTGATGAATATTTGCTTTTGGACTGTGTTTTGGCAATTCATCTTTATCCAGTCATTGTGCCGAATGCTTGTGATTGTCAAAAAGAATCCATTTTTCATCATGCATAACAATACAGTGTAGAAATGGTTTGCCTTTGTGTCGTGACAGCAAAGAAAGATAAGTTTCAAGACAATTTCTCTTCTCTCGTGTAATTCACGCAGTACACATCTATCCTGCTTTTTTTTAAATGGTCCAATATTGTTGGAATAGTAACTTCAAACCTTGCAGCAAGAGTGATACCCTGTATCTGCAAAAAAGTAGAAAATTAGCCAGGTGTGGTGGCACACACCAGCCTCCCAACTACTCAGGAGGCTGAGGTAGGAGAATTGCTTGAGCCCAGGAGTTTGAGGTTGCAGTGAGCAAGGATGATGCTGATGCACTCTAACCAGTGTGATAGCCTGAGACCCTGTCTCAAAAAATAAATAAATAAAAATAAAAATAAAAGAAGACTATCACGATTTATGAGGTTTATTTCTCATAGTAAGTTCCACTGTAGAAAGCAGGAGGACTCCAAAGTAATGGCAGGAAAAATAAGTGATTCCAGTATGTTTGTCATCTCAGAAAGAGTGGACCCTTACCATCCATGAAGTGTAATAATTCTACCCTGACTCCATACTTTATTTTTATTACTCACAGCTGTGAATTCCAGCCCTCCTTCTGGTCTTACTACCTATAATAGCCTGGCTAATTCACTTCACTTAGGTGACATCTAATACCTTCGTCCATAAAGCAGCAATGATTGTACTTATATCACAGAGGCTTAGTGAGGATTGATGAGGGTTTGATACATGGTGGCAGCTGGACACATTGTAGCTCAGACCTTCGCTGGCACGTTCAACCCTTGGTTTCATCAATGAGTCTTGGAGTCAGACATCAGCTGATGAATCCACTGGTTAGTATACCTGTAGTAAAGCTGCATTCTCTGCTGCCAATCATGTGGCACAGCAGTACAGTCTAAAGTGCATTGAATTTGAAGTCAAAAGTGACGTTGTAACCAGACAACATGTGAGGAAGCGTCTTGCACAGAACTTTGTACATATGAGCTTTTGGATTCTGGTCCAGTTTTCCCAAAAGGTAGATTTATGATATTGGGAAAATAATTTCTTCTTAATGGGCCTATTTTCCCACTTGTTTTAAGTGAGAATAACAATATTTAGCTCCCCAAAACACTGTGGTCATTAAACAAGATTACAGTAGTGCTGTTTACTGAACGTTTCCTGTACATCAGGTGTAGGGTTAAGCACTATGCATGAATCATCTCATTTAATATTTAAAAAATGTTGTGAGGTAGATGCTACTACTTATTTACAAATGTGGAAAATAAAGTTAGTGTGATAGCAGTAACATTTCCAAAGAGACACAATCTACTTCTATTTAAAGCTCACACTCATAGCTGCTAAGCTGTGTTGCTTCCTTTTAAATTTCATTTATTTAAGAAACATTGACTATGGGCTTATTAAGTGCAAGATAGGGAAGCAAACAGGACAAAGTCTCTGCTTTCATGATAGCTGTATTCCTATAAGGAAGGAATAAAAATAATATAGTTTTAGTTAGGGATAATAAATTTGAAAAAGGAAAACAGAGCTCAGAATGATGTGATAACCTGATAAGACAGGAACAGCTGCCTTAGGTATCATGGTCAGGACAGGCCTTTCTGAGGAGGTAACGTTCATTCTGAGACTTAAATAATGAGAGGTCTCTGTATGTTAAAGGGACTGAATGGCATCTGGGGCATAGCTCAACAAATGCACGCTGAACATAAGCAGAAATCAATTACAAATCAATCAGTTAGCTGCCAATTAGTCTACCGACCAATAGACTCGACCCCTCCACTAACTGGCTGTAAGACCTAAGCAGTGACCACTAATCCTCGCTGCACTGGAGAAGTTTAGAAATCATGGATGACCCCAGGGATACTGATTTTATTGGTCTGGGTGAGACCTGGGCCTCTTATGATTGAAACACTCCTTGGGTGATTCTAATAAACAGCCCCGGTTAAGAATTACAAATCTAAAGGAGGCACTGTGTATTTCTTTGAGCCTCATTTTGTTCACCTTAAAAACGAGGAGAACAAGATAAACTTTCTCTAGTATGAACCAGACCCTTGCTACTCCAAGGGTAGAGCCTCCAACCAGCAGCATCAGTCTCATTTATTAGAAATTCAGACTTGGGGGCCCTACCCCAGTCCACTGAACCAGAATTCGGATTTTGATGAGATTCGCAGGTTATTTCTAAGCCCATAGAAATTTGAGACTCCTAGGACTGCATATTGTCATGAATTAATAATAGATAATCAATGAGAAGAAAAGAATCATAAAAAATCATCCTTAAACCAAGGACAAACATGGAACACCTCCTTATTGTCAAAAGGCCATTCTCCCATTTCAAAGCCAGAATGGTTTCCATGAGATAGGCTGAGAATCAAATAAGCCTGGTTTTCAGCATTCATTCTACAATGTCTTTGAGAAAACCTTGTTATAGATTTCTATTTTCTCATGCTTCAAGATATTGCTTTGAACTTTAACCAAAAGTTTTCCAACTTAAAGAATAAATTATGAATAAGGTCATAAATCTCATCAAAATCTAATATTCAGCAAAGCTGCCTGGTGTGTGTACTATGGAAAATTGGATTTTACTGTAACTGGAGCCTTATGTATAATATTGCAAGTTAATTACAGAGGCTAGTTTTCCAGCATGTAATGATAGCTTACACAGGCTCCATCTCTGTGCTACCATCAGAATGTAAGTGCTCTTAAGAGACCAAATTTAATAACTGTTCACCTATTCAGGTTCACAAGACTAAACATTTCCTGAGTAAATAGTAATTTACATCTTTCTGGTACAGACAAAATTAACAGATTAATAAAGTCTTCTCTCTCTCTCTCTCCCTCTCTCTCTCGCACACACACACACACACACACACACACACACAAGAAATAGTTCTTCCAATATACATTAAGTTTGTCTCAGTTTTAAAATTCCCTCCTATTGTGCTTAGCCAGTGATTTAAAGAGTTGAAAAAATTGCTGTTATTTGGGGACACAGGTGGTCCGTTAGGGTGTTTGTGCATGTTTGACTTGCAAATGGTTACTCAGTCCGTATTATTTGATTTGATGATATAATCATAATAATTTTATTGTTTATGTAGAGTACAATGAAAATGAAAAGAACCAGGTTGCAAGCAGTAATTGTGCCTCTTTATTCTGTTTCTGAAGGGAGCTAAACCGTGCTTTCCTCTTATAAAACAGCACCTGCAATATCACAAGCACACAGAAAAAGACACACGAACACACACAACACAACATACACACACCCTCACACACATGCATTGCTTCCTCAGTAGAAAAGGAGTCACCAAACAACAGAGTGCTGTATCTGTGTTTTGTTTCCTTAGCCAAATAAGTTTTTAGCCCCCGTTAAATCAATATACTAAAGGATAATTTAATGAAAAGAAGACACAAATTACATTTTCTTGTTTCTCTGAAATAAATTAATTCACAGGGTGCTTTATCTTGTTTAGAAGTTGTCTTACCCCAGGAGATATCACAGAATAATCTTTAATGTAGAAAAATAAACTTGGCACAGTGCAGATATACATTTAAATAGCATTGATAAATCAAATTTAAACATCAATACTTGTTAGCATTCCTTTAAATGTGCTACCCTTCCAGCTAATGAAAACCAAGGAGAGATTCCAAAAGCCCAGCTGTTATTGATTACCAAGCCTTCTAATTTCCCTCCTGAGATTGCACTTTGGCAAAAACTTTCACATTCATATTTTCCAACTAAAGAAAGTAATAATTATAAATTAATGATACCAGTTCTATTGAAATGCAATTATTACAGTCTCACTGAGGGTGGAAAAAAAAAATCTCGGCTTTAGCAAAGTTTCAGTCAACATCTTGATTTCACAAAGCCATTTGTATTCATGCTGAAAATGGACTTTGAGCTATTGGAGTTGTGCACCTGGCTTTTCTAGTTACTCTCTAGTTTTGCTCACTAGTGGTAGAAATGTTAATGAGTTCTTTCTGAAGTCATAAAGAGAAATCAGGCAGTTGCTGGTTTATCTAGTAAATAAAGAGGCCAATTTAATAACATGTCCTTAGGCAATTGTACAAGGAAGCCTCAGTAATGTGTGTGTGAGAGTGTGTTGTTTAAGATAGGAAGCATCCAGCCTTGGTGCACAGTCCACGTACCAGGGTCAGGTGTTCTGTGAGAATCCCAGCTCTGCACATTGTAACTGTGTCCACTCTGGGCCTCCCTTTTGCAGGAAACAGTATGCAGTTCTCCAGTGTTTCTAGATCGTTCACATGTGCCTTCCAAATGGACATTATGAAAAGTCAAAACCATTATTTTCCAATCCAGATATTCATCTGCTATGCTCTTCAGGTACCATCAAAGTTCTTCAAGCATTTTTCAGTCTACAAAAAAATTCAGCTTTATTTAGCCTCAAATCCAATTTTTAAGGATCCTCTAAAGTTGATATGAATATGTTAATTTAGTTTTAGCATCATAACCACATAAGTGTTTATAAATATCTGCAGGATCCACGTGTAAGCATACATATTTTAACAGTATCGAAAGCCTTATGAAGTCGTCGAGTTCTTAGAATTGATTATGGTTTTTAAAAACCTCTGAATTATTCACAGAAAAAGATACACTAACAATACATCAAAATCCAACGTTTTCCAAACTATGTTTATTATGTTATTAGTAGTGGTTTATGCATTTAATACTTGACACTAAGTTCATGAAAATGATCCTATATATTATTAAAGTATTACACATTGCAAATATTTTATTTGATAGCATTTTTAGGAGCATCAAAAATTCTTCACACCCATTTTAAAATAAGTTAGGTTTTTGGATGTGTTCATTATTCAAAATCTGTCTGTTAATGATACTTCTCATTGAAATAATCAATGCCTTTGAAAATTAAAAGATATTTTAAAAATTATCCCAGAGGACCTCTTTTGCTTTTAAGCAAACCTTGTAAAAATTGAGCTAAGAAAATCCAATTCGCCTATTCTACTTACACTTTAAAGCATTATGTCTTTCACAACATAAGTTTACACTTTAAAATACCACAGCGTATCAATTAGTAAACATGCTTATAAAAATGTCCATTTAAAAGAACATTCTTACAATGCACATAAGCTTGTAAATCCCAAGATGCTGACAACATGATATGCCAGCTGCAGACAGAGAACCTGATGAAAATGCAGTAATTATGAATTTTAATGTAATACAAACCATGTCAGCAACATTTTTGAAGAGCAGCTGCCAAGATTTCAATCCAACTGAATGGATAATGTTATTTTTATATTCTGTTCTCTTCTAGCAAATTAGACTTTCCCCCATTTTTCCTTAAGATAAGCTTTCCTTATCAAACAACAACAAAACTTCTAACTGAATGTCATGCAATGAATTATCACTCTGTTTAAGATGAAAGACTAATTATAGTGATGAGCAATATATAGACCACAACATTGCTAAAGAGAGAAACTGCAACAAAATATTATTTATTATTTGAAATTTGATATATTGCATTGCAGGGCTAAGTAACATTAAAAGAAAATCTGCTTTCTGTTCAAATTCCAATTCCAATACATGGCATGTTGCTTACTAATTCAAATTCTTGTGAACCCAAGTTAAAAATAAATTTGACAGTACATTTTGTGTTGAGTCAGATTTCCCTAGTGGTAAGCCACTCTCCTGGGAATATCTAAAAATGCAAAATAAATGGACTGTGGCACCATAGATCTAGCCAAAATGATTTGCCACAGCTCTCCGGATATTAAGACATGCTGTGATTCAGAGAGTCCACAAACCAATCTGGACTTCAGACATTCAGGGGTTCCCCCATCCCATCCCCCACAAGAAGAGCTGACAAGCCCTTCTGGGTGGTAATTATTTATAATGACGAGGTCCATCCTCAGCCCTGTACTCTACCTTCCACACTGCTACTGGAATGATCTTCTTAAAACATGGGCGGGTGCAACATACCTGTTTAAAGCTATTCGATAACCTCATAGACTTTGGGATACAAATCCCATAGCTCTTCATTGTCTGGCCTCTGCCTACTTTTCATCTCATTTCTTGCTCTACTCCCCTGAATTTCCCACAAACTATACTCTTACTATAGGGATCGCTTTTCAATTTCTGAAATTGACTCTTTTCTCCTGCATCTCTGTACACTTACATAAACCTCTCTGCTAAAAAATTAAAAAAATAAAAATAAAAAAAAAAAATTCTTCCTTTGTTGGCCTAGGCATCCTCTCTCTACATTCTGTTGCTTCAACTCATTACTATATGGGAGTTCTATGGTTAAGAACACAGGCCAGGGTTTTAAAATGTCTCTACTGCTTTCCAGCCCTGTAGCCTTGGACAAATTACTTAAACTCTCTAAGCCACAGTTTCCTTATCAGAAAAAAAAAAAATGAGGTTAAAACTAACTTCCTGCTTGACAGAGTTATGGGAAACAAAGATTGAGATAATTCCTCTAAAGCCCCAATGCCAACTGGTATAGTGAGTAATATATAATTGGGGGTCAGGCTATGGCTGTTTTCAACAAAATCTGAAATTTTATATAAGAATGACTTTGTACTTTTTTAAAAGTCAGAATGTTTCAAGAGATTACTTTTCCAGAAATTGGCATGAATTGAAAACAGGAAGCATAATTATACGTGGTGGGCACTCAGACATAATCATACACCCACAAACACACGAACAAAAATACAAGACTAGCATGGAGTCCCAGTAATGACTAACATATGATCTGGGAAAACTCAGGCAAGTTATTTTACTTTACAGACTTCAATTTTCTAATCTATAAAGTAATGATCAATCTAATGATAACTTAGCTCTGTTTTAACTCTGTCATGAGACCAAAAACATGAATTTAATAATATACGTCAATATAGGTTTTCCAACTACTGATCTGAAAAGCTTTAAATTCCTTCCTATTTAATTTGTGATAATTTGTGAAGGGTAAAACGTATTGATTTTTGGTTTTTACCATGGGGAAAATCCGATTCAACAAAACATAAGGCTTTTTATCCATACTTATGGAGGGTATATTTGAGCAGAGCAGCAAAATCTGTTAGAGTTGAATCATGTTGACAAGAGCAACATGTTGGGTCTGTAAATGGGCAGTTTCAGGACTCTATGCACTGGTGTATGTCAACAGTTTTCATCCTGGCTATTTTGCCCTTTAGAAGACTGCTTTTCAATGTCATTCAAACCAACTCAAAATAACAGATGGGGTGTTTTGAAGGACATTTATTGTGTCTGTAGCACTGAGCAAAAAGGCCAATCACAAAGAGCCTTGTATGATGTCCCACTGCTAAATGCCCTTGAAGAGACCCAGCCTCCTTTCTGTGTCCCCAACATTAAATCTTAAGAAATCAATCATTCAAAATAAAATTTTAAAATTTGGTAAGAGTTTCTACTGATAGATGTTTTTGCTGTGGAGCCTACACTTTCTCATTTTACTCCCATATCAATCACTCACGATGGATGACTTCAACAGACCTGGCTTTGAGTCTCTTTCAACCTGAGGGGTTGCCTTTATGCCTATTCCAAGTTCAAAGCCAGCCTTCGAATTTTGAAATTAGGTATGCAAAGGTTTTGAATTGAGACATTTTCACTCAGTTGACAGAATAAAGAAATACATTGTATTGTATATCCCTCTCTTTGGTAAATGAAGAAATCACACACGTTACCCACAAACAAAACAACATACAAATCCAAGTTGCATATAATATTTTAATATAAAGTTTATGTAATTGGTCCTATAGAAAACATAGAGATACTACTGAGGATTGACAGTGTCATATATTCAAATGGGGACTTACAGAAAGTAGAGTTTGCTTTTCTTAAAGATGCCATGAGCTGGGTCATGTCTACCTCTTCATGCCCATCTCCTGCCCTGCCTTGCACTCTGTGCTATTGTCACAGTGAACTTTTAGAGTTCTCTAAAATTGCTATACTTTTAATGCCATGAACCCTTTATACATGTTCCTCCCTCTACTGGGATACATACTCTCAGTCATCTACTAGACATACTCCTACCCAAACTCCAAAACTCAGTTTAGATATCTTCTTAATTGCTGTAGAGGTCTTCCTCCCATTAAACTTGAGAATGAGAGTTATACTTTATTCACTTTATTCTAATGCTCAAAATATTGCCTGGGAGAAAATATGCATACATTGATAATATTTTAATGAATGAACAGATGAATGAGTAAATAAATTGCATGGAGTGAAGGGAAGATGACAAGGATATTCAATAATGGTAGGAGAGTGGAAGAAAATGGCATGTGGATGGGCTGATTTCACGTACAGAAATGTGTGGGAACATGATTGAAAGAATCAGTGTGCACGGTTGAAACAAGTGTGCATGGGTCTTGGATATAATCCACCCAAGGTGCATCCAGGATTAACATATTAGGTTCCAGACAGTCAAAGGATTTCTTGAAGACATAAAAGAAATAATAAAAATCATTATTTTTGGAGAATTCATATTTCTCCTTTAATAAAGCTCCTGACCCTGCAAAGAAAATCAGACTTATTTAATAAAATCTGAAATGGGACAATAAGCAAATGATAGGGTTGATATCACATGACACTCACCTCAGTCCTATTGCATATAGATGGTGACTCCTGCTTGGAAGTGGTAATTTACAAAATGTTAACCTTGAGACCAGGGCAAGTAAATGTCATTCACAGGGCATGGAGGCTGCACTCAGAAACTCTGTCTCATTATGGCAAATAACAGAGCAAAGAAGGAAGGACAGAGACATTCGACTGGTGGAGGTCAAAGTTCACAAGCAAAGTGCCTCCATGTGTTTGTCACTGCACATTTGCATTTTATATATCATTTTATTTTTCCACTGTGCTTTAATAATCATTTTAGCTATTTACCTTTACACATGCAAAATTCTCAATTTGCATCTGCAAATATCTACTCCTAGATACATCTACCCACCTGCAGCATAATTAACTAACTGAAATTCTTTGACATTCTAAGATGTAAACAGTTTCCTAGCCCTGATGTTGGTGAGTCTGCAAATATTAAAAGTTAATGCATGATTCTTTTTTTTTTTTAAATACAGAGTTATCCCTGCTACTTGTATATTGCAGAACAATCTCTTGTGGTTGTGCAAATCTGAAAATATTTTTGAAGTACAATGTGTGCTCTAATGTTCAGCCCAGATCTTCCCTTCATCAACAAAGCACACATTCTATCAGCTGATGACAGTGCTGCTGACTGAAGGCTTGTAGCCTAGTCTCCTCTGAAGATGACTTCCAGCTGAGGAAAGCCAACTCATCCAAGTTCATGACATCTTCCCAAAGTCATACCTCCCTCCAATGACTGGTAGATGCAGTATATCAAGGGCTTGCTCCCTTCATCCCAATTCAGGTTAATTCCACAGGGCCACCCCAGCTTCAGAGTTTCCCATGGGATAAGTTGAAGCCTTTTCTAATTTGGCATTGCCACCTAACTTCTCCTCTGCCCAATCATGGCTACTTTACTCCCCACATTTGTGGGAAAATGAGAAAGCACTCCCCAAAATGGCCTGTGTACTAATCTCTGTCTTAAAATCTGTGTCCAGGGCAATTTGACCTTCTACAAGAAATAAGTAGAAATACATTAAGTGAACCTAAGAGACTTTGGGATTAGAAAAAATTCTTTTTTTTCTTTTGATTTTTTTACTTTCTTTCATTTTTTAATTTTAGCGTATTATGGGAGTACAAATGTTTAGGTTACATATATTGCATTTGCCCCACCTGAGTCAGAGCTTCAAGGGTGTCCATCCCCCAGATGGTATGCACCACACCCATTAGTGAACATACCCATCCCCTCCCCCGCCTCCCATCTGCCCAACACACGATGAATGTTACTACTATATGTGCATGTAAGTGTTGATCAGTTAATACCAATTTGATGCTGGGTACATGTGGTGCTTGTTTTCCCATTCTTGGGATACTTCACTTAGCAGAATGGGTTCTAGCTCTATCCAGGATAATGCAAGAGGTGCTAGATCACCATTGTTTTTTGTGGCTGAGTAGAACTCCATGGTATACATATACCACATTTTATTAATCCACTCATGTATTGATGGGCACTTGGTTTCCACATCTTTGCAGTTGTGAATTGTGCTGCTATAAACATTCTAGTGCAGATATCTTTTTTATAGAATATCTTTTGTTTCTTTGGGTAGATGCCCAGTAATGGGATTGCTGTATCAAATGGTAGTTCTACTTGTAGCTTTTTGAGGTGTCTGTATATTGCTTTCCACGGAGGTTGTACTAGTTTGCAGTCCTACCAGAAGTGTATGAGTGTTCCTGTCTCTCCACATCCATGCCATTCTCACTGGAGTTAAGTGATATCTCATTGCGGTTTTGATTTGCATTTTCCTGATTAGAGATGTTGAGCATTTTTTCATATGTTTGTGGGCCATTAGTGTATGTTCTTTTGAAAAGTTTCTGTTCATATTCTTTGCCCACTTTTTAATTGGGTTGCTTGAGTTTTTCTTGCTGATTTTCTTGAGTTCTATATAGATTCTAGTTATCATCCCTGTATCAGATATGTAGCATGTGAATATTTTCTCCCATTCTGTAGGTTGTCTGTTTGCTCTTGTGATAGTTTCCTTGGCTGTGCAGAAGCTTTTTAATTTGCTCAGGTCCCATTTATTTATTTTTGTTGTTGCTGTGATTGCCTTTGGATCTTCTTCATAAATTCTTTCCCTAGGCCAATGTCTATAAGAGTTTTTCCAACATTTTCTTCTAGAATTCTTATCGTTTCATGGCTTAGGTTTAAGTCTGTTATGCATCGTGAGTTGATTTTTGTGAGTGGTGAGAGGTGCGGATCCTGTTTCAGTCTTCTACATGTAGCTATCCAATTCTCTCAGCAATATTTATTGAATAAAGATTCTTTTCCCTGGTGTATATTTTTGTCTGCTTTGTCAAAGATTAGATGGTTATATGAGGATGGTTTTATATCTGGGTTCTCAGTTCTGTTCCATTGGTACTATGTCTCTGTTCTTGTAACAGTACCATGTTGTTTTAGATACTATACCTCATAGTATAGCTTGAAGTCTGGCAAATTGATGCCTCTCAATTTGTTCTTTTTGCTTAAGATTGCTCTTTCTTTACAGGGTCTTTTCTGGTTCCATATGAAGCATGGAATTATTTTTTTCTAGATTCTGAATGCTAACTCAATACATTAAAAACCTCATAGAAAGGCTGCCCATGCCCTCACAGAGATAAGGAAAGTATGCTAGGTAGTCATTCTCTTCAGCATTGAAACAAACAAAAACCTCTGAGGGGTGCCTTAGGGTATAGTCATATTGGTAATATCTTTTGTCCCTGATTTTTAGGCATTTATTTTATGAGATACTGAAAAATGTGACTTTTTCTCAAGCCAAGTTCTTAAAGGTTGCAATATAATCAAAACTCTTAAAACGTACACAGCTATCTATAAAGAAACAAACCATGATAGACATTTTGACAGATTGGACAACTGTATTACATTTCCTCATATCTGTATGTCACTGTGTGTTTTTCAAAGTACCCCCTCATGTGATATTTCACCTGATCCACAACTGTGTGATATAAGTACAACCAGTGCCTCTCTCCATTTGACATATGAGCATAAATGTTTAATAAAGATAAGTTATTTCCCCAGGTAACTAGCTGGGGATGAATAAATGCTAAAGTGTGTTGATTCAAATGTTTAGTGATATGAGTTGATATATGAATAACTGAACAGAATTCGAAGGACCATAGTGAGTCTCAAAGGAAGAGCTTTTTGGGCCTACTCTGGTGATCCTATTTGCCAACCTTCCCACATGTGTAACAGTCACTTTTGTTTTTCAGGTGGTGTGTGGTGGCCGAAAACTTAGCAGAAGAGATGGGGCATTTCTGATCTCACAGCCAAAAACTGGAGACTGCAGCACAGTCTGAGATTCCTTTCTTTCTAACTACTGGTAAGTTACTTAAATATTCTAAAGAAGCCCACTCATGTTAAAATGAATTTCCATAAAGAATGAGCATCACCCAAGTCTGTTATTAATACAATTTATTCCTCAAAGTTCTCCAAACCTATCTAGTGGACTCTATGGAGGGAAGGATAAATTATTTCTGGATCATGTCTCTCCATGGTAAGAATGACCAGAATCTGATATGGGCAAACCTCTCCTCACACATAAGCAGGGCGAAATTTATTCTTGTTTTCTAAATTCAGAGAAGTCAGAGTTAGGCTCTACCTCCAGAAGTGATCATCAGCACACCTGAGAGTATGGGATAACACTTTAAATAATGTCAGTTTCTACTGGAGATATCAGTATTCATGCATCATGAGAGAGAAAGAAAGAAAGAGAAGGAAGGAAGGAAAGGAAAGAAGGGAAGGGAGGAAGGAAGGGGGGGAGGAAGGGAGGGAAGGCAGGGAGGGAGGGAAAGAAGCTGGTCAAGAGTGATGTAAAGAGCTTTATCTTGTGTTATGGTGCTGACTTTCTTAAAGATCAAAAAGCATCCTACCTCTGTAAAAGCTGCTAACCTCCAACTTACCGTCCCTACTTAATTTTATGTTACTTCAGTATCTCTCTCTCTCTTCTCTTGAACATGTATGTGCACAAATGCATTTATTTTGGGGTCCCCTCCCATATTTGAACACCTTCAAGGAAAGAAAGGTTTGAACTTGAAAGGATCCAGTATTATTACACAAAATACCAACAGTACATGTGGAACCCCATTAGTCTGTCAGTTGCTGCCTTCCAGCTGCCTGTTTTTTCTAACAATTTCTTTGGGTTTTGTTTTTAACTGAGAACACCCTTATTGCCTATTACTGTTTGGCCCTGTGATTCTGATGCTCAGTCCATCGTTGGTCTCCCTTTTTCTCTGCATTTTCATAATTCTGTAGCCGTTTTTCAGGCCTGTCCATATGCCCCCAAGGCAACTGGTAAGCTCCAGGCGCTAATTAGTAGGAGTACAGGTGAACACCAGAAGTAAACATAAACAAAAGCAAAATTATTGCTATTGAACAATAAACAAAATGTGAATACATTTCATTGAAAATCCTAGGAGTTACCTTATTTAAATGGGTTGCCAAAAAAAGAGCTAAATTTAAACAAATATTGTATATAAAATATTATGCTCAATTAAAATAATCAGGACAGTAAGAACTATACATTAATGTTCATTTATTTCAAGAACTCTGCTTACGTCTTAGGTACATGATCATATTTAATCTTCACAGTTATCTTCTCTGGTGTGGTGATGATCACAGTTGTCATTTTAGAGATATTGTTACTTAACTTTAAGGTAAGTGAAATAGCCTACCTAGTTTCCTAAGTGGCAGAGTGAGGAACACATTGGTGTTTAATAATTGCTTGGACTTAGCAGGTGCTTGAATAAATAAATGAATGAATGCTTGAGTTTGGCTGAAATAAAAGACTTGGAAAGGCAAGTACTGGCATGTATACCTGAGAAAATACTGGAGGTCTTGAATGCCATGCTAAAAAGTTTGAATCTGTTAAAATTGATAGAGGACATACTTAGAATGTTTTTGTGTTGTCAAGTGATATTCTCAATCTTTGTTACTGAATAATCAGAGAGCCTTGTGTTTCATGTGCTGAAAAAGAGATAGACTTGAGGCTGGAAAGTCAGCCTGAAGAGTTTTGCAAAGATATACATGTAGATAAAGGGTCTGAATTGCAATGGCAACAGTGGAACTAGAAAGAATAGAAGTCCTACATGAAATTGTGCATAGCACCATTCCTGTCCACAACTGGGAAACTGGTTAGACACAGCCTCTAAGGGAGATGAAGGAGTTAACAACACGAAAACTGCCTGTAGTGTAAGAGGCATTGCAAGATATTCAATTGCTTTAGGGCCATAATTTTAAATATTAATTGTATTTGTTTTACTGTAAGGCATTTGCTTATCTGGCAAGAAAATATCCAAATGCCTGTAAACTCTTGATTTGGCCAGGGCGAACAATTATTTTAATATATTATCTTATGAGGAAGAAAGTCTTTATATAATAATTATAGTGCTACATAAGCATTCGTTATTTTCACCTTGCTATACCACAACCTGTGAATTTCCTGATAAGGTATACTGAATAAATAACTCTTAAATAAATGAATGAGGAAATACCATAAGGTACACAAAATAGCTCTTTGAGATAGGTAGAAACTTGAGTTTCCTTTTATAGGTAAGGCGTCAGCCTGAATAACTTGCTTCTTTTTCCCCATCCAGCATGTGACTTACTGAGACTTGAACCCAGGTAGTTTCCTCTGAGCTAAAGGCTCATTTAAGTCGAGCATGCGTTCGATTTGACATAAAGGATACCTTCAACAACCCGTCAGTAAAGATTAACTGTACTTATAAAATCCAGTCTGGAAAAAAAGAGGGGAAAAAGTAATACTCTGGGGGCTCAATATTGCAAGTATTCATCTCATGTAGGTGTAAAACATGCTGCTTCATTTCGTGCCATTTTGTCGGAATGAAAACAGTGGGAGACGGGCTCCCCTCAGCTATGACATATCATGGCAGATGTTCACCTGAGTGCTCTCCAGGTGAGAACCTTAACCACCTGCAGCCTGAGTAAGAGGCAGAGCCCCCAGCTGAGAGTGACAACTGTTTTGCCAGTCTGAGGGGACTATTAACTACATATCAAATCAGAAGCAGATAAGCAAAACAGAAGCCAATGTCACATATGTAACTGCCCAAATCAAAGAATCTTTTTTGGAAAGTAGAATTCCTAGAACTAATAGGCATGACCGTAATCCGCAGCTCGTACTCAGATGCTGTGTTAACTACCATGCTCTTTGAAATTGACATTCTACCAAAAAAAGAAAAAGAAAAAAGAACTATATTTCTAGAACCATAGAGATATTGTAGGAAGGATTGACACGCAAGGTCTGTAGATGTGGATTTAGAGCCGACTGTGTCTATCATCAACAGCCCTGCGGTTTGTTCCTATCTTAATATTTCTGAGCCACAACATCCATATCTGCAAATTGAGGGGAATAAAACAAGATTATTTCTACTCATTCTATTTCTAAAATACTTGGACTGTGACTTAAGTATTAACTAATTATTTACTGTGCCTTATCAAGGACTTGTTACTGCATGCTAGAGTGGAAAGGATGCTAGACACAGACAGTGCTAATTCTGTGTGTGGAATTGAAATAAATTAAATGAACGTTGTAAAAAGGTTGACTAGGGCTTAAAGAGGTGTCACCCTTTTATCTCTTTCCCCGACCCAGTAGACACACACACGCACACACACACTCACACTCACGCACCACGGCTAGATCAGGTTTAGAAGAGGAAGAGAAGCAACAATACCACTAGAAAATCATCAGGTTGTCTTCTCATGCTGTGGTGTAAACAAGTATTTATTGCACAACCTGGGGGAAAGACCAACAAAACCAAGACACCGTAACTCCCCTCAAGTTGCTTCCAGACCAGAAAGATACAGAAGGATAGGAGAAATGCTGACAGAAAAGATAAGGCATGTAGGTTAAAAAATTATTTCATTTCTAGAATCATTTTCATTATATTAAGAATAAAGAAAGTTCCATTGCCTTTCCAGTTATAACTGTCTTTTTGTAGTTAGTATGGGGATGGGGGAAACTTCCCCTTCACCCCAGAAGGTTCGCTGAAAGATCAACTCACAATTAAGTCAGATTAATAAGAGAAAGAGATTTATTTACCATGTGCACAGGGAGAATAGCAGAGTGATTGCCCAGTGTCCCAGTGGGGTCCATACGTTTATATACCCTCATTTTAGAGGAGGGTGGAAGATGAGGAATATAGGTAATTCTGTTTAGGAGCAATAAATGGTTACTAGGGAGGATGAATAGATACTTGGGGGAGTGAATGGGTGGGGGAAACAGATTGACTTCTAAATAATTCTCTCTGGAAATTAAATTAACCTGAGAGACGAGTATTATCTTTAAAATGGGTTGGGCCAGGCCTGGTTACAGTCTTGATCTTCTTTTTTACAATGTATTGGGATAACAGGGATGGGAAGGAAAGGAAATTGTTCTTTTTGGTGGGTCTGTCTGGTTTTACACAGATAGAGGGAAAGCCCCTTCAAAGGCCTGTTGATCTCTAAGGGCCTTTAATGCAAAATACTCTTTATAGCACGGAGTCATATTTTGGGGTGAAATTGAAACCGACCTTTACACAAATCAATAACAGGGTGCACGGCGAGAACTGTGGTAAAGGCCTAGCTAAAAATAATGGTATTAAGTGGTCCCTGTCCCTCTGTTTGTTTCTCTATAATTGCTGTGTGGCTCCGGAGTGTCCATAAAGATTCTTAACTTTTTCCGTAGATAGCATCACCTTTTTGAAACCTAAAGGTAGTTTTTAAGGTATCTTCCAGGCCCCGCTTTCCAGCGGATTGACTGACCCACCCAGACCAGCGGCCCATACCAAGAAACCTACTCCACTGGAATTGTGACCCCAGGGACTGAAGCAGCACAAGAAGATGATTCCCATACCCCTATCATTTTTCCCCAATTAACAAACCTAATTTCCTAATCCCTTGCCTGCCAGACTACCCTGAAAAACTCTGTCTCCCAAATTCTCAGGGAGGCAGATGTGAGAAACTTTCTCCCGTCTCCCCACTCAGTGCTCTGCGGAATAAAACTCTTCCTCCATCGCAACCCTGACTATCTCAGTACCTTGGCTCTACACTGTGCAGTGGGCAATACAACCAGGCTGGGCCGCAACAAAATTCCCTGAGCTCCTTCCTTGGTCAGTACTCAATATATGCAAATTGACTTGCAAGTCAGTAAATTACGTGCAAGTCAGACTGAGCCAACCTGTAAACCCTATGCTTGCAACCATTAGACCCCTTGTCATAGACCCAGCCAAACCGAGAGTTAGCACATTACACAGAGCACATCTGTCGTTAGTACTTTAAAATTGCTACCAAAACATTTAAACACGAAAACATGCCATTTGCTGAAATCTTCAAATACAATACTAGCACTACCTGGACTGTTGTTGCTTTAGAAAATGCTCTGTAATCAAGGCAATTAAGCAGACAGCCCAACCGGCATGGCCAAAAACCCTGGAGTGCTTCTCCTATAGAGCTTATAATAAAATCAGAACCACTTAACTGAACTCCAACATGCTTGGACATTTTTAAATAGAGAAAAGTAATTAGGCCAACCTTTCTAGCAGCCTGTTAGATAAAAGACTGGAAAGTATAGACCTTTCTATAATACGTTGTCTCTAGTGCGTATCAATTTTTCTAATTTACCAATCGGTGAATTGTAAAGAAAAAGAAAACATAAAAATTTTAATGAACTCAACAAACACTGGACTTCTGTAATCTTGCTCAGTTGGAGCATTATTGGTTAGTATTAAGCTGGGACAGTTTCTGAAACATAATCCTTTGAATATGTATGAGTTTTGCACAAGAGGATAAAGGCTTTGTTAGAAACAATATGCCTTGAAAATTTGTCTAATTGTGATTTTAATAAACCAAAAAAGCTTAAGAAATTCATTTACCTCTAATGGTAAGTCTATTGTAAGAAAATAAAATGAGAGTTTGAAAGACTTTACCCAAGGTCACCTGTTTCTAAATATTGCATAATGAATCTCGAAGCTTTAAAGAAAGATGTAATTTCCAGATAACACCTAAGGCTTTGTCTTCTTGGCCTAAAACCATAATAAGGCAATTTGGAATAAAATATAGAAGATTCAGGGATACAAGTATAGTCAGACAGAATATGACAGGGCAAACAAATATTCAGATCAACAGTTATTCCTCCATTTTTTAAAAAGTGACACAAACTCTTTAAAATAATTTAAAGAGGCTTATTCTGAGCTGAATATGTGCAACCATGGCCTGGAGAGCCAGTCCCAAGAAGCCTTGACCAAGAGGTCTCCCAGTGGTTGGGTTACAGTTTGGTTTTATGAATTTCAGGGAGACAGGAATTAGACATAAAGTCATAAATCAATACATGGAAGGCATATATTTGTTTGGCCTGAAAAAGCAGGGCATTTCTACACAGGAAATTACAGGTTATAGGTGGGTTTAAAGATTATTTGATTTGTAATTGGTTAAAGAAATGAAGCTTTGTCTAAAGGTTTGGAATGTTTTAAGTTAAGGAAGTCTGTTAATCAGAGACAAGTCACAGGGTACATACTCATACTCAACTGATCTGTTAAGTAAATTCATGACCTGTAGGTGTGGTTTAAGCTTTGTCTTGGGTAGCCTTAGCCCTGTTAATGAGTTACAAAGGATATTTCCAAGAAGGGAAGGGGGTATGAGCAGGCATGTCTGACTTCTCTTCTTAGGGCCAGCAACTCAGCTTCAGGGTATTTCTGGGGTCCCCTTGGCCAAGAAGGGGTCCCTTCAGTTGGCTGAGAGGAGGGGCTTAAGAGTTTATTTTAGTTCACATAAGCATCATAGCTTTCTTCTCAAGTTCCCTTGGACCCTTTTAAAAACAATACTATAAAACAATGATATTCTCACCAGTAATAATAGTTTCTGCATTTATTGAGCATTTACTATGTATCAGGCAATGTGCTTAGGTTCATGATCACATTAAATCTTATCTATGGCAATATTGAGTAGACATCCAGATTTCGTTGGCTTTATAGTTTTGAGAGATTAAATTTCCCAAAGCCTTAGTGCCAGTAAATGCTAAAGTCAGCAATTGAAATTAGTTCTGATCTCCTTCAAATACCATGCTGTTATTCACAGTATTGCCTATCACAGCCTTATAATTAAATTATGTTTGGGGTTTCCCTGCTGGAAGGAATTGATTTGGTATTGATGTCTACCATTGGAGAAAGCTCAACTTGTTTTTCTGACCTAATGAATCAACTTACACGTGGAGGAATGGGTGAGATAAAGAACCACCCAACCTGTCTCAGGCCATCTCAAAATCCTCCACTCTGTCGTTGCACCTACCTTGTCGACACTTAGATTTTGTCTAATAGAATGATGTGAAAGATGAGCCTAAAAATGCAACTCTTCCTGTGTGAAATGGGCTCTGATTGAGAATTCAGGTCACCTGCATTCTAATCCCAGACTAATAATGGTGTGATCTTGAACACGTCAGTTTCTTCTGGGGCTTTCAGTGGTGTTCTGGAAAAAGTTCTTAACACTCTTTAGCGCTGAGTATGTTCCATCTCTTCCCAACTTTGCATTCAGTGATGTCAAATTACCAGCTTAATATCCATCACGATGGGAGTATTTACACCACAGAAATTGCCAAATGATACAAATTAGAGCCCACCCTATCCCCATCAACCAGTTAGTCAGTATTGGCCAGGACATCTCTGATCGATTTCCTTATTAGGAAAGGCGTATGCACTAAATTAGAGATGGCAATCAATTTTCAACTCAAAAGTAAACTCAGTTTAACTGGTAGTGGTCTACAGGTTTAACAAGAAGGAAATAACTGCAATTAATTTATAAACTCTTCCGAGAGAGGAGATCTCTATTCCCTACCTCCTAGCACTGAGGTTTGCTTCAGAGTCCTTCATTGGTCTGATAACCCAATATGATAACCCAATATTTATCATAAAGCTACTGATGGAGCCAACATTCTATGACAAAAACCATTTCCTGTATATTGTGCTGCTCCTGCTAAAATAATCGGCATCATTTCTGGCCGATGCCTACCAAAGCTAAGCTTCCTACCCTACTTCTTCACCAGAGTGAAGAAGCTGATCTGAACTACTGTCCAAACATCTATTTTTACTCTGTGCTCCAACAAATCTGTCAAATGACAAAGATGTCCATTATCCACCCTCCACAGGCAGTACAGTGCTACCCAAACCACAAACCCATTTGTTAAAAAGGGGGCTTCACCATCAGAGATACCTTGGTTCAGATTCTCACTCTATTCCTTACTATTACTTAGAGCCTGGAAAAGTTAATTAACATCTATAAACCTGAATTTATTACTCATTGATAGCATGAAAATGATAATATTGACTTTCCATGCATTCGAGGAATATTAAATAAAGCAATTCTTGAAAATGCTCAACAATGTCTGCTACACTATCAGTATTTTTTGTAATTATTATTATTAATTTATTTGTTTGGAAACAAATTTGCCACATTTCATCAAACGTATTCATATTTTTTCCTTTCTTTTTTATTTCAGAATATTACAGGGGTACAGATAGATGTTTAGGTTACATATATTGCCTTTGCCCCGCCCGAGTCAGAGCTACAAGAGTGTCCGTCCCACCAACAGTGCGCACTGCACCCATTAGATATGAATATACTCATCCCCTCCTTCCCCCTCCCACCCAAAATGTATTCAAAGTAAAGGAGAATTTATGAAGGAGAAAATGGCTGAGAGAGTTTATAATGCACATAATGTCTAATATTCAGTGGCAAGCCTTCCCTGGTTTTATTTTCTCCTTTAATCCCCACTGTTACACCAAACCTTTAGTAAAGTTCTGATACCTACAATAATTTGTGTTACTGCCACTTTGGAAAATAAAGGAAGAGGTTTGGGGGGTTTTTTTGCAGGGGGAGAAGGCAAAAAGTAGACAGCAGACAGTAGAAGTGAGTCAGTAGTGTGGTAACATGAGAAGAAACTCTCAACACTTTTCACACTGAGAGAGTCCTAGAAATGATGATTAATAGATAGACTTCCCACAGTAAGTAGCATGGGGTTATGAGCCATTTTAACTGACTATTAAAGCAAATGAAGATTCACACAAGCTGAAGTACTGGGGGTGATCCACGCCACAGCCACCGCGGCTACAAATGCGTGCACCTAAACATAGTCGAATCCTATAGTTACTACAGCTGAGACCTTACTTCACGTAAAGGATAGAGCACAGACTCTTTCCAGATCACAGGCTTCAACAGTGGGAAAGGGAAAAAAAAAAAAAGAAAAGCAACTTGGAGCAATCAAGAATTGATTTCATAATTTTGCCCCGAGTTCACATTATTATTTCTTCATAATGTTTGACCATTTGCTGTTTTTTTTTCTTCCCAGTCCCAAAATGGGGCAACAGTTCTTGAGTATTTATTTTTCTGAGAAATGGCAAAAGGACAAAGTGACCTAGATGACCAGAGTGGGGCTGGGCAGGGGGGTGGTTGCTTTTTGATAAGACCAAGATAATTATAGAAGCTTAATGATTTGTTCAGGTTGTAAATGTGGGAGATGCACTTTGCTGACCTTGCTCTTTTATTTTGGATTTGTGAATAATGAATAATTTCTTTTAGGGCATTCAAAGGGTTTAAATGTCACATCCAAGACTCCGACCTTGTCATTTTTAAGTGCCTGGTTAGATAGAATAATCATGGGCAAGACCATAGGGTGCTTTCCCTAAATTAAAAGGTTTTTAGAATATGGTTAAACTTGATAATATTTCCATAATTGTTTTGTGAAAAAATATTTTAAAGAATTATTACTTTAATAAATGTTAAAGATGAAATTAGAATGTGCATTATTATGCAAAATGAACACTACGGTAAACTTTGTCTTATAAATGTCACTTTTAATGGAGTCTTCTGTTAAAAAATGTAGTTTTATGATTACATAAATACTCCAGTTACAAAGGTATTACACTTATCCATATTTGCTTCATGCCATTGGACTAATATATTTCCTTATTTTTAAATTGTTTATTATTTTATCCAGTCTATTTATAGAAAGGATTCGAAATGACTCACAACAAAACAATAAGTAAAATCAGGCCTTTGAAATAACTAAAAGGGCCAAAGGTCCATATACCAGAAACCTTCTCTTTAGATGGCTAAGAAATTAGAGCAAAATTCTTGGTAGCCTATGCAAAAAGAGAGATATGATAGGTGTTACATTTTGTTCTTATATCCTAATAATAACAAAATATGTGATTATCAATACAATTTTGTCATGTTCTGGCTCTAAAAGTTTTTATTACATAGATTCTTGTTTAAGGAGATGAGTTAATGTTGACATCGCCTAGATCCCATTCGCTAGGCTGTTGTGCCATACCCGACCTGCTTCCACCTGCATCTTGCTCTGGAGGGTTTCCTTTGGCTGATAGGAACCAACTAGCCAAGAGATGCAAGTGGGAACTTATGCTAACTTCTCTCTAGGAGGGCTCATGGAAAGTGACAAACTGATAGAATACGTAACAGCCCAGTCCCCTCCCTCCTAGTGGGCATCTTTGTAGAACAATTCACATTCCAGAGTCCCTCATGAGACCAAGCTGAGACTAACCTTTTGCTGAAGCTACATTTTTACGTATGTTTTTTGCATTGCCCAATCCTATTTCACTTACTCTGTCCACAGGTTTCTCTTGAGAATATGCCTTTAATAAATCATTTGTGCAAGAATCCTCCCAAGACAAGGCAAAATAAATTTTAAAAGGAAAAGTACATCATTTCCAATAAAATATTGTTTACAAAATTTAGTGAGATCTTTTCTTTCGAGAGCTATTTCTGAACTCTTTCCTTAATAAAACCTTTGGAAATAATTCATGATTTTTAAAGGCATGGTACAAAATACCCTTTATCTTGTTTTTAATTCTTCCTTAGATTTGTTCTACTTTTTTTTTCCCATTATGTGGGCCCCAGATGATATTTTCTGACTTTGAACATTGGGAAGATTGTTTCATATTTGTACAGGAGGAAGAAACAGTCTAAATATAGACATCCAATCAAAGTGAGAAAGAACTAGGGTCAAATAGTCTGATAGAAAATTTGAGGCAGGAAGGGGATTCTGATCAGAAAATGTGTGGAAGGAGACTGCTAGACCTGTGTTTAATCTCAGAAATCACCTCCAAGTAGCTCACGATGTTTAGCAAGTAAAACAATATCTGTATGTCTCATTTTCTCCATCATAAAATGAAGTGATATTACCTGCCTGCTTGGATTGTAGTAAAGATTAAAATATAAGATATTTGGGCTCTCATAAACTGAGCACTAAAATGACTGATTAATAAATACTAGCTTAATCATTTCCTCAAACACCTCCTCTTCAAGGAAACATTTGTGATATTAAAGAATACAGGGGCCATTGTAGAAAGTGTTTTTGAAATGGAAACCTATACATGAAAGGTGTGTCTTTGAGGAATGGAGGAGAAAGAGTGTGTCTACATGTATGTGTATGTGTGGGCACACCTGATACTGTGAAATATATGTTTGGTCTTCATTCCTGTTTCCTGGCATATGGGTCCTAAAACTCATGGAATCTCCAGAATGATGAGTGTCTTTTGAATGCTAATGAGATAACCAATGGCTGGGCTTCCCTAGATGGCTTCATGGTGGGGGCTGGTCACAATCACCACAAAAACCAAGGCAGGATTAGAGGGTCTGGAACCTCCAGGAAGGGGGGTGGGGCTGAAGATTAAGCAGATCACCAATGGCCAATGATTTAATCAACCATGCCTACATAATGAAGTTTCCATAAATCCCAAAAGGACTGAGTTCAGGGAGATTATCCAGATTGGTTAATAAGAACATCCACGTGCCAAGAGGGTAGCACACTCCAACTCTGTGAGGATGGACGTTCCTGTCTTGGGATTCTACCAGACCTCACCCTATGTCTCTCTTCATCTAGATATTCATTTATGTCCTTTAGAATATCCTTTGTAATAAGTGGACAAACATAAGTAAAATGTTTCCCTGAGTTCTGTGAGCCCCTTCAGCAAATTAATTGAACCTGAGAAGGGGGTCGTTGGAACCTCAATTTATAGCCAGTTGGTCAGAAGTTCTGGAAGTCTGGACTTGCAACTGGTGTCTGAAGTCGGGGGCAGTCTTGTGGGATTGAGCTCCCAACCTGTAGGATCTGATGTTACCTCCAGGTAGATAGTGTCAGAATTGAATTGGATTAGAGAGGACACCCAGCTGGTGCTTGCTGCAGAATTGATTGCTCGGTGTGTGGGAAAAACATCCCTACAAATGCGGTCACAGAAGCATGCTGTATTATGAGAGGATAGTAGGAGAAAAACAGGTTGTTTTTTTTTTTTTTTCCCTACTCAGTGTGTGTGTGTGTGTGAGCGAGAGAGAGAGGGAGGAAGAAAGAGGAAGAGGAGAAGGAGGAGAAATTTGTCCTAAAAGGAGTTCTTAATAGCCCTTAATCATATTTGCCTAAGAATTCAGAAATAATAGCAGCAACTAACCCAATAAGGTAAGTATTATTTGAGGAATAATTAATTGAGGTAATAACATTTGAGGAAGAGGGGAGAAGGTCATGTTGCCTCCCTATGAAACATAGCACAAGACACACAGAAGTTTAACTTATAGGGGTCCCTAAAATGCATGTTTGTGGTTTTAAAAGCTGTTTCCTAAGGTAACAATTAAAACCATTCTCTTATGACCTGTTTTTGGTGAGATAGTTGGTAAACTATTTGTTTAGCAAATAAAACTGCTTCCATCTAGTTCTAAGAGGAAAGGTTCTGGAGAAAAGAACCTGAATAATTTGGTATCAGTGGGAAAGACGGGGAAGGAATGGCTTTGAGTTGAAACCGCAGCAGTGGCCCAGACAATAGCCGTGGGTGGAACATACTTCATAGCCTCACCAACGGCTTACGGATAGTGCCACAAGAACTATGAATCCAACACTTCCCAAAGCGTGTGTCATGAGATACTTTTTTTTAAAGGCCTCCATGATAACATACTAGGAAATATAGCACACTTTATATCTGGATATTCACAATGCATTTTAGCATAATGAAGGCTCTGAAAAAACCCTGTACTGGCTGGGCCCAGTGGCTCTCGCCTGTAATCCTAGCACACTGGGAGGCTGAGGCAGGAGGATCGCTTGAGGTCAGGAGTTCGAGACCAGCCTGAGCAAGAGCGAGACCCCGTCTCTACCAAAAAAAATAGAAAGAAATTATATGGACAACTAAACATATATATAGAAAAATTAGCCAGGCACATGGTGGCACATGCCTGTAGTCCCAGCTACTCGGGAGGCTGAGGCAGAAGGATTGCTTGAGCCCAGGAGTTTGAGGTTGCTGTGAGCTAGGCTGATGCAACAGAGTGAGACTCTGTCTCAAAAAAAAAAAAACAAAACCCTGTACTAAAGATAAATTGTAACTGGAGGTTGGTTGGTTTGTTTGTTTTTATAATTTGGGGTAAAAATGACATATTACTGTCAGCCTCAGAATGATAGTGATAGCAGATTACCTCCTCCTTCATTATGTGCCCAAGACTTTCTAGAGCCTACAAATTCCCAAACGGGAGAAGAATTGAGCCTGGCTTATTTCAGTCTCACTGTGGAACACGAGCACTGAAGGGAGCCTTCTCAGAAAGTAGAACTTGAAGGGAAGGAAATGGTAAATCTCTGGATCCCATATCAGCCATGGCAGTTGTTAGAAGCAGGCAGCCTACTCTTATAAAGGCTTGTGGTTTCATCTACTGAGGTTTACAAACTTGTCAACTAACTACTGCAGGGGCCAGGGGAGAAACTTTCTGTTTTCCCTTTGAAGGATCACTGAAAAATCAACTCACCAAAAGGCAGATTAACTGGAGAAAAGGCATAGAAATATATTACTGTGCACACAGGGAGAATCACAGAGTAATTACCCCGTATCTCAGTGGGGGACAGTTGCTTATATAGCCTCCTCCTGAGGGGAAAGGAATATGGTGAAGGGTGGATGATTTTAGGGGGTAAAGGAGATGATTTTTAGGGGAATTTGATGGACTTGAAGAACATACAATGGCCTGGGACAAAATCTGTTGGGCCCGCAGAACAGACAATAGCTTGTGAAAAAAGTTTGTCAGGTGTGTTGACAGATTTCAGTCTTTTTCCTGCAATATGACTTCACTTAATGAAAACTCAGGGAAGGGACCAGAGGTAATTATTTTCTTCTTTGGGAAACACAGAGGATGGAGAGATGATGGGGAAGTGAGCTAGGGGTGGGGAGGTTGGG
>CM052442.1:128120584-128182366 GCA_028533085.1 Varecia variegata
AATAAATGCTTGAGTACATGCACCTCTGTACATATTTTATTCACAACCCTAACATCTCCATTTGGCTTATGTTTTAGCAAACAGACTTTGAGTCTTATGGTTGTTGCTTTTAAGGGATAGAACACAAGAAATTTTAAAGAAATACTTGATTAATCTGATGTTTCATCCAGTTACTTTTCTAGAGGAGACCAAGGAAAAAAATTGTGGAGGGGAAGAAACTCTGAAGAGGAAGGTTTAATAGTTTAGGATAAAGCTCCTCTAGAGACCTACAATTGCTTATTTTGGATTATGGCAGATTCCCACCATGAGAACCTAGTCTATCCTTTGAGTTCACAATAAATGCCACCCTCTGTATTCACTTTCAAACTTTTGAACAAAATTTCAAAAATTGCAGAAACCATTGACAACAGTGACAATGTGCTGATTCTTTACAACTGTAGCATCAACTGGGAAGGTTAGGTTTTGGAATCACACACAAGCATGCCTCATGTTATTGCACTTTGCAGATACTGTGTTTTTTACAAATTGAAGGTTTGTGGCAAGCTGGGTCAAGCAAGTCCACTGGCACCATGTTTCTAACAGCTCACTTGGTGTCTCTGTGTCGCATTTTGGTAATGCTCACAATATTTCAATTTTTTCATTATTATATCTGTTGTGGTGAACTCTAATCATGATATTTGATGTAACTATTGTAGTTGTTTTGGGGTGCCATGAACCATTCCCACATAAGATGGTGAAGTTAATTGATAAATGTATGTATTCTGACTGCTCCACCAACTGGCCATTCCCTCTCCTCTCTCACTGTCCTCAGGCCTCCCTATTTTCTGAGACATAATAGCATTAAAATTAGGCCACTAAATAACCCTACAATGGCCTCTAAGTGCTCAAGTGAGAGGAAGAGTTGCACATGTCTCACTTTAAACCAAAAGTTACAAATGATTAAGCTTAGTGAGGAAGCTATGTCTAAAGCTGAGATAGGTTGAAATCTAGGCTTCTTGAGCCATACAGTTACCCAAATTGTGAATGCAAAAGAAAAATTCTTAAAGAAAATTAAATATATTACTCCAATGATCACTTGGATGGTAAGATAGAGAATCAGACTTGTTGCTAATATGGATAAAGTTTGAGTGGTCTGCATCAAAGATCAAATGAGCCACAACATTCTCTTAAGTCAAAGCCTAATCCAGAGAAAAGCCTTAACTTGTTTCCATTACATGAAGGTTTAAAGAGGTGAAGAAACTGCAGAAGAAAAGTTTGAAGCCAGCAGATGTTGTTTTATAAGGTTTAAGAAAAGAAGTAATTTCCATAGCATAAAAGTGCAAGGTGAAGAAGCAAGTGATAATGTAGACACTAAGTGTCAGCTTCTGTATGTTGGGAATGACAACAGGAGAGTACCCCCAATTATAAGGAAACCACTTTTATTTTCAGGCAAAGCTTTAAATGGTGAAACAGACCCTCCAGCAATTTATCTGACTTGATACGTTTCCATTCTTTGGAAATGTGTGATTAAAGTTATGACCCTTTACTTGAAACATCCCGTTTTCTAAGAAATTATTCTCATTGTACCTCAAGAATAAAGACTCAACGCCACACAATTCTATCTTGTTTAACAAAAATTTCAGCATCTTTCTGAGTTTCTGGAAATTTATAAGTCAATGTTCCCTAATTCTTTCTCCTTATTGACTCATGCAAACTCTACCCTGAGGCACAACAGTAGCACGTGAGTTGGAAGGAAACAAGGAGTGGGCTGGTCTAAGAGGACTATCCAGGTTATAGTGTTGTCCCAAATTTTAAGAGTGTATTTTACATTATTGTTAAAATGGTGAAGATTCCCCTCTTGTTCTTGATCAATGTTGGGGGAAACATGGAAGATCTGAGCAGGGTCAGTTCTCTCATTTAGGTGTTTGGCAGCAAAATGGTTCTGAGACTTCTATTTGGTTCAAAGAAAGATCATATTTTTGTTAATAAGTAAAAATTAAACAACTTGAGATTCCAGTCAAGAGATTTGGGCTCAAGTCAGGGCCTGGAGGGAAGAGAGAGAAATAGTGTGCCAGAATTATATTGAGTAAACCAAGGCAAATAAAACTACACAGAGAAAGACAAGATGATGTAGGATAGGTAGCAGCTTATTGCACAAACGATCCTTTCAACCAGAGACATTTATCCCATGGTAAGGGTAAGAAGTGGATCCAGCCCAGTGACTGTCCTGTGTTGATCAGGGATGACTCAAGTTTCAGATGGGAGTGGAGTTTGTGGTACCTATAATTATTTAGAATTTAGGCAGTCTGGCATCTGTTCTTATCATTATGAGTCATTTTTGTACCTGCAATCATTCCAATACACTTAATTATTAAAGCAGCATGTATGAATAAAGTAATCCTTCCTTTATTTTCATATTAGTGCTTTGCTACTCTATTTTTCTATGCTTCTGCAAGGCTATATTATTGAGAAAGAATAAAGACTAAGATATTCAAATGATTGATTAAATTAAATTTTATCATTGTTTTTCTTGGTTGTTATGTTTTCTATTGAATAGCACAAGTTAGTCTATGTATTCAAATGAGGAACACAAATCAGTTATTCTACATGTCTACACAAAATGTAGTAAGTATCTTCGAGATAGCACACAGATCATGTATTCTAGTTAATGACATTTCTGGGATGGTGTACATGGCTACCATGTCTTTGAACCTCTTAATTTTAGTCTCCATTCTCTTTTTCCTTGTGATCTAAACTTAAGCCCTTAATACCCTCTAGTATTTAAGACACCTAGGTTAATGACTTTAGTTTCCCAACATTGCTAGGCTAAAGCTCCTATTGCCATCCACAATTTCATTCTTCCTACCACAGCATAGACAGGTAAGGCTGCATATCAGCAGTTTGGCTCTGAAATAAGACTTTTCCATGGTGATGTAGCATCTGGTGTGATGGGAGAGATCCTTGAACATCTGCATGCCTTCCAATCATGACTTCCCTATTGATTCCTGAACACCAATTGGATTAAACCTAGCATGACACTTTTTGTTTGAACTTGCTTTATTCTGAGACTTTTTCAGCTGCTTTGAATAGGAGTCTAACTTTGGACTTGCTATTCAAAGTTTCTGGAGTAAGCTCTATGCATCTTCTTTATTCTTTGTTTGGGACTTTACAAATCTGCTTAGATCTTATCCTACACAGATGAGTTTTATTATAATGGGTCTGAACTTAATAGGTAGAGACAAGACTGTGAACATTTGTACACAATTTTCTAAAGGGACAACTTAAGGAGGTCACATGGTTTGGATGTCATATTAGACCAAACTACTGTTATAAAAAAAAATTGCCAAGCATAAAAACCATTTCAGTGGACATCTACAATTTTTTAGCTAATGGAATTCTGGTTCCACAAAAGGAATAGAGGGATACTTACTTATCTTTTTGTGATTTTTTTTTTCATTCATCAAAGAGTATCTTGTGTCCACGGAGTTCTCCAAGGATGCCCTCCAGACATGATTCCAACCTACCGTCCTTCGCTCCCAAATAAAAATACTCTTCTATTTAATAAGAGTTGATGGTACACTATTTTATAATGTATATAAACACATGTTACTTAAGCATATCTCCCTAATAAAATGGCAAATGTTTGAGGGCAAAGACCATGGGAGGCACATCTTTCTGTGTTTCTACTGCATTATATATAATACATAGCACACCTTCATCACTTTATTACTAAAATGAATTTAAGGGAAAGCTTGCTTTTACTTTAGGCCTCCTAAGTAGCTTTTCAATTGTCACCTAAATTATACTTCCTACTGGAAAACATTACATTTTCTTTTCTTTTTCAGAAAACAATTAGTCATTAAGAATATCAAACCCCCAAGGGCAGGAAAAAATTATTTAAACCTCACCACATGTGGTTTGAAACAGGATTTTCTAACTGGGGAGACTAATCAAGCACACTGAATGTTCTAAATGTATTTTCTATTAAACAGGACTGCTGTAAGGCCAACTGCTTCACACCCGTGTCTTTAGGCTCATTAATTAAATAGCTGCTGTGCAAAATGCATTCTAAAGAAATAAGTTAACTCAAGATAATCCAAAAATAAATTATTCTTTAGGACTACAGGCTGTCTCCTTATCACAGGTCCACATTGTGAAATGGTAGTAGAACTGTAAAGTTAGTGTTTTCTAAAGTAAAGGGGATAGTTATGACTGAGAATGTGTGTCTTTTAGGATGTTGACTTCAGGTACAGAGATTTTACCTCCTTGATTGAACAGAATGGTTAATGCAATCCAATTTTCCAAACTGTTTTCTTTAGTTAACTTGATGGTTAATTTATTTAGAGTTTTGGAACCAACCAGGCAATGAGTTTGAGTGAGTAATTCCAAAGAAAGATGCCAATGATGCCTGAGATTGCTTTCATATTTTTCTTGCTCAAATTTTGGTTTTCATCTAGTTTTCTATCCTTTTCCATCATATATCCAGAGTGGGATTTGCTAGACAATGTTCCTTTTCACACAGACACATCCATATGAAAACCAATTCTCGTGTCAAATCTGATCAGAGTAAAACATTCGGCAGTAGTCTTTCCTTTACCGTCTGGAAGATCTGAAAACTAAGGCTACTATGCCCCTGTGTCCATCGACAGAACTAAGAGACTTTCCTCCGGGAGTCAGTCCTACTGCTTGTGTGACACTGAAGTCGTAGTTCTCTTCTCTTTTTTCTCTCCATCTCCCGTGTTATAATACTTGATCTCAGGGTAGTGCCGGGACCTAAACCAAAGTTCTCTTGTCTGAAACTTCGGTAACCGAGATTTTGATCTTTCTTATTAGAGTCTTCTTCTGGCAAGCATGTGTGTGTGTTTGTATGAGAAAGAGAGGGAGAGAGAGAGAGAGAAGTTAGGAGATTAGAGACTGAGTTTGACTGCCCCTTGTTCAGCCATTCCTGGAATCTTACTATAAAAGAATCTAAAACCCATATCCTGCAAGTTCTCATTGGCTTGTTCAGATGATGCTCGTAATAAGGCAGCATGCTGATGCTCTGTCTGGGAATTCAAACAGCTGCCAACATGCATAATGCCTTTACTAGGTTACCACCTAGGAGTTTGTAAACTGTATATCCATGAGAATAAATGTGTCAGCTAGCCTTGAAGTCATCATATTTCCTTTCCTTGGATTACGATTTCTAATACTGTTCGAGAGAAAGACAAAGTCACAACAGAACGTATATATGCAATACCAGATGGGATGCACTTTCCAGAATGGTGTATTTTTCTCACTCTTTGTCCTTACACTGGCAATTTAACTCTTCTAGACACAGAGGTGTGAATCACCATCACCATGTGTTATCTGCCTGAGAAAAGCGTGAGCTGCTTTACACACATTGAGTCATTTGTAAGAGACTATACAGAGCATTATGCTCATTACGTGAGGTGTTTTTGCATCTCATCTCATTTATCTGGAAATGGACATAGCACTTTCATATGCCAGACTTCCCTAATGGTAAAAACTCTTGTTGCCCAGCCTTCTCCATTTATTTTACATGTGTCCAGATCATCCAAGGTCCCCTCTTTAGGTTAGGAAATGCTACTTTTGAAGGGTGGGCGTACCAAAGGGAAGACACAAATATAGCCATGCACTGCATAGCGATGACGTTTTAACAACAGACTGCATGTATGATGGTGGGCCCGTAAGAGCATAATAGAGCTAAAAAATTTCTATCAGCTAGTGATATCGTAGCCCTCGTAATGTCATAGTGCAGTGAACTATTCATGTGTCCGTGGTGATGCTGGTAGAAAAAACCTACTGTTCTGCCAATCTTGTAAAAGCCTAGCATGTACCATTATGTGCATTACATAATAATTGGTAATGATAATAAATGACTGGTTTATGCATTTTTTCATTAAGATAATCCACAAATAAATTATTCTGTAGGACTACAGGCTGTCTCCTTATCACAGGTCCACACTGTAAAATGGTGGTAGAACTGTAAAGTTAATGTTTTGCAAAGTAAAAGGGATAATCATGACCGAGAATGTGTGTCTTTTATATTTAATACAGTTGTGATTGTATTAATAATATTTGCATGTCTGTCTTCCTATTGAAGCCTAATCCTGAAGCATGGACTTCACCTTCTTAACTTCACCTATCTAGTGTCTGATTCTGTCCCTGGCATGTCATAAGTGCTTCATGACTTATTTGTTGTCTAAACAAACGAAGAATATATGTATGTATGTATGTAAGTCTGGATGGATGGATGGATTGTTGGATGAACGGATAAATGATGGCTGAGTGGGTGGATGGGTGGGTAGACAGATGGAAGCTTTTCATATATAAAGCAAGTTAATCTTTCTAACAAGAGAGTTTTATAAAATGTAAGATTACCAAATTTGTTCTCAAGAATAAATGAACTTGTGGTATAGTTATAAAATTTCTACATTTGTTAACATGGCAAAAATCATATATTTCAACATTATAAGAAAGAGAAGGAAAAAAACAAAGATAAGAAATATTTTATCTGTCATTCTGTCATAACAATTTCTTATAACTAAACTTATTCTGAGACAGTTCTGTCATCCTAGAAAAGAAAGCTATTGGACACAAAATTTAATTTTAAATTATTTTAAACTCTATATTTTCTATAATTGAACTGACAGCATGTCTCCTCACCAAAAGTATTTTTAAAGCAGTATTTTAAAAGCTCGAATAACATATGTCTCTTTTCTTAGAATTAGTAATTAATCCTAAAATGCAATTAATAGCTAAAAAGTATGGTAACAATTTTCATTTCAAATAATAAAAATACATACTGCAATCGAGGATTTCTTTGATTTTTTTTTTCCTCATGCACTTTTTTCTATCTCAAAAAAATAGTTTTAGTGCTTCTTTAGAAAAGAAAAAGTGCTCGTGTAGACTCTGTAATTTTTAATTAATTTGTTTTGAAAATCTTAAAAAAAAAAACATTCTAGCAGTTTGCAATAATTACCCAAAGAAAACTGATGCGAAGGTCATTCTCCAACATCTGGAAATGGAAACAGAGATTCCCGTTAATTAGGATAACAGAGATGAAGCGAAAATCTACTTTGTAAGCAGGTATTTGACAGCAGAGTGGGAGCAGGGGAGGAGTCAAGTGGAGAAACATAGATAGGGCAGCGTGTAAGGACGTGAGATAAAAAAGGGAGAAGAGATTGTAAATCTGAATGGCTTAACAAAAAAAAAGGCAACTTTACTCACTATGGTGGACAAAGCAGAGGATGCTTTTAAAAAATTCTGTCATCCTAAATGACTCTTTTCTCCAAGAGAGAGGAGCTCCATCTGTAGTGTTGATAACAGATGTGCAGGAGGATTTGGATCTGCTGTAGACAGTCAGGCTGATGTGTCGAGCATCAGTCAACCCTTTTGCAGAAGATTCAAGGTAACAACTCACCAGTCCTCCTTGCTCAGTCTGTGACTTTGTTCAAAGCCTGAGGCAAGTCCAGATTCCCAGGCACCAAGAGAGGTGTTTTGTCACTCCTGGGGTGCACTCTGCCTCTAGCCCAGCAGCTGTTGTTTAGTGATAGATCAGTGAAGCAAAACATTATGCAGCGATGAAAAATAGATCTTGAGCCACCGCTTGTGTTCTTACCTTTTTGTTCTACATTAGCGGCAAACCTCTGGGATTCATTTAGCTGTAATCATTTGTTACTGAGGGCAACTGGCTTTCAGACAGTGACGATGGAGTCACCTTTGAAACAAGTGCAAATGAGGAAAAATCATTTTCAAATATACCCTCTTAGGATTGCTTTTGATAAAACAGTGCATACTTAGCCCAGAATGTATATTATATTCGTCAATAACAAATGTTAGGAGTTTTGGCGTCTTTTTTTTTTTTTTTTGATGTCTTTTTTAAAATTTTATTTTATTTTTCCTTTCTCCACAGGAAGTTAATTGGCTTATCTTCTGGAATTTCTGATAAGGTTTATTTCAGTAGGTAAGGGGTCTGGAATAAGACAGGAATGCTTACTGTTTCAAGGGGTTCTCTGTGTAATGATATCTTAATATATTTTGTTGCATCTTATATTATTTTGTTTTACTTTACTTACTTTTGGGACAAAAAATCCTAGTTAGATCTCATGCACTCTTTCTGAACATACAAGTTTTTTGACTGCAGTCTTTCTATTCCCTAAGGTAAATTGTTTGCACATTTAATAGGAACATTTCGTCTTTGCTCATGCAACTCCCTCTAACTAAAGTCAATGACTTTGGTACAGTCTTTCAGATCTCAATATAAGTAATTTCCATCTCAGCTTTGGAATGATGATCAATAGTTTGTGATTTCTTCCACATAATTTAATCCATTAAATTTATTGGCAATGCCAATGCCAAACATCAAATCTTTAATGAAAATGAAGATTAATATTTGGCCAAGTAACCTCAAATCAACAAATGTCTGAAGCATTTGTGTTGCCTGCATTGAACATTGATTTCTTTCTCCTGAAAAGTAATCTCTCACAGTGGAGAACACTCGCCTGAATCACATTCCTTTCCACATGAGTAGGAGGAAAAGGCTTTGAAACAGGCATCAGGAGGCAGACTCTCGTTGAGTCTCAGCTATGTCTTTTTTTTTTAATTTTTTTTTATTATGGGGGTACAAATGTTTAGGTTATGAATATTGTCTTTGCCCCGCCCAAGTCAGAGCTACAAGCGTGTCCATCCCCCAGACAGTGCTCACCGCACCCATTAGGTGTGAATACACCCATCCCCTCCTCCCCCCTCCCATCTGCCCGACACCCAATGAATATTACTATTAAATGTGCACGTAAGTGTTGATCAGTTAATACCAATTTGATGGTGAGTACATGTGGTGCTTGTTTTTCCGTTCTTGTGATACTTCACTTAGTAGAATGGGCTCCCGTTTATCCAGGATAACACAAGAGGTGCTAGATCACCATTGTTTTTTGCAGCTGAGTAGAACTCCATGGTATACATATACCACATTTTATTAGCAATGTAATGTCATGTCAAATTATACTTTACATAACCCATTTTTCTCCCCAAACATCTCATTGAATTAGAGCAGTCACTAGGACATGAATATCTTTTGGGGAGCCATTTTTCAACCTAGCATAATTATCTTGTTTTTATGTTTTTTCCTTATTTGCTTTTGTCAACTCTTCACCTTGCCTACTGTCACCATTAACTGTAGAATAAAACTGTCCCTCTGGAAAGACAATACTCAACAGGTAAATCGCTAGAGATTTGTGAAGGACATAATGGTAAGAACTGAAAATATTAATAGTTTCCTAATAGACTAGAATGAAACACAATTCAAATATCCTTAGCATCAATGTCCCAGTTTTCTAAGTTTCAAGTTTACTATTTCCTACTTTTAGCTCCCTTAAGTTGTGGGGGAAAAGGCCAAGGGGTAAGTGACTTGTTCAGTTTGAAAACAGTGACAACAACCAAACTTATATTTCCTTCTCAAATGTGGAAGATACTACATGGAGTATAACATTCTTAAAACTACACATGAAAATCTATGCTGACTCCATAAGTTTTCAGTAAAATGAAAGCCTGGTAGATAGTAAGCACTTAATAAGCAGATGCTAAAGACTAAAAGTAATGCATTAATGAATGAATAAACTAATGTATAAATTACCAAAGAGAAATATTGCTCCCTATGAAAAGAAGAACATCATCTGCCATTCATAGGCACATTTGAATACTTATATAACAAACATTTCCCTAAAGCAATAATTCTAGAATATGATTGCAAAATTTTACCAGTAGACTCATAATTTACTTGCAAAATTTTCAAGGTATCTGCCAATAGACCCATGGTTTACTTTTACAAAGTAAATATTTTTGAAGAGAATATACAAATGCTTTCTAAATAATATTCAGTCTTCATTCAACAACATTATAGCCATACTGTGTGTGGGGTGTATAGCATTTGAATAAATCTAATCATACTCACCAAAGTTCTAACATAGTCATATAATTAACTGTGCATTTTGACATTCACAGATACTAGAAACCAGAAAAAAAATGAACCTAAATATGACAGAACTAGTCAATCCATGCTCACATAATCATTGTGTGATAGAAATGTCCTCCTTGACTTACTGTGGCATGGAGATAGGGCTTTGTGGTAGACTGTAGGGCCTGGTCACTGGGTCCCATACAGCCACTTATTGGACATATGATCTTGAACCAATTGCTTAACCTTTTAATCAATTCATATAGTGACAAAAATCTAAGTCTTACATATCTCAGAGGGTCATTTCTAAAATAAGTGAAGACCCATGCATTATCTGACTTTGAAAAACAAGGTTTGAGTACATCTGTATCCTGTATCCTGGAAATATGGCACAGCACCAGAAAAAAATTACTAGGTATGCAACATTTGTTAAATGGGAATAGTCTTCAATAATTATACAGGTGTAAGATATGGTTTTCATCCACTCCAAAGCAGATTAGAAAAAAATAACAGCAGAAACCACTGATAGGTCCAATGGATTCCCTAGTGTGGAAGTCCATTCAGTGACAACCAGAGAGCACAACACAAAACCCGAGTTGTGATGATAAAACAACAGTGAGGACATGGGGGGAGAAGATACAAATACTAAATAAAAAAGTCAAGAGCCCATGACATAAATGGCATATGAGAGCAAAGGCCAGAAATGAGATGAAAGCCAGCTGAAACAGAAGCAGGACAAAATAATTAAGGATGGACATTGACAAGTGGTACAGAATTCAGAGGTAGGTCATGACTAAGGAAGAGCTAATAGGTCTTGCGTTCCTGTAATTCTGTTGGGCCGGACTGAAAAAAAAATATGGCATCAACATGGCCGATATTACAACTTAACCACCATGACAATATGTTTAGCTAGATTGATCTCTGAAAGATTAGACGATTAGGGTTTTGGAGAGAAGTGAAGTATGGTATTCCTTTCAAAGTTCAAGTAGCCACAGGATAAAGTGCTTGATAAGGCAATATTATAATAGAAAGTAATACTTTTGTTAAAAGAAGTTTCCTTTTCTTTCCTTTCTTTATACAATCTCCTTTACAAGTTGAAAGAGATAACCCCTTGTAGAGCCATTTTGAGTGGCAGGTTTTGTGGTACTATTGTAGATCTGGGGGGAAAAAAAAACATTACTGCCAATTCAGGTAATGTTTGGTTAGCACATAATGGCCATGCAGGTGAGCAAAGAGTGGGAGATCAATAAGATACCCTGTCACTGCAAAATCTAGGATACAGGGTAAATTTATGTTCTTCACCACATGGATTTCAACTTCAGTTCTCTGTAGGATGTGTTAAGAAAAAGTCCTGGTGCAATAACTTGCATTGTATGTGTGTTCTGAAGGGGAGAAACTTACAAGAAAATGAACAGTTTCCAAATTTAACAAATGACTGGTTGTGAATGGGCTATATTTCTAAAGAGGAAAATGTCAAAAAAAGTTTTAATACTCAATTACTGAAATAACAGACCATTTTTCATAATTTAAAAAAAGACTACTTTATTCCCAGGAAGCATCAAAAACTCATAAAAATACATATCTGAATATATATTTGTGGGCATATATGCATTTGTGTATATGTGTGTAGGGATAAACATATTTATTTAGTTTCCTGTGGTCAGATCACCCCAACTACACTGAAGCTTATTTATTTTGCTCTTAGAGATTATTAAGTGAAGGAGAAAAAACATTATTACCATGCCAATTACTATATTGGGAGACGAGTTATTTTTTTTAATAACTAAAGTTTAGTTTTAACAACTCAAGTTTTCATCTAAACACTTACATTGAGGTCATCTATATTTTAATTAACTCAAGTTAGTAACACCTGCCTGCATGCTATCTGGTCCCAGTGTCCCTCATAGGAAAGGCTATCTATGTTTGGATTCAGGGCCTAAGGTTGGTTAAAATAGGAGAATTTCAATAGCCTAATAATGGTTCTCACCAGTATCACCTGAGGGTTTTGTTAAAAGCCAGATTTTTGTGCACCTTCCCTAGAATTTCTTAGTTAATTCGGGAGATATGAGATATGACTATAGGGTTTTCACTTCTAACAAATCCCCACAAAGTGTTGATCCATTGATATAGCCAGAAGCTTACCATTCCTGAGTAAATAATTGCATTCTAGGAGGTGAGTCAAGGGTCTAAAATTAAGATTTGAGATCACTTGCCAAATCTGATGAAAAAAGTAAAAACCTGGAAACCAGAGGTGAATCCAAGAGGTCAGAGGTCTAGAAAACCCAAAAGCGCTCAGACGGGGGCGGGGGGAGTGGAGAGTGGGCAAAGTGGACCAGAGAAGGAAATCTTCAGGGCTTACATAATTAGAGCTTACTCTTTCTCTTAGACGATTAATTAGAAATAAGCTACTTTATTCCAAGAATGCATTTAAATTTAACAACCATACAATAGCCAGGCAGAAGAAATTAAAATCAACTAAAAAAAAAATCAATGATAGAAACAACAGCAGAAGCCTGGAGCAAATGAATGAACTCGCTGTCATCGATGTTGACCGTACCTGCCTGGGAGGGCCACCTGGAGATCCGGAGCCAGCACGGGCAAGCACATTTCTCCTGCTTTGCTATTAGCTGTCGGTGCACTGAAGACAGACGTGACATCTCCCCTCTGCGGAGGGGGGCAGTGCTGCAGATTCTGGGAAGTAAGGACTTGCTCTAGAGCTTCTCTGCATCTCAGTGGCAGAGGCAAGCCACAGAGCTCACACAGTGTGTTAGCCTCGCTCGTATAACTCCTGCAGAAAAGCCATCACAGACTGTTCTGTTCTGTGACAGAAACTATTATCCTTGTGTCTCTTTCTCCATGCCCATGGCAATGAGGGTTCTCTGGGCCACCTCTCTTTCTTAAGTTTCTTGGAGGTGCTGAAAAACAAGAGAAAAAAGCCTTGAGGACTGCTTGCAGAGTAATTTAAGGAGGATTGTCTTTCAATTTGTTTCCCTGGGTCTGACTTCCAGAATGATTGTCAAAGCTCTCGGTGACCATTGTCGGGAGCTTATTCAGTGTGAGAAGTCACAGGGTGTCCTAAGTGCTGAGGATATTGGTGATATTACTCAGAAAGATATCAGAGAATGTGGAGGGGCAGCAATCTTGAAAGTAAAACAATATCCCCTGTGCTCAGTTTATGTAAAACATTTCCCAGATGACCTCCAAAGAGTTCACTTTTCCCTCTTCCCCTGATAAAAATCAGAAAGGGAAGAAAGACCTGAAAAGGAATTCACTATAGCAGTGCAGACAAAAACCAACATGTACCAAAATCAACACTGCATGCATGTGAATACTTAGCATGCTTCCAGTTACGCTTGCAAATAGGAACGGTGCAAGAGCATTTTATACCCACAGGATATAAAATGGTATATGGTATAGTATGGCCTCATTTTGGGGGGGCCAGAATATGCCACCAAGGAATACACTCCTTTGACATATTTAGAGTTGGGTGTTCAGAGAAACTGCAGATGGAATTAGCTCTGAAAATCTGTCCCTTTGTAAAGGAAATTGGTATCTATCTACCTTAGCAAACAGCAGATGCAAGCAGAGGTTTTTTTCTGAGGCCCCTTGACCTGCCTAAACATGGATAAAGGTCTGACATTTCCCCAAGACAGAGATGACCACAGCCAGTCACCTTTCTGAGGGCTATAACTTGGGAGACTTTATGTGCGTACCAAGACAGCCTTTGCCTTTCCTTCCCTTTTTCTCCCATAACTTGTCACCACCTCCAAAGAAACTCCAAGCCTCTGTTCCTTTCTGTTTGCTATGAAAACTTCAGTCATCTGGCCCTTCTTGGAGTCTCATACTTTGTGTATATCTCCTGTGCCTATGTACTTAATAAATTTGATTTGTTTTTTCTCCCGTTAATCTGTCTACTCTCAGTACATTTCATAAACTGAAACTATCAAAACTTTAGAGCTAAAAGAGGAAACGTAAAACTTCCCTATAGATTCTTGTGACTTTTAGTGTTATGGTCTGATGTACTGAACTTCTCTCTGCTCAGGAATGACATTTCCCTCCTTATTGCCAATCTCTCTTCATTACCAAGTGACATCATCTTTGGGGTAAAAGCACAGGATAGGTAAACATACATGTATGATCTTGCAGTGATGCCATTTTACAGAAAGGCTGATGTACAAAATTTCAGGCCATAAAAGGCTCTCTCTCCTGTGTTCTGTGTCTTTGCTTGTCTTGTGCTGTCTAAATCATGATCTTTTCTTGAGTCTTCCTGCAGCTGTTTCACATAATAAATGTGAATATTAGAGTAACTACTGATTTTACTTTAATTTTATCTTTGTAAAACTGGAGAATAAAGTCACCAGTCAAGACACACTTTGAAGAATCATTAGTGTTTTTAAAGCACTGTGGTATCTTAGGAAAAAAGGAATTATAACAGGACAGTGAAATGTTTTAAGATGCTTTAAACTGAGAGTCAATTGTTATCTTTCATCTTGAGTTAGCATGATATTTAAAAGGATAATTGTTGAGTACTAAGCTAAAAAATGTCATCAAAAATTATTAACAATGCTGAAATCAACTGCAAAAAATTGCATACAATTTGATAATAGCTTCAGGATATATATTTAATCTACTTCTTCTGAAGTTCTCTTGCCCAGCATGACTACAAATTTAGGGGTTCCCACAACCCACCTTCAGTTTCAATAATTCACTGAAATGACTCACAGAATTCAGGAAAGTACTATAGTTAGCAATTATTGTTTTATGGGAAGTCTAAGATCAAGGTGCCAATGGATCCAGTGTCTGGTGAGGGCCTACTTCCTGGTTTGCAGACAAATCAACTTCTCATTGCATCCTTACATGGTGGAAATAGAGCTAGCTAGCTCTCCAGCTGCTTTTCGTAAGGGCACTAATTATACTCACGAGGGTTCCACCCTTATATCCCAAAGGCACCACCTTCAAATACCATCACATTGGAATTAGGATTTCAACATATGAATTTCAGGGACACATTTGGTCCATTGCTTTCTGCTCCTGGCCACCCGGAATTCATGTCCTTCTCATATGCAAAACACATTCATTCCATCCTAACAGCTCCAAAAGTCTTAATTTATACCACCATCAAATCTAATGACCAAAGTCCAAAACCTCATCTAAATATCTAAATCAGACATGGGTGAGACTCAAGGTACAATTCATCCTGAGGCAAAATTCCTCTCCAACTGTAAAACCGAACAACCGTGTGCTTGCATATATAATAGTGGGATAAGCACAGGATAGACAATCTCCTTCCAAAAGGGGAAAACAGAGAAGAAAGAAGGGATGATGGGTGCCAAGCAAGTCCAAAATCTAGCAGGACAAACTTCTTGAGAACTTACGGCTTCAGAGTAATCCCCTTGAGTTCCATGCTGTGCCCTCCTGGCCTCCTGGGTGGTGATCCTGATCACACCTCCCATACTCGCTGGAGCAGTGGCCCCATGCCCATACCTCTGCCAGGCTGTGGTCCTGCTCCTGGTGTTCTCCCAGGCAGGAGTTGAGCCCCCAGTGTTTTGGGAAACCCCAACCCCTTGGCTTTGGGAGGAGGTCATCCAACCTTCTGAAAGCAAGGTGATTTTATTTCCTTTTGAAACCCTGGAGGCAGGTCTTGTAATTCCTGAATTGTCTTCAAGGTCATTCTTCTCTCCTCTTAAAGAATAAAACACATTTACAATTGAATAGCTCGTTGGTGCCATTCTATAAAATCTAATAGGTCCAACAACCTCGACAATCTTCCTTCATTCATTCCTGTCTATTTCTCTTCAGTTCAAACTATCAGTTTTCCTGATAGAGTAGCAGATAAAGTCCATAGCTCAGCTCCATATGAAACTCCTTATCAAAAAGTTGCCTGGCCGTATCCTTGGTGTTCTTTTCCGAACACATTTTCTCACTTTTTGCAATATGGACAGACTGAGAAATTTCCAAATCTTTAAATTCTAGTTCCTTTATGCTTAATAGTTCCATCTTCAAGTAGGTTCTCTCTTATTATATCTTACTATAAGCAGTCAGGAGGAGCCAAGCTGCTCCTAAAACACTTTACTTAGAAATCTCTTCAGATAAATACCTGATTTTATTGCTGGCAAGTTCTACCTTCCACTACTCTAGAAGATGAACATAGTTCAGACAACTTCTTTGGCACACTGTAACAAGGATCATCTTTCCTCCATTGCCCAATAGCATGTTCCTCATTTCTGTCTGAAGCCTCATCAGAACGACCTTTTCCATGCATTGTTCTACCAATATTCTGTATGTGATTGTTTATTTATCCTCTACAAAGACAGAAGCTTTTCCTATAGCTTTCCTCTTTTTTATCTGAGCCCTCATCAGAATTGCCTTTAAAATTCTTTTATGACAATGTCAGCTTCTACTTCAAGACTCTTCCGGTTTTTACCTATTACCTAGTCCCAAAGCCACTTCCATATTTTTAGGTGTTTGTTATAGTAGTACCCCACTCCTCGGTACCAATTTCTTAGTCAGTTCAGGCTGCTATAACAAAGTACCATAGACTGAGTGGCTTAAACAATAAAACATCTATTTATCACAGTTATGGAGGTTGGAAAGTCCAAGATGAAGATGCTGGTAGTATTAGTGTCTGGTGAGGGCCCACTTCCTGGTTTGTAGACAGCCAACTTCTTATTCTATTCTCACATGGCAGAAAAAGAGCTGTGTAGCTCCCTGGCCTCTTCTTAAAAAGGGCTCCACCCTTATGACCTTATTACATCCCAAAGGCCCCATATCTAAATACTGCCACATTGGGATTAGGGTTTAAATTTCAATGTATGAATTTTGGGCGATACTACCGCTATGATATGTCTCTGCCCACAAAAGACAGGCGGCACCCAATGTGCAGGGGTTTTCCTCGCACCAACCAATTTCCCAACAGTAGCTGGTGTCCAATAATTCAATTCAATTCTGACAATATCAGTGTGGCGTTAGCTTCAGAGCTCACAAGTTATGGGCTCAATCCCATAAGACCACACCCACTTCAAGTGCCAGGCAAAAGTCCTGGGCCTCCAGTCCTTCTGACCAACCAGCTATCAATTATGGGTTTCCATGACCCCTTCCTCAAGTTCAATAATTTGCTAGAACTCAAGGACAAGGGCTTTACTTACAGTAACCAGTTAATCATGAAGGATATTATAAAGGATATAGAGGAACAGCCAGATGATATAGTACAAAAGGTCCTGTGCACAGGAGTTTCTGGACCTGTGAAGTTAGCATGCATCACCCTCCTGGATTGTGGGTGCGTTCATCAACCCAGAAACCCTTGGAATCCCTTTATTTGGAGTTTTTATGGAGGCTCCATCTTGTAGGCATGATTTATTAAATCATAGGCCATTGGTTATTAACTCAGTCTCCAGGCCCTCTTCCTTCCCCAGAGGTCAAGTGTGGGGGTTATAGCTGAAAGTTCCAACCTTCTAATCCCATGGTTGATTCTTCTGGCAACAAGCCCCCATCCTGAAGCTATCTAGGGGGCTGCCAAGAGTCATCTCATCAGCATAAATTCAGATATGGTTGAAAGAGGCTTATTATGAATAACAAGACATTCCTTTCAACTCTATCACTCAGGAAATTCCCAGGGTTTTAGAAATGCTTGTGGTAGGAACCAAGAGCAAAGACCAAATGCTGTAAGAAAGAATGTTCCTATCATCTGTCTCACTTAGGAAATCACAAGAGTTTTAGCAGCTCTGTTCCAGTGACTGGGGACAAACATGAAATAAATATTTCTTATAAATATCACAGGGGGACATGAACATGCATTCAGTCCATGCAAGTGACAGGGTCTGGAAGAATCCTGAGTACAGGAACTTCTGTCTCTGTGGGTTCAGAGTGTGCTGCTACCCAAGTGCATCAGTATGTTCATTCGGGAAGCTCTGAGTGTCATCCAGAGTTTTTAATTCAGGTTTCTTTACATTGACATACCTGATGAAATCGTTAGTCACGTAACTAAACTCACTCTCCAATACTCCTCCCCTCCATAAAGATTGAGGGCATGGGTGGAGCTGAAAGTCTCAATCCTCTAATTGTTTGGGTCTTCTGTCAACCAGCCCTCATCCTGAAGTAAGCTAGGATCCCTGCCAGGAGTCACCTTATGAAGACAACAAAGACATTCCTATCACCCAGGAAATTCAGAGGATTTTTTAAAGCCTGTGCCAGGAACAGGAGACATGGTCCCTACTTTTAAAAATTATTATGCCACAGAGGGTAATAAAATATTGTAGTAAGAATTTTTCTCTTTCTCATTCAGAAAGTCCATTTGTTAAAAATCAAGATTGGGGATGTCTGTTCATGTTTTTATGATATCAAAAAGGAAAACTTGGATCTGTCCATCTATTAATATCTATCTATCTATCTATTCTTTTAGCAAATCAGATCTTTCCTTCTTATGAATATATAACCTTAAATGGCCATAACTATAATAAAGGCTCTCCCAGCAGCAGCAAGACATTGGAGACAAGTTTTAGAAAGTGATGACTTTTCTAAACTCTCACAACTAAAGACTATATTGGAATTTAGATTCTGAAACCACAAAACTTATGCTCTGTCTACTAATCACGTGCCTAACACAGCCCAGGATTTATTCACTCAAGGCTGCAGTCTCTGGTAAACCAGCTAAAAGGAGAACAAATGTTAACCCATACTGGAATGACTTGTCCCATGCTGAGTTGAGTGTGATTTGACCTCGAAAGAAATGCAAAAGATAACAAATATAAAAAAAAAGAAATATGACATCTTCACTTATATTATTTTTTGACAAATAAAAATCAAGTTAAAACACACTTGAAATCATATCTCAAATTACTTGTTTAGTTGTGAAAAATTCTTTATAATGATTACATATTGTTGATGTCTACTATGCTTTCTTATTTAATTGTTTCCACAGTATTAACTGAAGGGAAGCAAAAATTCACTCAGGAATTCTCCATGTATTTTTGCATAGATACATTATCTGGAGAAAATTCTCAACGTAATATATTATTTCCCTGTAATTTAAATGCAGACTTTTAAAATCCATATTGGAGCTCCATTAACCTACCAATTAATACAATAATTAACTCATTACCTTAATGGTACTATAATTATCTGTTAGCTATGATTGTATTATAATTCTTCCAAAGTTAATGCATAATGGTTTTATCTGTGCTCTCCCTATAAGTAATTTTCTTTCTGTGCCCTTTTTCCCCTGTAGGTTATAAGTACAACACGGAGAATCCCAATGACTAATTATTTAATCCCTTCCACACCTAGGATAGTCAGAATCCCAGAGCCGAGGGTACTTTAATAAGAAAATGTAAGAAAATGTGAAAGAAGAATCCTCAAAAGGGTTTTCTATCTGATTATATCACTTTGCTGATCTGGGAGGAAACTCCACACTTTCTTTTGAGATGTCTCAGTTTCCCAGATAATGTTGCCACACAGTTTAATCAGCAATGTCATGAGGAAAATATGATGGGTTAATAGGTTTCTGTCAACTTTCTGGATGCATCTCTCACTTGCTTTTCTGATGTCCTAGACATGTTTGTTTGACTGGTTTAGTAATACAACACTGGTTTTTGGGCAAGAAGGAAAAAAAAATGCTAGAGGTTGTTTCAGAACATCTTCTCCTTCCTTTTATTTTCAGTTGTCATGTAATGATTTTACATATTTATAAGATACAGAGTGATATTTCGATACAAGCACACAATATGTAATGATTAAATCAGGGTAATTAGCATACTCTTCGCCTCAAACATTTATCATTTCTTTGTGTTGTGAACATTCAAAATCCTTTCTTCTACCTTTTTGAAAATGTACACTAAATTATTGTTAACCATATTCATCATACAGTGCTACAGAACACAGGAACTCATTGTTTCATTTAGCTGTGGCTTTGAATTGTTTTACTAATGTCTCCCTGTCCTCCTCTCTCCCTACCCTTCCCAACCTCCAGTAACCATAATTCTACTCTCTACTTCTATGAGCTGAATTTTTTTAGCTCCCACATGTGAGTGAGAACATGAGGTATTTATCTGTCTGTGCCTGTATTATTTCACTTAATATTAATATAGTATCCTCCAGGCTCATCTATATTAGAGAGAATGATAGGATTTAATTTTTCATGGCTGAATAATATTCCATTATATATACACATATATCTCCCATTTTCTTTATCCATTCATCTACCGATGGACATTTAGGTTGATTCCATATCTTGGCTATTGTGAATAGAGTGGTTCAGCACATCTTAACATAAATGGAAGCTTCCTATGGGTATTTGAAGGCAAGGCAAAATAGTCAGCAAAGCATCAACTCTGCTGTCTCATAAAACACAATGGAGACATTCCCAGCAACTATTTCTCAAGTGAATTTAAATGCTTAGTGTTAAATGATTTATTCTGATGGGTCCTCTGATCTGATAATATCTCTACAATTTAGGTGTGATTATTTATCTCAATATTACAGATGAGGCTTTGAAAGGTGATAAAATTTTCCCAAAATCATAGAGCTAGTTGGTGATAGACACCTGGGCAAGAATCCAGGTTTTTAGACTTCTCTCTATGCATTGATATTTATGTCCTGTCAAGTTCACAATGAGGAGAATCAGGTCTGCCTAACTTCAAATCCATATTTAATTTTTTCTCAATAACAACCTTCCTTTTTTGTCTCCTCCAACACACATTCCCATTTGCATACACATACACATACACAGCCCACAATACATTACTTAAAAAATCAATAATCACAGAGGAACCATTTGTCCCTGTAGTCAAGAGGGGCACAGTGGCATTAGAAAAATAAATTTATTAGTTGACAATTGAGTCATAAATACATAGTTGGTCTGAGGGGCATTAGGCCTGCCAGGAATAGCTAAAATAATTCTTTCATTTTATATTTCACATACCAAGAGATAAATTTCTATAATGTTAGGTCCTCAGAAATAAATTTACTGATTCTTTTAGCTTTGCCCTGATTGATGGCTTTGTTATGTTAATAGAAATAAAAGGATATTATCTAATCCAGTTGGCTAAACATCAGTGACTGTATCTCCTTCATATCTGGCCACAGCAGCAGGCTGCATTGTTGAAAACCTAACCTGGAGATGCACCTGAGACTGAGATGACTGTTGGAGGGGCCAGTAGGGACAGTATTTATAGGACAAACTAAGAATGTCTTGATTCATCTAAACTCCCTCTACTTCCAGATCTAACTTGATTCCAGATTGTCTTGGTGAGAAGTACTCTATATAAATATGACTACAAAGCCTTTAGCCCATATAGTCTTTCAGATTAGCGCTGGTAGATCTCACTTTTATGATAGTTCCTTACAAGAGGAAACTCAAATACAAAACAAAGCAAACAGAAAGCATATGTTTAATCCTTCTGAGCAGCAAAAGCAAATAGTGTCTCTGTTGGACAGACCTAGTGACTTCTTCCAGGGATGAAATGGTGACATTTTTAATAACATCAATGCCTATGACCCCAGGCATCAGCAGTTGTGACAACAGTGATGGACACCAGCTGCAATGTTATGTTGCCTTCAAATTGCATTGGAGACTCAGCTTCTATGTTTAGTGTTGACAGTGACAAAAAATTTCATTGCAAGTAATCAGAACACAAACGAGAAACAGCTTAGCCAAAAGGAACGGTCTATGTACAGAGATAGTGTAGAACTGAGACTCACATTTATGTGTATTTGACTGTAAGACTCATGCCATACTAACTGGGGACTTCAGAAAAGTTACCAGACTACTCCGTCTCTCTGTTTTCTCAGCTCTGCATTGTTGGATACATATGGCACTAGTGAGGATTATGAAATGCCATCCACTGTGCTGTGTACTTTATATATTAGTCCTCTAAAGATAGTAGCTGTTATTCATAATATTAGAATACTATGTCTTAGAGCCTTTGGATAAGTAGAGAAAAGCTAGAATCTCCCACAATGGAGGGAGATCTCCCTCAGAATCTCCCACAGGATATGAATCTGTGAATATAATTGAATTGTCATTATTTACTCCAATTTAGATATATTTTGACCCAGTTTTTTTTATATAAATTGGTTTGTGTCTGCTAAAATAGGGATTTATCCATTGGGCTTGTCCTAGATACCATGTCTTCAATGCGTTCTGTCGCTGCTTAATTAGGTCTGTGTCCTGGTTCCTCTTAGGTGAGTGAACGTTTCTAGTGACTCAAACATGGTATCTCAGTGTCAGTTAAAAACCATTATGGTCTAAGAGCAGTTAAGTGTAGGTGTTTTAATGAAGTGAAGCTGTTTCTCCTGTTCATTAAGTGCCCAGTGAAATGGCTGTTGGCTAACCTCAAGTTAATGAAGTAGTTTCCACATTATCACCTATGTGCTAATAAAACAGGCATGTCAGGAAAAAAACAGAAAGATTGTGAAATAGTACAAAACACCACTGATGAGTTAAGTTGAATGGATGTTTTCCTTGGAATCTAGTTTCCCATAAAGCAGGAGGTCATAATGCTCACATGACTCAACAGTTTGCAAAGATAAGTTTGTGAGAGGACCTTGTATTAGAAAGTGCTGTTCAAAGTGTATCTTCTGCAAACCACAGGTTAATAGCACTTTTAGATCATACGTTACAGGGCCATTTGGAAGAAAAAATAAGACATCAAGAAGCAGATAAGTCAACACAAAAGCAAATTTCTGCAGTTTCCCTTGGATAAAAACAGACCATTGTGCCAACTCTTCCAAAAATGGTTACATACAGTATTTATCATGACCTCTGGATATGTCAATGAGCTAATAGTGATTTCTTTCAGAAAACACTTCACACTTGCAAAGTCTAAATGATGTCAGAGAAGCAATATAGATATATCATAAAAAGCTATCATCCTATCAGTTGAAATTACATCTTCAGGAGAGAAAAAAAACTACTCAAATGCAATGATTCATCTCTTGACTCTTTTCATATGAAGCAATATGACATTAAACATAAATGTCTACTTTTGGGGGCTTGATTCTGTGTGTGTGTGTGTGTGTGTGTGTGTGTGTAAATGGAAGTTGTATAATTTATCAAGTGTTACTTGAAGACCAAAATCAAACATCCTGTCTTCTGTGTAGCCTTTGGCAACCTCTCTCCTAATCAGAGCAGTCAAATACCTTCTCTTACATGCTGTACCATCCAGATCTGCTTTCTGGAATTTAGAATTTTTTTCCCCAGCTTCTAGCAGTGCTAAGTGACGATGTTTGTCAGCTCTCAGTGGTCATTGGAGGATTGACTTAGGAAAAAAGAAAAAAAACTTGCCCAAATTCATGCCTCCTTTCAGAGGCAGTCTGAACCAAAAGACTGATCAACATGGGGGTATAAAAACAAACCCCACCCTGAAGGAACATCCCAGCCCCAGACTTCCCTATGGGCTTGTTCTATGTTGAGGATGTATTGCAGCTCAGTAACTTCCATCTGATCCTGCTTCTGCCCTTTCCCTTCCACAGGTTTTAATCCTCAAAATGCTCCTTAGTAAATATCCTGAGTGCTAATCTCCATTTTGTAAGCTGTCTCCAGGGAAACCCAACGTGCAACACCTTCTTTGCACTCTCAGAGAATATTATGTGTACTTGTGTGTCTGTTACAGCAATCCACAGCATCTTTATAATGCTTTATGTTTTCCCATATGTTGGCTTGTTTAATTTTCCTCCAGGCTCTGTGAGATATGCATTATTTTCCTCATATGTGAAATGATGTTTCCAGGAGTTAAGAGTTTGTACACTGGCAGAATCACAACCTAAAGTAATATGACTCCGTGCATCATGAAATCACTCATATCCCACTATAGTTGACCTTATGCACATCCATTTCTCCCGTTAGGAAAAAGACCGCACTTCTCCATTTTTGTATACCTACTGCTGAGTCCACTGCCTGACCCAGAGAGCAGGTTCCTCTGTTTGTGAGTTTTGAGAACTTGGAAAAGTTAATAATTTTGTTCCATTGAAGATTCTGCCATTAGAAAGAAGGAAACTAAATTTTGGGAAGATTAAATAACCCCTCAAGGTCACACACTTGGTTATTGATGGAGTAGGTGTTTGAACCCAGGTCTATGGACCACAGGGATGGAAGAGAGAGAGAACAGGACAGAAAAAAATGCAGAAATGAAAATAAATGAGGGGAGAAACAATCTACGTACTTATAAAACAAATATGCCTGAAAACATATCAAACCAATTCCTAAATCTTTGTACAAAAGAGAATCTTAGATTTTTAGTTGATCATAAGCTTCATAGAATCATCATCACATCAATCCTTTCTCTCTCTCCACTGAAAACGTCCATCTGTCTGGAGAATATGTTTCTTCCCGGATCTCAAGATATGAGCATTGTGGTCTGTGGTCTCCAGTGATTGACCGAAGACACCAGAATCTAATTTGCAGGAGAGTTCTTACTCCCTCATTAAGCACACATCACCGTTAAATGCTCACTGTCAAGAATTCTTATCAGGCTTTTAGAGTTTTTCCGCACTGCCTGTGCAGCACTCACAATGTTGGAGATTACAAATAAAGGCACTTTTAGGTCTACAGGGGTAGTTATGGCCAACAGTAGAAATGCACTTTCTGGCATAGTTAAGACAATTATCCGTGAGATCAATTCTAGGTAACAGATCATTCCCATTGTTGGTTTTTCTAAGTGAGGCACATGCCTCTATCACCCGACCCTCCACTCTAAGTGGGGATGGGAAACTTAATGAAAAAATTACACATCAAATCTAAACTATTATTTATTGATGCAGTCTTGCCACAGATGACAAAAGTTGGTCATTGATTAAAGAGGTCAGTTTGTAAACATTGTTAATCTCTGCAGTACTTCTCATCCATATATTCTCATGCTGTATACAGCCTTTAAAGTGTGCCTACCTGCTCAAGATAATGACTAAAATGACAACTGACACTTGAACTGTACTTCTATTAACCTGAAAGAGGATTTGTTCCAATACTTTTGCCATAAAAATTAAGGAAATGTTCTAACTGCCTTTACCAGATGTTTTCTGTAAAACAAGAATGTCTCCATAATGAGAAATACTATATTTGCTATGTGCATTTCACATTTAAACCCCTAAGCACCTCAAGGCATGCTACTTGAGAACATGAACAAATATTGAGGCTTCCATAATGTTCTTTAAAAAACAACCGTGGTCTACAACATCAAGAGAGTTGAACCTATATTATTACATTGAGTGGATCATTAGCAAACAAATTCATTGTTGGTCCAGTGATGAAAGGCTCACTGAACAAACCAATGCATGTCTTCAACATCAAGTTTGGTGTACAGTACAGGATTCATAAATTAATTTTCTTATAGCAAGTATTTATTAAGATTCTTCTACACGACAAAAATTATGCAAAGCCTTAGTAACTCACAAATGGTAAGGCAGAAACCTACTCCCACAGACATTCATTCCCATATTCATATATTAATTTGTTTTAAAATAATTTGAGTGACTACTGTTACTAAATGAGGCAGGTCTTGGTGAGCAGGACAAAGTATTGGTGGGAATGGAGTTTACATTCTAATAAATGGAAGGGGTGCATAAATTGGCCAAAAATAAATATATTAAGTAAGAGTGCCTTTCACATGGTGAATGACAATATTAATTTTAATAATAAAAATACAATCAGCCCTCTGTATCCATGGGTTCCAGATCCTTAGATTCAACCGACCATGGATCAAAAGTATTTTGTTAAAAATGAATGATTGATTGCATCTGTGCTGAACATGTACAGACCTTTTATTTCTTGTCATTATTTTCTAATCAATAAACCATAACAACTATATACATTATATTAGGTGTTACAGGTAATCTAGAGATGACTTAAAGTATACAATTGGGTGTGTATAGGTTAGATGCAAATACTACACCATTTTATATAAAGGTTTGAGCATCCGTGGATTTTGGAATCCTTGGGAGGCAAGGGGGTCTTGGAACCAATCCTCCAGGAATACCAAGAGATGACTATACAATTATAATTAATATTAATTAAGTATAAGATAAGAAATATCATATAATGTGACAATTACAATGAATTGCTGTTGTAAATGGTATAATGGGGGAAACACAGGTCTCTGTTGGCGTATAGACAAGCAATCTAACATATTGTGACATTTAGCCTGAGCCTTTAAGCATGACTTTTCTAAAGAAACAAGCAATTATTACAGGGAAAAAAAAAATCCAGCAAGTTTAAAGCTATGAAGTTCAAAAAAATGGATTCTTTGTGGAAGTCCAAGTAGCTCAATAAAATCTGTCATCTATCTACTTCTTCATGAAGACTCTTAACCCATTTGCCTTGCTCTCCTATTATGCTTATCTGGTAAATATCTCCACCTGGAATAAAACTCATGCCTCCACTAAGCAGGTAATCTTTGCTGAAGAAAAGCACAAAATTGTGATAAATAAGAGACTAAGATATGCAGAAAGAAGCAACATCAATATATCACAGATGGATGAAAGGAGGGAAGGAAAGAGAAAGACAGGTGGAGAGAGTATCCTTACCTTGTGGCTTTACAAGTCCTCCAAAATGGGGTAAAAAATTCAAGTGAAAAAGACCTGGATCCAAATCCCATCTTTGCCAGTGTTAACCAATCTGAATCTGTCTCCCTTCTATTCTCTATAAATATGAGGATAAGATAATCATTTCATAGATTTTTGATGAAGATTGAATGCATACATGTATATATTTATTTATATTTCTACATATAGACATAGCACTAAATATACCACAAATATGAATATTACATGTTTGGTACTAATGAAATGATGCTTTCTCTTGAAAATATATTTATCATATTTACTCTAAAGGAGGTTTATATAGCTTCCTAGAGTATGTCTCACATATTCTTAGTCGATCTTGATCATATAATCCTGTCTATGAAAAAATTTAGGCACAGTAAAATCAATATTTTCAGGCAACTGTGTAGGTTCTCTGAAAGCATCCCTGCATGGTTTAATGAAAAGGAATTTTGTATTCAATCAGTAGTCCACAATTACATGCAATATTTTTTAAACATATAGTTTGAGTTTGTTAGACAGGCTTTAATATCTAACAGCATTATTCATCAAAACCTATAACCTGAAAACTTCTATGTGTTTTATTTTTATATGCTGCGGTTAGAATAATTTATAACTTTCCCCATTTTAAGATTTATTTTAATTAAGATAATAAGGTGATGATCTGTTAATCATGTCTTTCTCACTGTGTTAATCCCTAATTATATTCTCAGCATGTATTACCTCTGACTCCTAAATAACTTGAAGAGAGAATTTCCAAAGGATGATCAATAGTGAATTCAATCGGTTTTTAAGAGATTTATATGAAGACACTATTTACTACTGCTTTCCCTCATTAAGCAGTAATTATTGCTTATGTATTTTTCATGTATGACTGCATTTGCTATGTGAGAAGCAGTTTTATGTCCATAGAAAGTATCTGTTTATTCAGAGATACCTCTGACCCTCTTACTGCTCATTGGGGAGAAGTTCTGGGTGGCTCTTAGTAGTCTCTTTGTAACTTGACAATGTTAGGATTATTGGAGAAGGATATTTTTGCAACACTAATGTCTATTACAATAGATGCTCAATAATTCATGGAGCTTTAAGACTATAAGGTGAATGTGGCATAATAAATACATATTTGGTCTCTCCCCCTGGTTCCTGACATAGAGCTCTTACACCCTTTGTAATTTCTTAGGTGATAGGAGAACCTGTTGTTCTAAAAAGGCAACTCTTGGGGGGATTTCTGGAGAGCTTCAGGATGATGCCCAGTTATCAGAAAGACCAAGCCATGATTAGGTTGGAACTTTCAGCCTCACTCTCCATTGTCTAGGGAGGAGAGATAGGCTGGAAACTGAGTTAATATTCTATCTTGCCTACATGATAGCACCTCCATAAAATCCGTGAACTTTGGGGTTCAGAGAGCTTCCGGGTTGGTGAACACATCCACGTGCTGGGAGGGTGCACAACCCAGTTGCATGGGGACAGAAGTTCTTGTGCTCAGGATGCTTCTTGACCTCACTCTACTTACCCCTTTTTCTAGATATGTGTCTGTAACCTTTGTAATATCCTTTATAGAAAGCCAGTAAATGTAAGTAAATGTTTCCCTGAGATTGGGGAGCCATTATAGGAAATTATGAAACCTGTGGATGAAGTTAGGAGAATCTGCAATTTGTAGCCATTTTGTCAAAAGTACAGGTGACAGCCTATGACTTGTGATTGGCACCTGAAGTGTGGGACAATCTTGTGAGACTGAGCCCTTAACCTGTAGGGCTTGCACTAACTCTGTACCTTTAGTGTTAGAATTGAGTTAAATTTTAAGACACCCAGTTGGTGTCCACTGAAAATTGGAGAATTGGCTAGGGTAAGAAACTCCTCACCCAACTTTTGGTGTCAAAAGTGAAGTAATGTCAGTAGAATGTATAGAAAAACAGAGTTGTCATTTCTTTTTCTTTAGTGTGACATGCGTAAACAGGCAACTATGTAACAATATCACATAAAATGAAAAAAAAAATAATAGTGAAATTCAATCAAAACCAGGGTAAATTAACCTAGCCAGACAGGGGGAAAGAGTTGTGAAGTCTTCCTAGAAGAGGTAACACCTGAGTTGAGTCTTTAAGAACACAGGTAGAATATCAAAGACGGGAAAGAATCAGCAGTGTGCTCAGAGTGACTGAGTAGAATGTGTGAAGCGGGGTTTGGCTGAGACATGTATCTGGCAGGTAGTCAGAATGAGAACATTTGAGTCTTGACTGTATCATTTTAGGAAATGGGGACCAGTCAGGGTTTGCAGGATTTGATTAGCTTAGTCAGATGTTTGCTTGTGGATTTTCAGACTTGGGAAAAATCGTTGGAGAAAGATGTTGAAGAACATTAGACAGCAACCAGAATGAACTTTCTCTACCTAATTAATGACTGGACTGTGACTCCTTAGAGCCTTGTGTTCTTTTCATTCTAAGACGTTCCTACATAAGGAATTGAATTAGAAAATAGCATGTAAAGCCTTCAGTGCTGTCTCATGTGCTTTTAGGACCTAGGGCACACTAGATCATGCTTATTTCTTCTATGTAGTGGCATCACAACTTGGTATGTTGATGTGCCTTAAGTGGTCTTCTTTCCTAGACTAGCTGAATGAGAGGGATTGAGTGTAGAAGTGACTCAATCTGCTCTTTTATTCTGAATTGAGTTGTCAGATGATTTGACTTTTTCCCCCTTAACTGGCTGATTTGTTTTAATGTTGTGTAGGAAGAGTTTACAAAAGAAAATATTCTAGAACTAGGTCTATACAAAAGTAGCAGAAGTGATTGATTTAGAGAATGCAGCACATGGAAATGAATAATTACTCCTTGGGTTATAAGATCTTTAATTGCCAGCTACATAAGCATGGTTAAGGTAACTTTATCACCTCCTTAATATCTTTCCTGAATCCTCTTAATGAGACCTTTTTAAAAAATATTCTTTTTAAATTTCACTCTCCCTGGCCATTCACCTGTAATTGGTTTTTCCTGATTATTCTCCATAGCACTTAAAATCTCTCTCTTTCTCCATCTTTCTTTCTCCTTTATACACATTTGTTTATTGCCTGAATCCCCCCTAAAAAATAATCTTTATAAGGTCACAAGTTTTGCTCAATGATCTGACCTCATAGTCTGGAACAATATCTGCCACATAAGAGGCTGTCAATAAATAATTATTGAATGAATAAATAAATTAGTAAATTATATTTCTTCATGGAAGTTTTATTTATCCAGTTTATATGTATCTATTAATTGCCTATACTTGGATAGATATAAAAATAGATTAAAATAATAGGTTAAAGAAATAATAAAGTTACTGAGTGCCTACTAAGTTCCAGATACTATGTAAGAGACATTACTCACTGATTTTCTTAACAGCATTATGGGGTTGGTACTATTATGAACCCAATTTTTATGAGTATTCTGAGGGAAAGAGAGGTTAAGAAACTCACCTTAATTCATATAGCTGTCATAAGGGGCAGAGGTGGGTTTCAAACCCAGACTCTGGTCGGTAATCTTATTCTTTACACTTTTATTAAATGGATTTAGACTCAACAAATTAAATATGGAAGGAATGTACCTCAACATAATAAAAGCCATATATGACAAACCCATTGGTAGCATCATACTTAGTGGTGAAAAGTGGAAAGCCAGTCCTGTAAGATAGGAAAGTAGACAGGGATGCCTACTCTTGCAACTTTCATTTAATATATTACTGCAAGTCTTAGCCAGAGCAATTAGTCAAGAAAAAGAAATAAAAATGAGCATATTTGAAAAGAAGATGTAAAATTGTCTGATTCAGATAACATGATCTTATATTTAGAAAACCCTAGGTTTTACCAAATCCTAGCACTCTGGGAGGCCAAGGCGGGTGGATTGTTTGAGCTCAGGAGTTCGAGACCAGCCTGAGCAAGAGCGAGACCCTGTCTCTACTAAAAATAGAAAGAAATTATATGGACAACTAAAAATATGTACAGAAAAAAATTAGCCGGGCATGGTGGCGCATGCCTGTAGTCCCAGCTACTCGGGAGGCTGAGGCAGGAGGATCGCTTGAGCCCAGGAGTTTGAGGTTGCTGTGAGGTAGGCTGACGCCACGACACTCTAGCCTGGGCAACAAAGTGAGACTCTGTCTCAAAAAAAAAAAAAAAAAAAAAAAAAAACAAGAAAGAAAGAAAAGGTGCATATATATCATGGAATATTACTGAACCTTATAAAAGAAGACAATAGTGCCATTTGTAACAACATGAGTGAATCTGGAGGACATTATGTTAAGTGAAGAAAGTCGGACACAGAAAGACAAATACCGTGTGATCTCACTTATATGTAGGATCCACAAAGGTAGAACCCATAGAAGCAGAGAGAAGAGTAGAATGGTGGTTTCCAGGAGCTTCGGGGTGGGAGATGGGAAACAAGAGAATGGCAGAATATTGGCCAAAAGCCCAAAATTTCAGTTAGAAAGGATAAATAAGTTCTAAATTTTAAAAAAAAGGATTTAAAAGAAGACTAATATATAATCCATCACATCAAAATACAATACATGAATAAAAGAACAAAAGAAATGTAATTCAGTAATCAATGGGGTCATAATTATGGGTATCTGTATATCATTAGAAATTGCTGCATTTATGATCTTTCTGGAGATCTAGATTTGGCATATTTTTAAGGCAAATTTTTGGAGCTACACAAATTCACTTATTTCAGCGCAACTTGCTATATCCTGGGCATTCTGAAAATACATCTAAGGACAATTGATCTTAATCCTCTTTACAATCCCCACCCCTTACCCTTACCATGGAACTAGATTTTGTACTATCAGTTCAGATTCTCTTGCATAGATTCCTCTCTCACTGTGCTATCATCCTTTTGTCTGTTTCCTGCACAGACACTACTATGAAGAGTAGGAGGACATTACAACATTTATAAACTAAGAAAATAATTTATTATGCTGCTCTTTATATTCCAAAAATCCGGAAAATTGATATTAAAGAACCGCCCATCTCTCCTTATGCATCAAAGGACAGTTAATAATGTCAAATCACCAATTACAAGGAAATGCATTTGTGAGCCTACACTTAATTGCATTCTTGTAAGTCAGTTGAAATAAATAGAAATAACAAATGGGTTTAGTCTCTACTTTTGCACCAAACAAATCTCATTACTTATAACTACTAAAAGATTAATTATCAACTGAGAGCTACATGAACCATATTTATTTTAGTAATATATCTGTGTTACAGGCTTACTGAATTCTCCTTTGTTCACTAATTTATTTGCATAAACTTCATATTATTGTCTAAGAAAAAAAATACTAACACTTACAAGCATCTGAAAAAAACATGAATAAATAGGTCTTTTTTGTCAGTTTCTTCTCCAGAGTTGAGGTGAAGTAAAATTAAAATTTGTTAGGCAAAATTAGCAACCAGTACACTTAGCAGTGTCTAATTAGAAATCTAAATGTGATTAATCTGTAAATTGAAAGGCACTGGTTCTCTGAAATTCTTTTTATCAATGGCCATTCATCTTTATTTGAATTTTAGACCATATTATATTTATAATTTAAATATATGTGTTACATATAAACTAAAAAGTCTCTCTGTTTTAGGAGGACCAACTTTTGTCTAAGAAATATAACAGTATTTAGTGCTTTTCAAGGATCAGGAATGGCTACTTGCAGCTGTCAATCACTGATGTTTTTATATTAACTATAGCTGCCAGATTTTTTTAAAAAAAATTCTTCTGTCAGTTTCACCTTTTGATATATTCATAAGCCACCCTATCCATCTCTGGGATTTACAGTGCAAATTGAATTTCCTTTGTCATCCAGAGCACCATATATGAATGAATTAAGAATTTTATTCAACAAAATATTCCAGGAAATATAGAACTTGGGAGCAACACAGTCTGACTTGGGACATGGGGCTTTGAAAAGAATATGATGGAAAAAAGTTCAACTGTTTCCACCAAGCAGTGGAGTGATCTTTTTTTTTTTTTTTTTCTTCCTTTTCTGAGTATATATCTGTGGCTGGGCAGTTCTATTTTTTGAGTGTTAAACTAAAGAGAAAATGCATTTGTTCAAGGTTATGCCATATACATACATAGGTACCTAGCTGATAGAGCTGCTAGTAGACACAGCTCACAGGGACACGTTCCTGAGGAGTATATAAGTAAGAACTAAAGCAAACAGATGCTGACTAGTCAAACTTGGGTCTATGTGCATATATGTAGGCTTGACCTTCCATTAGTTAAGAGATTTTACATTCTTTATAATTTAATGATTTAAACGCACACACACACACACACACACAGTCCCTTAAGAACCAATGGAAGCAGTGAATGTCACTATACTGATACTTTTGTGAGAATTATTCTGTGTCATATTTAAAGTCTCCCATTTGCTCTTCACCACACTATCATTTTATTAAGATTACCTAATTAATATACACAGTATTAGAGTTTAACTCGTAGTCACACTTGTTATTTACTGTCACATTTTGAGGCATTTCTTCTGGATAATATATTTATCTCATTGATCACAGACTATATAATACTTTTTTCATACAGTTAAATATAAAATAATATAATGACATATAAGCACACCATTTAAGATGGTCAGATCTTAATATTACACCTAGCTTAGTTTTTAAAATATCTTTTTCAGGAGTCATTCGTAATGACCTTGAAGCCTTCTGGGCCTTCTATCAACGTTTATTAAATATAGTTGATGATGAGATCTTGTCACTAGGCTTTTAAGAAAGATGTGTCTATAGTAGTATGCAGGTACATCATTGAAACCCATTTGCTTTAGCAGAATCTTATAGGTACCAAATGCAGAGGGACAGATCGTTGTTTTTCAAAGGTTGTACAACCAGGGCAAAGATGGATTTTGTTTATTACTCCAAACACAATTTCCTTAAAAAAATATTACCACTTTTGAAATTTCCACATGCATGTTACCATACACAAGTTTTATGGATCAATTTAAATGCTAAAACCTTCCAAATGAAAGAAAAGGATTTCAAAGATACTTATATATTAATTTAGGATTCTGAGGTCAATCAATAGAAAGTTATTCCAGGCATCATATTTCTTAGGAATGGATTGTTCTGTTTTCTCCCACCATGCGTATACCTACTACCCAAATTTCTCTGTAAAATAATTGGAATAGAATAACTTCATAGCCCTGTAAATTAATTTAATTGTCATAACGCCTCTAGTTTCTCTGTGAAAGCAAAGGTTTAATTTGCTTTTGCTGTAGCCTCATTTCTGCATGACTTTTTAAGGTACTGATAGCCAGTGGAGAAAAAGCAGGCAACATGTTAAAATGTCATCAAAGCAGCATTCTATTTTAAAACAAAGACACATATTCTAATTCCAGTGGCAATGATAAAGCACTCCGGGGCTTGCTTTAATGGGCCATTAGTTTTCTTCTAGGGTGGTTGAGATTCTTTGGCCTATAGCCTTCTGCTCCCCTGAGTCTCTGGGCCTCTATTAGACCCATTAAAACTCCCTGGAATGAGGTTTTTGTCTAATGTGATTATTATAAAAATGTCCAAGTTACACATTTGTTCTCCAATTTGCACCAGCGCTGGCATTTCACGTGCCTAAATGTTGACATGGGGGTCTTCAGAAAATACAGTGCAGACAATCAATTAGAAAGTAAAAAAGAAATTTTCCGGCCTGTGTCAGTGGAGGCAAGAGAAAAAAATGAGAAATGTCTGAGTTATCTAAGTAAGAGTAATTTTTACACATGCTGTATATATAGTGGTTTGAACAGTTTGGGCAAATTTCCACAAATCGCAAATTTGATAGACTGTTCTCAGCTTAGTGTTTCACATTATCTTCCACCCCTCTCCTCTGTGGTAGACAGAGAGACTCTTTTGTGTGTGTGTGCCTCTTTACTCCTTTAATACAAATACACATGTTATTTTATAACACTAGTAAGAAAATAGACCCTGTAGTAAGAGAAAACTGGTGCACTTTCAGCGTGAAAGACATAAGAGACCAGGAATAGCATGTTGCTTTTACTGTCTAGCAAATTTTCTTTGAAAAAAGCATCCTTCCCTATTAAACATGGTTCTGGTGGAAATATCAGTACGTTCTTGTTCCCCCTTTCAATGATACAGTTCAATCCATCATGCTCCATGAGTTAATCAAGTTCATTTATCTACCTGTGTAGAATGATCAGTGTTAGGGTGATCCAAAATAGGACAGCTATTGTTCTTTGAAATTTGATACCTGGAAATTTGTAGAAAAAAACTAATGTCTCTTCTTTTGAACTACAAGCAGTGAAATTTAGCCTTAGCACTTTCAGGGGCCATTGTTCTTGCCTTTGTTCTATGTGTTGGCTTCATTTGGGACATTGTTCTTGATATTGTTGTGTGTTATATTAGCTAGATGGATGGATAGATAGATAGATGATAGATAGATAGACCAATCTGAAACAGGAGGAGGAGTGGGAGAGGGAGAAGAAAGGAGAGAGGAAGGGAGGGAGGGAAAGAGAGAGCCCTCATAAGTTTATGTAAAACCACTGAATTCAGCTATAATTGAAGGCAGACATGCCTTTGGATGCCTCAGTAACATAAACTGGCAAATTATCTTTTCTGCTTAAGTTGGGCATTTTTACCTTGCTTGAATGGAATAAATATTGGCTATTATATTAGATTCAGGTCCACATCCACGCTAGAATTCTACAGTTTTTCGTTCATTATCATGTGACCTTTTATCCTGGTAACTTTCCCATTTTTTTTCTACCCCCATGAGCTATCACACCCAATTAAGGACACATTTTCTTCCTTCCTGACCTTCTTTTTTCCCAGATTCTGCTGCTACCCAAAGTTGCAACTGCAGCCAATACAAGGGGTCTCCTTTAATTCTGACAACGTTTACATTATTGACCAGTAATGCCATTCATTGTAAGAGGAGCTGAAAAGTGAGGCACACACCCTCCAGAGTGACATAGGGGTCAGTGTGTTGACCACCTTGGTGGCAGGAGCTCTGATGAGTTCTCTTCTGGGGTCATTGCCAGAGCTAAGAGGAATTACAGCAAATGGCCACATTGAAACTGTAGCAGGAAAGTAGTCAAGAAAATCCAGGACAACAAAGCAGATAACTGGGAAGGATTGGAGTAATCCTACACGTATCCTGCTCTTGCAATAGTTTGTATTTTCTGATCAAAACAAACAAAGCTACTTTTTTCTTATTTAAAGAAGTTTAAGGGTTTCACCCTTGGTTTTATCAAACTGAATAAGAAGCAGAAATGCCCAGGAAGGCAAAATTATTCACATCTCAGAGGGAGGATTCTTTCGTTGGTTGCTCCAGTCAGAAGAATTCTCTGTTTTCATCTGATTTCCCATAGACCTCTCAGTGCCTGATATTTGGTTCTTGCAACTTTTATCAGTGTTGTCTACCCTTCCTCCCTACACTTGCCTCTAATTCACCTGGAACTTCTAAATGGTAATGCCCATGACTAGTAATGTCCCCTTCTCCACTGTGTCTAACTAGGACCCTTTTACACAGTTATTATTCTATAAATATTTAATGAATGAAGAAATTACTGAATTATTATAAATTACTTTGCCAATTATGGGCAATACTCAAACACCCCAACAAAAGACTCAACTCTTAAGACAAAATTTACAATTGCTGTGGTGGAAAATAGAGTACATGTAAAATCACTGTCCTTGAAAATTGGAAATTCACTAATATAGATGAAAATTTTCTTCAGTGCACTTTAAACTAATTCAATGACTGGCGTCTTTGAAAGATTATGTTTCCTGAAAGTATGGACCTAATGAGTCTCTTCCGCTACTTTTTGCCAGTTCTTAACAGAGTTCTTATGATGTATTAAGTGTTTACTGTGTGTTTTTGAATAGATGAATGAATAAGTAAATAAATGAATATAGTGCATTTTTTGTATCAATACATTTATGCAATAAGTGTGTATTAATAATGTCTTCTAGGTAGCTTCCCATTCAGAGGAATAGAACCACATTTGAAACTTAAATTCTCCTGTCTGGGCTTTCAAAAAATTACTTCATTTTACAAAAAATTGGCACAGTTTCTTGGCTTGTTATTTAATAATCTTTGACTACAAGGAAACATACCCAAATAGGTAAGGTTTCCACTGTTTCAAAGTTAGACCTATAAGTCTAGGATATTAAAATATTTTATAAAACTGAGTCAGTTAAAAGTGCTTTTCTTTTTCTCTGAAATTAAACCCTTTCTGCTTTTCTACTGTTAAAATGTCTTTTGCTTTAGAAATGATGATGGTTGTAGAGAGTGATGGTTTTAGAAAGAAAGTTTTAAGTGCCCTTTAAATATATGTGTGTGTAACCCTCCATTAGCCTGTTAGTTTAATTTCATTTTATTATTTTATTAATCTTTGAAACATCTTCTTAAGTCATTAAGATTCCCCCCCTGTGACAAATCTATTAGTTATTATTAGCAAGTAGTCTAGCCATCATTTTCCTTTTCATAGCATTAATACTGAATGACTTAGCCAATCAAATCCTGGCACATTTTTGAATAGCTCTACTAAACAGATTTTCTTGGGAAAATCATTAATCATGATTAAATAACTAAATCTAGAGGCTATTCATTCTCGAACACACTATTCACTCAGAATTACCCATATCAGGAAAACTCAATTGCAAATCAAGGTTCTGACTTTTTTAATCTCATTTTTTGGAGTTTGTATTTGAAACCACTAATCTATTTTCTTTATTACTGTCACGTTCTTGTATATGGGATATCTCCAGGATCCACCTGAAACAATCTCTTTGTAAATAAGTTTCAGATCTTTGTGCTTTGCTTTGCAGTCTCCAATGCATACACATCACACGTCAATATTTTAAATCAGAAAATCAAACCATCTAGATTTGCAAAAATTCTTTTTTTTTCACATTTATCTCCTTTAATGTTATGATTTAAAAATAAGGATTTGAGGGGAATATCAAATTTCTTTCAAATAGAAATGCAATTAAATCTATGAATCTCAGTCATTTTAACATTGAATATGAACATGTTATTATACTTGTGGAATGTGAAAACATGTTTTAAAAATAAACACTTTTACATTAATGTAAAAGCTTTAAAAGATTTCTCATATTGTATTAATGTCATGTGATAACAGACAGAAATCATTTGATTTTATCTGTGTAGACCTGTAAATTTTTCTTCCCCATATTTAGTTTTTGCCTAAGACGGTGGCATAATGACAAGCTGCGAAGTTTCTTAAAAGTGCAATTTCCCAAGCCTGATGACCACGTTTTTATTTGTTTATTTATCATTTTAGTGGTGGTATAAAAAACACACAGTATGAATTTACCAAAATAACCATTTTGAAGGGTGCAGTTCAATACTGTTAACTACGTTCACATTATTCTGTAGCAGATCTCTAGAACTTTGTCATCTTGCAAAACTGAAGCTCCGTACCCCTTGAAAAACAATTCCCCACTCCCGATTTCAAGATTGTTCTTTTTAAGCACCAGAGGAAGCAAGAAGAGCTTTATCTTTCTCTGCTGCACCCCTTTAATAAAAGGATTTGTTCTGTAAAATTTGGATTCAGTCAAAAGGCCACACGTAAGGACTTAGAAGGTCACATGCGGCCTTCAGACCTCAGGTTCCCACCGCTGGACGAAAGGCAACTGATTGGTGTGTGCTGACTTTGTATCCTGCAACTGTGTTGATTCATTTAAGAGTTCTAGCAGGGGTGTGTGTGTGTGTGTGTGTTTGTGTGTAATCTTTAGCATTTTCTACACGTAAGATTATGCCATGTGCAAACACAGATAATTTTTCTTCTTCTTTTCCAATTTAAACGACTTTTATTTCTTTTTCTTGCCTAATTGCTCTGACTGGGACTTGTATTACTACATTGAAGAGAAGAGATGAGAATGAACATCCTTTCCTTGTTCCTGCCCTTAGTGGAAAAAAATTTTAGAGTTTTCAACACACAATAATTATACATATTTACAGAGTACATAATGACATTTCAACGTATATAATCTGTAGTAAACAGATCAGAGTAATTAGCATATCTATCATTTCAAACATTTATCATTTCTTTGTGTTGGGAACAATTTCCTCCTTCTAGCTGTTTGAAATTATATAACATATTATTGCTACTTGTAGTCATCCTGCAGTGGTATAGAACACTAGAACTTACTCCTTCTATCTAGCTGTAATTTTGTATCCTTTAAAAAATCCTCTATTCCTCTCTTCTCCTTCCTCCCCTTCCAGGTCCCTGGTATCCTCTGTTTTATTTTTTACTTCTATGAGATCAACATTTTTCAGCTTCCACATATGAGTGAGAATAGGTAATGTTTAACTTTCTGTTCCTGGCTTATTTCACTTAACATAATGTCTTCCAGTTCTATCCATGTTGCTGCAAATGACAGGATTTCATTTTTTTTTATGGCTGAAGAGTATTCCATTGTGTATAAATACCACATTTTCTTTATCTGTTCATCTGTTGTTGGACATCTAGGTTAATGCCATATCTTGACTATTGTGAATAGTGCTGCAATAAATATGGGAGTGTGGGTGTCTCTCCAACATACTGATTTCATGTCCTTTGGATAGATGCCCAGTAGTGGGATGGTTGGATCATATGGTAGTCCTATTTGCAGTTTTTTGAAGAACCTCAGTATTGTTCTCCAAAGTGGCTGTACTAGTTTACATTCCCACCAACAATGTGTAATAGTTCCCTTTTCTCTGCATCCTACCAGCATTTGTCATTTTTTGTCTTTTTGATAATAGCCATCCTAACTGGAGTGAGATAATACCTCATTGTGATTTGGATTTGAATTTCCCTGAGAATTGGAGATGTTGAGCATTTTTAAATATATCCATTGGCTATTTCTATATCTTCTTTTGAGAAATGTCTGTTCAGATAATTTGCCCATTTTTTTTTTAATTGGATTGTTTGGTTTTGGGCTGGTGAGATGATTGAGTTTCTTGTATATTCTGGATATTAATCCCCTGTTGGATGAATAGTTTGCAAATATCTTCTCCCATTCTGTAGATTGTCTTTTCACTTTATCGTTTCCTTTGCTGTGCAGAAGCTTTGTAGTTTGATGTATTAATAATACTATTTGTCTGTTTTGCTTTTGTTGCCTGTGCCTTTAAGGTCTTATTCATAAACTATTTTCCCAGACCAATGTCTTGAAGCTTTCTCCCTGTGTTTGCTTCTGTTAGTTCTATAGTTTCAGATCTTACATTTAGATCTTTGATCTATTTTGAGTTGATTTTTGTATAGGGGGAGAGTTGGGGTAGGTCTAGTTTCATTCTTCTGCATATGGATATTTCATTTTCCCAGCACCATCTGTTTAAAAGACTGTCTTTTCAGCCTGGCAATAGCGAGATCCCAACTTCACAAAAAAAAAAAAAAAAAAAAAAAAAAAAAAATTAGGTGTAGGTGTATTCCCAGACACTTGGGAGACTGAGGCAGGAGGATTGCTTGAGCCTAGGAGTTTGAGGCTACAGTGAGCTATGATGACACCACTGTAATCTACCCAAGACAACAGAGCAAGACTCTGTCCCTCTCTCAAAAAAAAACAAACAAACAACAACAACAAACATACACACCAACCCCACCAATTATAAACAAAAACAAAACAAAACAAAAAAACCCACTGTAACACTGTCCTTTCCTCACTGCCCATTCTTGGTGCCTTTGTCAAAAATCAGATGGCTGTAAATATTGAATTAATTTCTGAGTTCTTTATTACGTCCCTTTGGTCTATGCATCTATTTTTATGCCATTGCCAAGCTGTTTTGGTTACTACAGCTTTGTGGTATATTTTGAAGTCAGGTAGCGCGAGGTCTCCAGCTTTGTTCATTTTGCTCAGGATTGCTTTGAATATTCAGGGTCTGTTTTGACACAAATTTTAAGATTTTTTGTCTATTTCTGTGAATAATATAATCAGCATTTTTATGGGGATTGCATTGAATCTATAGATTTCTTGGGTAGTTTGGTCATTTTAACAATATTAATTCTTCCAATTGATGAGAATGGGATGTCTCTTCAATTTCCTTCATCAGTGTTTTGTAGCTTTACTTGTAGAGATCTTTTACCTCCTTGGTTAAATTTATTGCTATGTGTGTCCAGGAATTCATTCTTTTCCTGTAGGTGTTTGAATTTACTGGCATATAGTTGTTCATAGTAGTCTCTAATGATCCTGTATATTTCTGTGGTATCTGTAGTGACATTGCCTTTTTGGTTTCTGATTTTATTTATTTCAATCTTCTCTCTTTTTTTCTTGCTTAGTCTAGCTCACAATTTGTTAATTTTATTTATATTTTCAAAAATCCAACTATTTGTTTCATTGGTTTTTTTTTTTTTTGTATTTTTTTAAGTCTCAATTTCATTTAGTTCTACTCTGATCTTGTTCATTTATTTCCTTCTAGTTATTTTAAGTTTGGTTTGGGTTTGCTTTTCTATAATAGTTCCTTGAGATGCATCTTATTTATTTGAAATCTTTCTAGTTTTTTGATGTAGTCATTTATTGATATAACCTTGACTCTTAAGGCTAATTTTGCTGTGTCTAATTAGGTTTTGGGATGCTGTGTTTCTATTTTCATTTGTTTCAAGGAATTTGTAAATTTCACTTTTATTTATTTATTTTTTATTTAATTTTTTTTGCTATTGTGTTGCTGAGACTAGAGTGCAGTGGTGTGATCTTAGTTCACTGAAGCCTCAAACTCCTTGGGCTCAATAGATTTTCAGCCTCCTGAGTAGCTAGGGCTATAGGCACATGCCACCATGCCCAGCTATTTTTTTTTTTTTTTGTAGAGATGCATTCTCACTATGTTGCCTAGGCTGGTCTCAAATGTCTGGCCTCAAGCGATCCTCCCACCTTGGCCTCCCAAAGTGCTGGGATTGATTACAGGCATGAGCCACTGCACCTGACCTAAATTTCATTCTTCATTTCATTCTTCATCCATTGGTCATTCAAGAACATATTGTTTAATTTCCATGTATTTGTATGGTTTGGAAAGCTCTTCTTCATATTAATTTCTAGTTTTATTTTATTGTGGTCTGAGAAGATACTTGATATGATTTCAATTTTTTTAAAAATTTTTTGAGGCTTGTTTTGTGTCCTAACATATGGTCTATCCCAGAGAATGTTCTGTGTGTTTATGAAAAAAAGTGTATATTCTGCAGCTGTTCTATAAATGCCTGTTACATCCATTTGGTCTGTGGTATAGTTAAATCTCATATTTCTTTGTTGATTTTCTGTCCAGATGATCTGTCTAATGCTGAGAGTTGGGTGTTGATTTCCAAATTATTATTTGTGTTTACATTTAAGATAATAACTGATAGAGAAGGACTTACTTTTGCCATTTTGTTTTCTGTAATTTTAAGGCTGTTTTGTCCCTCTTTTCCTGTCTTGCTGCCTTTTTTGAATTTCACTGAGATTTTGTTTCACTGATTCCATTCTTATTTTTTGTGTATCTTTCATATGCATTTTTGTGGTTACCATGGAGATGGCATAAGTATATTAAAGTTATAGCAATCTATTTTAAACTGATAACAACTTAACTTCAATCACATCCAAAAACTCTACTCCTTTACATCTCTGTCACTCTCTTTTTTTATGTCACAAATTATATCTTTTTATACTGTGTATTCATTAACATAAATTGATCTTTTTTTTATGCTTTTGCCTTTTAAATTATATACCAGAAGTAAAAGTAATTTATGTACCAATGTTCTAATATTACAGGATTCTAAATTTGTTTATATATTTACTGTTACCAGAAAGCCTTTGATTTTTGCATGCTTTTGTGCTGCCATCTCGCATACTTTCAACTTGAAGTACTCTCTTGAGCATTTCTTGTAGGGTGGGTCTAATTTTGCTAAACTCCCTGACTTTTTATTTATCTGGCAAAGTCTGAATTTTCTCCATCATTTTGCCAGCATATTATTTTTGTTGGCAGTTTTTTTCTTCTTTCTTTCAGTATATCATTCTGCTCCAATTGGCCTGCAAAATTTATGCTGAGAAATCCACTCACAATCTTATTCACACTCCCATGTATGTGATGAGTCACTTATCTCTTTTGCTGCTTTCAAGGTTTTCTTTTCGTTAGTGACTTTTGACAGCTTGATTGTAACATATATTGGTGTGGGCTTCTTTGGGTTTTATATTTATTTCTTAAATTGCCATAATGCACATATTAATATTAATCTACTTAATGTTGTTACATCCATCTCTTAGGTTTCCTTTTTCTTTCTTCCTTTCTTTCCTCTCTTTTTTTTTTTTGCTTGCTTCTCTGCTTTAATAATCTCAAATCACCCATCTTCATCTTCAAGTTTGATAATTCTTGCTTCTGTTTGTTCAAGACTATTATTGAACCCCTCCAGTTAATTTTTTTTTATAATTTCTATTTCAAAATATTAGGAGGGACAAGTGTTCTTGTTACATGTATGAATTATATAATGCTGAAGTCAGGGCTTTTAGTGTGCCTGTCACAGAATAGTTTACATTATACTTGATAGATAAGTTATTATCCCTCAGCCCCTCTCCTACTCTCCTGCTTCTTAGTTTCCAATGTCCTTTACTCCACGTTATGACCATGTTACCCCTTGTTTAGTTCCTACTTATTAGTGAGAACATGTGGTGTTTGTTTTTCCATTCCTGAGATACATCACTTAGGATAATGGTCTCCAGTTCCATCCGAGTTGCTGCAAATGCCATTATTTTATTCCTTTTTATGGCTGAATAGTACTCTATGGTGTGTGTGCATGTGTGTGTGTGTGGGTGTGTGTGCACACATACATTTTCTTTCTCCATTCATCGATTGATGGGCACTTAGGTTGATTCCACATCTTTGCAATTATGTATTATGCTGTCCTAAACATTTCGGGTACGGGTGTCTTTTTGATATAATGACTTGTTTTCCTTTGGTAGATAACCAGTAATGGGCTTGCTGGATTGAATGGTAGGTGTTCTTTTAGCTCTTTGAGGAATTTCAATGTTGTTTCTGTAGATGTTGTAATTTACAGTTCTGCCAACAGTGTAGAGATGTTTCTTTTTCACCTCATCCGTGCCAACATCTTTTTTTTTTTTTTAATTTTTTCATCATGGTCCTTCTGATCCCTCAAGTAAAATTTTTAATTAAGTTATTGTATTCTTCAACTCAAGAATTTCTGCTTGGTTATTTTTTATATTAATAGTTTCTATCTCTATTGGTATTCTCATTCTTTTCATGCATAATTTTTCTGCTTTCATTTAGTTTTTCTCTTTTAGCTCACTGAACATCTTTAAAGTTGCTGTTTTGAATTCTTTGTCAGGTAATTTATAGATCTGAGATTCCTTAAGGTTGGTTTCTATAGATAGACTTATGATTGGGCCATGTTTTTCCATTTCTTTATATGCCTGGTTATCCTTTATTAAAGTTTGTGCATTTGAGAAAAATAGCCACCTATCCAAACTTTTGCTTATTGATATTGTAAAGAGTAAGACGTTCATCTATCGATGATGGGGGCCTCTCAAGCCTTTGTCTTCTCTGGGCTTATACATGTAATTTGCCAGCTAAAAACTTTTGTCCCTATTTATTTTTTAGTACTTCATAATCTTTTGCTCTTCCTGGTGTCTTTCTAGAGTAATGCAGTCTCTCTGGTCCTGCAACAAGCCACTTCACTCATCTTTGTTCTCAGTATTCCCTGAGTACGTACACTATGCCAGTTACTGTCAGCACTACAAGTCAGAGGAGAGGGAAACGAGTCCCTCGGGAAACCTCCTGAAAATCCAGAATGTTGAATGCGTGCTCTACTCTTCTATTTTTCTCCTAACAGAGAAACCATGGGTTGGCACTTCTTTCCTAATCATGACATGCTCTGCTTACTAGGGGAAGGGCTATGGTGAGTAAATGTAACAAACTTTCTTACCCTCCTGGGTAAGGTTCTTCTTGGCTGTGTACTCACCTGTGGTGCTTCAATGTCTTAATTGGTTTGTAGAGTTCTCAGAAAGGTAATTTGGTCTGCATATTGTTAAATCAGTGTTTCCATGGGGAAAAATAGGGTCTAGGGCATCCTAGACCACCATTTTGGTGAAATCACTACTGGCCACCAGACTTTGAGTCAGTGTATTGAGGTTGGTATCAGCACCCCAGGTGATGCTGATGCAGCAGGTATATAGAGTGCATATTTGGGAATCCTGTTCTATACCAATAGTTCTCAGAATGGATGTCGTGTAAGAATCACTGAAAGTGCACTGATGCATAGACTCTGCTCCCAAACATCCTGATTTACGTGGTCTGGGATAGAGTTCAACTTCAGGAATTTAAAATGTTCCCCAGGTGATTATAATGTGCAGCCAAGGTTGAGAATCTCTATGCTCATCTACTTATTGATTAATGGGGAATCCATTAGGGCAGCTCTTCTCTTCCAGCAGGTAAGTACTAACTTAGATATAGTTTAAACATCAATGAAAACTCCATTTAGTGTCAGATTCTTCTTCAGCTCAGATATGCATCTCTATGTTGTTAACTAGGGTCAAAACATTTAAAGATAACACATGTATTAGGCAAAGGCTATAAATGTAATATTACTAGTAAAAGCATCTGTGACCCAAACTCACTAAAAGGTGAAAAAAATGTAGCCTAAATAGTTGAATATAAACAAACAACCAATATTTCTTTCTGGATAAGTCAAGGGAAATTGAGTTGAACTCAAGTTGAGTTCTGACTCAAGTTGAAATTGAGTCAGAACTTCAACTCTGGGCACACATTCAGTTTTATCAGGTAACATAATTAAAACAGAGAGTGTAGGAAGAAGCATTTCTTTTTTTGCTTTTTCAGAAAATTCCCCAGTGGTGTTTGAATGTTACTCTAACCCTCACTTTGTGACCAAATCCAGAGTTCCAGTGAAGTTTTAATAACTCCTTCCACCTGAAGCTTCCGCCAAAGATTTCAAGAACATATAATTTGCAAGGTTTTTTTAAAACTTATATCAAACTAACAAAGAAAGTAATATAGTTATTAATTTGGGAAGTGGACATATCTTTTGAACCTAGAAAAATTTAACAGTATTGAAAGGAAAAAAAAGACAAGAATCACTTCTTTAAACAAACCAGCAAATAATCTCCAATGTTTCCCTTCCACCATTCTGATAAATATTTTACCCTAAATTGCTATTTCCCAAATTAGCAAGGAGAGCATGGAAGAGAGAATAAGAGATCTTTCCAGTAAGACTTGGCTTCCATCCTAAGCTTAAGATCCCTAAAAGCACAGATTTTCTTCTTTTGTGTCCCAAAAATTCTCCATATAACTCTAAGCTCCCTGGTTTTATAGTTATTAAATTAAGGGTAGATTGTAGAACCAAGAAGATATACCATTTTTTTAAAGAGCTGTGTGGTCATATAGAAGATAATAATTATATCACTATTAAAAGTGTTTTTATGAATTTACTCATTTTCCATAATGTTGCCAAATATAATTTACTTTCTAGCATCCCCAACAGAGATTGGGATTGCATTGTTCTTCTCTTACCTTGAGTGGAAAATACTTTATATTTAGATCTTCCAGCCACTTTTCTTAAATCCTCAGAGAGATATAAGAGATAACTCGGTATGGAACTGATAGATTTAAGAGAATATAATTAAATTAAATATTTTTCTGCAGTGTCTATGGACATCTTGTAGAGACATTATCTTATTGATCTATAAGAATCTGTGTAATGTCTTTCTCTATTCTGGAGTATAAGCTCTTTGAAGAGTTTTATTTTACTAGAAGTATCTAGAGCTCTAGCATAGTCTAGCATATAGAAGAGATTCTGTAAATATTTCCCAAAATAATAAATTAAGAAAGGACTTGTTCAGCAAATACCCAGTCTTTACTGTGATCTTGCTTAGGGCAGAAGACTCAGCATTCAAAATGTTCAGCAAATGGCCTTTATGAAGGAGTTCTATAATTATTTACACAGTAAAGTTAGAATTAGATAATGTATTCTTTTAAATGTTCAATTGGAAACATGATGTAACATACTGTTAAAATCTGAACGTCACTGCACACAATGTCTCCTCTTTAAATATAATGAATTATCAAAAACTTTCTATTAAACTACACAATTATTTGGGGGGAAATAATTAAAAGGCATCAGTTTTTTTTTCACATCATATTACATGTAATTTGCATCTTAATGTAGTTTTGAACAAGCTTTAAATTAATCTTATACTATGCTTTCTCTCATATATCGGGTTTTCTCAACCTCATCATTATTGATATTATGGGCTGGGTAATTTTATATTATGGAAAGAAGACTATTCTGAGTTTGCAAACTGTTTAGCAGCATCCCTGTCCTCCACTCTCCGAAGGTACCTTCCTTCTCTCTGGTTCTGAAAATCAAGTCTCCAGACATTCACAAATGTCCCCTGGATAACAAAATTTCCCTGTCCACAGTTGAGCAGTATATACTGATATAAACATAGATATATGTGTATCTGTAAAGATGTTTACAAAAATCAACCAGGACACCTCCCTTTAATTTCATACTGCTCTTAATCCATGTGGGGCTTCAAAAACCTTCTGGTTTTTAAAGTTCCAGCTCTCCTCTGATATATAACCTCCTCAACCACAACCAAACTTCTGAACTTCAGTCCCCAATTCTAGGATCTAGCACTTTTCCAGGAAGATATTTTAGAAGAAAAGTGTAGCATAAACTGTAGGTGGTGCTGCCTTTAATTTAATAAGAATAAATGGTTTTCTTTTCTGTTTAATTTAAAATTTATTAAGCAACAGCTTATACAAACTTTTGTTGATGCTAACATCTTAGAAACTTTATTATTCAAGCATATATTTCTGTACCTTTAATATGATGTTTCTTTTCACGTAGCTCATCCAAGATTATTTGACAGCGTTTACTAATTCACTAGTAAATTCTAAAAGACTTAATCTTGTTTAGTGCTACATTGTGTAACACCATTACCCACCCAATTTTTCCAGTATTCCTTCCTGCTTATACCACTGGAAACATTGTACTATGACTAAATTAAAAATTCGCACTGCTATCCCTCCCCTTCTAGGATTCCTTTAAAATGGGGGTAAGAAGTAAGATAGAGACTCTGAGCACAAAGTTATTTTTGGCTGTTTTCATCTCTTCATTCCTGCAAATTTTCTCTTGCCTTTCCATTCCTGCTTGTTTTTAATAAGGATATAGTTTCTCTTTAAAAAGTCCAGGACGCAAGATGTCCAAGAAGTCTCGAAATATTCATATGTAATAAATCTTGACATCTGCAAAACAACCAAGCAAACAAACCCCAAACCCAACCCAAGCCAAAGTCAAAGACAAAGCCAAAACCAAAAACCAATCCAACCAAACATAGACTTCCTTTATCTCTCTGACACTCTATCAGTTTTCCTACATTGGCCATCAAATTGTTGTTACATCATTTTTATGCTTATTGGCAGTTGTTGTTTTAAAGATTAAAAACAGTACAGATTGCCACAGATTATATACAAATCCTTCACTGTTACTGAAACTTCATATCAAACTGACAGTTGAAAGAAAGGAATCTTTTACATCAGTCTGCAAAAACTCATCTAAAATGACCTTTCGAAATAATTGATGAGAACTTTCTGTCCTTGTTGCAACTATCTAAACTGTGCACATCACACTGTAGCCAGATTACACCAAGGGACTCTGAAAAACCTAATTTGTAACTATCCTTGTCATCTTTTCTGTAAGTGGTGGCATTTGTTAGGAAACTCCACTGGAGTCAAAAAAGATGAGCCAATATTAGTACATATTCTACCTGTTTTACGTACTCTCAAATTAATCCCATTGATTCAGTAATGTCCAATATGCTATATATTTCTAATTATAAATATCAACACATACTGATCAATTTCCTCGTTCCCACAAAGGTAGAGGGATATTAATCAAAGGCAAATGATGATTAAAGGTCAGTTTTTTCTTAGTTCTTTCATATTTGAAGATAGTGTGCATGTATAATCTTTTAGTGACTAAATAGTTTAGTTATTAAGAATGAATACAATTGCTAGAATACTCTATAAACTGTATGTATCATGCTATCTCTGAGAAACCAGGAAATAGCAAAAGAAGTCATTTTTGGTCACCTAAGCTAATTTGAAAACTGTTCCTGTGAACTAGGTGGTCATATGCTATTAACTTATTGTGTTAATGGCATTTCTGATGAAAATATAGAAATGAAATAGAAGGTAATAAAACTCACCTATAATTATAGTTCCTTGCTTTAATCATAGCTCAAAGAGATTTTCAGTAATTAATAGATATAAATATAGCAGTAGATAATGATATTCTATGACTATGCCACTCCTTCTATAAATATATAAATTATTAAATGTGTTTTTATAAAATGGAGATCATAATATATTCATAGGATTATATTATTAAAATTATCTTGTGAAATATACCACATACACAAATATTCAATTTCCAGCTACAATGAATCTTAACATTATGCTATGTTTACTGCAGTTTCATTGTTTAAAAAAATACATTATTTGAGATACAATTGAAGCTCCCCTGAATATAAAGCTTCTGATTCTATTACCCTCTACCAAGGTAATCACCAACACGAGTTTAATGTTTATCATTCTCATGCATGTTTTAATATTTAATATATTTTTATATATCTATAAACATAATAGTCTTGTGTTGGAGGATTTAAAAGCTTACATACATTAAATCATAGTTTATTCCACACTCTGCAACTTGCTACTCATACCCAACATTAGGTTTTGAAATTTGTCTTTTTGATTGATGTATCTCAGTTTGCAGGTTCTCACACATTGGTGGGTATTAAAATCACCTGAGAAACATGGAAGAAATACAAAGTCCTATGCTACTGCAATAAGCCTGGCTCTCTGAGCTTTTTATTAGCTCTATAGGTGATTCTCATACACAGCAAAAGTGTGGAAATAACTATTCTGATTTATTATATAGGCCATTGTATGATATATAATTATGGAAATATACCACAATTTATTCATTTTCCTATTGGTGAATATTTTTTTTTCTTTCACAAGCAATATAACATGTGAAATGGGAAGTATTGCAATATTGACTTCCAAAGTTGGCGTAAAACCTACATTCCCACTAAGGTTATCAACTAATTTTGGTTTGTCTGTAACTTACTCTTGTCTAGGTGTTGCAGTAGATATCACCCCATATTTACATACGGGAAAATATTAGTGTTTTCACACTTTTTTAATTTTTTTTTTTTTTTTTTTTTGCCAATGCAGGTATATAAGGAATGGTATCAATTTCTGTTTTAATTGTATTTCACTGGTTATAAGTGTGACTGATTACTATTCCATGTGTATTAGTCTTTCAGGTTTCCTCCTCTATGAATTATTCTTGCCCATGTTTCTAATAGGATGTTTATTCTTCCCTATAGATTCCTATGAGTTTTTACAGATTTACCACATTAAATATTTATCAGCTACATGTGTTACAAGTATCTTAACGCCAGTCTGTACCTTGTTTTTTACCTGCCTATTATTTTGTACAAAATTCGTTTTTGACATAAACAAAATTTTCAATCTTCCATGCGTTATGTTTTTTTTTTTTCTGTCTAATCTGAGAGTCTATTTTGTATACCAGGGTAATGACATTTATTTTTACAGATTTTTTGTTAAAGTTTTAGGTTTTACTTTTAACATTTAGATCTTTAGTATACCTAGAATTGCATGTAAGGTAAAGACCTAATTTTATTTTTCTTCATATAAATAATTATTCTAATACTACATATTAAATCTACCTTTTAGTCATTGATTTATAGTATTAATCTTTTTATACATCTTTTTTTATACATACATATACATCTTTTACTTTAGTTTATGAGTTTTGCATTTAGTTTATGTAGTCTATGTTTTGATATCTATTCCCTAACCCCCCTCAGCTAATTTCTCTTTGTTATTATAGTTTTAAATTAGGCATAATATCTGCATAATATCTGGTAGAATAAGTCATTTACTATTGTTCTTTTTTAATATTCTTCTTGCTATTTGTGACCCTTTGGTCTTCCCTTTAAATTTCATGATAAACTCATTCAGTTGCCTTAAAAATGTGATTTTGATTGAAATCACATTGAATTTAGAGGGTAATTTAGAAAGAATCGCTATCTTAACAACTGAGTGAATTGAGAATTCACTCTCTATATGGGTTAGGTGGAGACAATGCCTTTCACTCTTCTCTCAAGAGGACTATTCAATATTTATGAAACATGTTAAAAATATATTTTAAAAAGACTGGCCTCTGGTGACACTGTAAGGAGGCAGTGGTTTTCTAGCAGCATTTTATAATATATTAAGAAAAGAAGCTTAGGGAGGACAAATAATTAAAGCACTTTCATTGATATCAAAGAGTGTCTTTTCCAACAGATGCGCAAGGAAATGAAACATGTTGCTCTTTCTCCCCGGAGAGTTTGACCATTTCGCAGCATGAGCTCCACGTAATTTTATGCATCTGATCTTTGAGTAAAAATAATTAAATAAATAACCACCCAGTACAGGCCTATTTGATAAAAATCTTTTGTCTTAAAATATAATACTGTTCTGGCTACTTAACATGAAAAAGAAAGAAAGGAAAAAAAAAAATTTCATTCTCTCCACTGTCATCTAGAATGTGGTGATGTGTTCAAAATGAGCAGTCCCCCCCCCAATTAAAAATAGATAAAGTCTCCAGGAAATTAAGGAGGGACAGCAAGGAATACTTGAGGTGAGGGGATTTAGCATGCACATCTGTGGGAAGCTATGTCAACATCTATTTTTTTTAAGGCAGGAAAGGATGCTTAGTAGAAGAGAGCAATTAGTGGCCACCTTTCCAGTTTCCCTGCTGAGAAGGCGGCCTCGTCAACTGCCTTATTACTGCAGAAATACTCAGTCCCGATGGTCAGCACTTGTCTCCTGGGCTGCTTTTGTCTACAAATTGATATGTTGTTCTGCCTTAAATGATCCAGCCCTGAGAATGCCTTGGGTTCTGAACTCCAGCGCTGACTTATCAGCATGGGAAAACACTATGGAAGAATTGCTGCTTGGAGAGGACTGTATCTACATCCTTTTTGAGTGAAGCTGCACGGGCAAGAAAAACTTTGTACAAAGAGGTGACTATTTGGATGTTGAGCTGAAAGTTACCAACCATGCTGTCAGAGAGGCCGCGGGTATGAATTAAAATTATGTTTCTCATTTTGACTGGTTCCAACCTTACCCAGGGAATTAAATAGAGAGAGCCATTCTCTCACGTATGTTCTGAAAGAGACTGGGGCTCAAATCAGCTGAATGTCTGTCTCTCTCTAAGTAGCAGTATTGGTAAGAAGAGGTATGCAAAAACAAATAAATTTCCCTGACCTGTAATCTTGTCAGACATTGGAGATACATGCAGAACCTATTAAACTGGACCCAGGGGGAAATCTTGTCTCTTCCATCCGTAGGGAAGCTTCTATTCTGCCTGGTCAATTAGTCTCTGATTAAATCAAGCTGCAACCTAGGAAGGGGTTTACCCCTGAAATATTTCAGTAAGTGGTAGTTCCAAAGACCCTAACATAACAGTGACATCATTGACAAAAACTGATAAGATATGAAATGTAAAAAAAGCCATAATTAATGAGGTTTTGCCTGTGAGACACGATAGATAAATATCTAAGACTTACAGAGCTTTTAGAAATGTTTTATATTGAAATTACCTATAGACATTAACAACCAAAAACAACAAAAACTAGTGGGTTCAAAAATTTTCACCTCTGATATCTGGGCTACCTAGTTAATATGGATTTAACGAATGAATACATAGAAACTGTTTCACAGAACATACCATTCTCCTATAGATGTGCTTCTGTACCCTACCTCCTTCTTTATTCTGTCATAAAGCAGATGCTAAGATGGAATTAGTGTTTTGATGCATAATGCATAATAATTAACATGTTTAAATGGCAAAATTTCCTGTCTGGAGGACCTGGGACCAACACTATGATTCCCATAACACTTCAGACATTGATAGATGTCCATAAAACAATCTAACATGGAATAGATGCAATTAAGTTTTACTTCATCTCTGTGTTCTTGGTGGTCACTGGGTTAAGTGGAAGAAAAAAGAAGGAAGAGAGTGAGAGAGACAAAAATAAAAAAAAAAAAAAGAAAGTTTATCTTAAGAGCTATGAACCTAGGAGGAATTAGAAGGAAGCATAGTTTATAAATGTAATTCTTTACTCATCAAAAAGTGTTTCAAGGGGCCAGCCATGATGGTTCATACCGGTAATACCAGCAGTTTGGGAGGCCCAGGTGGAAGGATTACTTGAGACCAGGCGTTTGATACCAGCCTGGACAACATAATGAGACCCATCTCTATATCTTAAAATATATATATATATGTGTGTGTGTGTGTGTGTGTGTGTGTGTGTGTGTGTATGTATATAAATGCTTCAAAGAATTATTAACCCCTCACAATAGCTATGTAAAATAACTCTTAACAAGATAATTCTTGGGCATTATCATTTATATATCATTCATACAAATATTGATACTGAGTAGGGCATGGTTGCTCATACCTGTAATCCTAGCATTTTGGGAAGCCAAGATAAGAGGATCACTTGAGGTTAGAAGTTGGAGACCAGCCTGGGCAATTAGCCAGGTGTGGTGGCATGTGCCTGTAGTTCTAGCTACTCAGACAGGAGGATCACTTGAGCCCAGGAGTTTGAGGTTGCAGTGAGCTATGATGACACTATTGTATTGGGCAACAGAGTGAGATCCTGTCTCCATAAGAAAGAAAAAGAAAATTAGCCAGGCATGGTAGTATATGCCTATAGTCATAACTACTTGGGAGACTGAGGTGGGAGGATCACTTGAGCCTCCAGCCTGGACAACAGAGAGAGACCCTATCTCAAAAAAAAAAAAAAAAAATGATGTTCACAGGAACAGTAATAGGGCTCTAACCACATAGTAATAGTACATGGTAATCCCAGAATGAGAAACCAGGACATCTCAATTTTAGTCCAAGGATAGTCACATAATGCCTCATAAGACACGTGATATGTGAAGATCAAATTTATGTAGTAATTTCAGTAAACAAACCCAGCAATATTAGCTTATTGGAGGAATTCATTAATAGCACTTTGTCTCTTACAGTTGGAATGTATACCCCAAGAAGGGAGGGTGTTTTGTTTGCTTTGCTTAAGATAGGTGATACTAGCATCTAAAAATCACATGGTAAATATTTCTTGAATGAACAATTGAACGAGAAATGTTAATGCTTTCTTTTCAGTAGAAATGTTGAAGCACCGAGGAGTACTTGGCACATAGCATGGCCTATCGTTAAGACTTTAGAACAAGGACTAGGCAGTTTGATAACCAGATGGTTCTTCTAATTCGCTTTGACCTTGGGTAAATACCACTCACAATTTCTACCATGTAAAATGGGAATGACAGCATTGAAATATTGGATCTGATTTCCAAAATGTTTTCAAGATAAGATGAAATTTTATGTGTAAAATTATTTTTACTATTTTAAAGTCCTTTAAAGCTACAATATTTTATTTGTATAAAGAATTATTGTCATGACATATTTCAGCCTGGAGTGCTGATGTATATGATATTTGCTCTAAACCAAACCTCAACTTCTGTATCATATTGCAGCATCTGTTCTCAAAAGTAGTACAAAATTGAAAAAAGTATTCCCAAACATACCAGACAGTGAGTTCTTTAGAGTTGTGCCCTGTGTCTCATTCATGCTTATATCCCCAGAACTAGAGATCCTTAGATGATGCTCGCTAAACTGTAAAGATACTGATAGCGAAGGTGACGATGTTTTATCATATATATGTACACACATGCACACAAACAATCTCACACTTTTAGAAAAGTTACTATTCTATGTTGTCTAAGCTCAACTAATTCAGATTTTATTAGTGTGGAAGCATCAAATATTAATATGAGATTTACAGAACAGAGAATATATTTGGTCTCTAAATTTTAATTACTCATAACCTAAAGCAAAGACAAATCTTTGATAATTTTTGTTCTGTTTTATTTTGTCAAGTTTCCCCTATTTCTCGTGGAGCTCAGAACCAGTTTCAAGCACAAGTTATTTTATTTTAAAGCTTTTTTATTTTACCCTTTGAAAGTAATGTTGCATTGTCCTTTTCTTTGGGAGGAAGATGTACATTTTCAGGATGAGTAAAATGTGGCTGAAGCTTCTCTAATAATATGCTTATGGTTGAGAATAAGCAGGAATGATTAGAGCTTCAAATCAGAAAACTTCAGAGAGCCAGAAGCTATCAAAATGTGAAGCTTTTATGAACAATTTCTCACTCATTTCTGTATAGCAATCACCACTGATACACTCTCTAGTTTTTTTCCAAAGCGTATATAATTGAGCAAATCATCTAAACCCCCACAAGCAGGCAATTATTCAACTACATTGATGCAGAATCACTAGGTCCAGTACTTCATTAGAATATACCATAATCCCTTGTTCTTGTCTTAACCTTCACTGTGAAAAATCTAATTCATCCAAAACTGACACAGTGTCCTGTTGGTTATGCAAATAGTAGCAATGCAGGAGATGGAGTTTCAAGCCACTCTTCTATCTCCAGTCCCATGTGTAGGGCTCTTATCCAAATCTTTAAATAGAGCCTATGAGTTCTTATAATTATTCAACTAACACATATAAGCTCCCTTTGTGCTCCTTTTTTGAAAATGTGCTTATCTTTTTCTCTTACAGAAGAAAGAGACATTGACAGAGAGATTGAATGGCACTGCCAACACCAGAGGAATAGCTGGAAAAGAAAGCAATAGGGCACTGGGGTACAAGGAAAATGATAAGAAAAGTATAAAGCTGTCAGGGGAAGATGTTACCTCCAGTGCTCTCCTCCTCTTTGTTCTTGGAGCCTAGGTGTCTTTCTCTTGACCCTGTCTTTGCATTGCATAGGAAGGGTACAACTTTGAGTCATCCCTTCCTGGGCTCAGATGTCATACCTGACATTGACTAGAGGTCCCTAGACTCTGGGACAACTAGAACAATGCCAGGAATGTAGGTGTAGCCATATAGACCATGTCATTTGAGGAAGGATATGCCTCCACTAAAATGCACCGCATATTTTTGAACACCTTCCATTTCTAAGAGGCTATGATTTGAAAGCCATGATAAGAAGATGTGATGCAAATTTGATTGTGGCATGGGGCCTGAGATAACACACTTCTGGAAAAGCATATGTCTTTTATCCCGAGTCATGATTTCAGTTTGATTTTTGCTCAGATGGAAGCCAGTGATACAAAGTCAAATAAAGTTTTATAACATGAATTAAAAAATGCTCCTGTATCCCTTTACTCAGTTCTTATGGGACCTCAGAGGCAAGATTAGAGGACCGTGTGACAAACTGGTCCCCTACTTTCTTAATAATAACAATAAGCATAATGATGATTATATACTTTCATCAGTGCAGACCATATGACTTAAGTTAATTGATATGTGTTAAGTATTTCATTTACTCCTCAGCACACAGTTGTGATCTCATTACTATTTTTATACTCACTTTACAAAAAGAGGGATTGAATCTTACAGACATTGAGTAACTTGATCAAGGGTACACAATTATTAAATGGCTGAGGGAAGAGTCAGACTCAGGCACTCCAAATTTACCTTAATCAACCTTCAAGTACGGGTACTCTAGCAGCTGCTTCTTGTTCTTAGATGGTCAACTCTGATCTTGTCCTTGGTTCTACCGAGAAAACCTGCTGCTGGGAAGCAAATCACCGTCTGCCAGAAAGCGGTGAGAGCTCTTGACTTGCTTCTGGTAGACGTAAAAGTTCCACTAGCTGTTTGTAAACCAGTGATTCTCAACCTGAGCTGCAGAGTAAAAATACCTAGGGATCTTTAATATTGGTTTCTGAGCCTCACCTCCAAGGTTCTGATTTACTTGTTTTAACCTGGGCATCAGAATTTTTTGACATCTCTTCCAGTGATTCTGTTTGGAAAATACTGCTTTACAGCTTTTGGCCTCACTCACACTCCTTTCTGACTCGGAAGTCAAGTGGAATCCTGCAGTCCCGGTCCTGAGTTGAAGGTATGTGATATTTTAGTAGTATAAAAATTCTGGGTTTGGAAAGGATGGGAAAGTGGTGATGATAATGATGATGTAACTTTAACTGAATGTTGCTCAATGTTAGTTATTTACATATATTTACATATATTATTAATTAAGTTGCATTACCATTTTTATTGATTCAGAATCAAAGACAGAGAGAATTGAAGTTATTTCACCTAAACACGAGCCAGGCGTGTCAGCTGTTGTGGGCAACTTCAAACGCCTGCTTTGAATTGCAAGAGGAAGGCCATGAAGTAGGAAAGGATAGGTAGGTTTGGAGCCTGAGAATGACTGTTGCAGGACTTAGGGACAATTTTATGCAGGGGGTTACTATACTTATAATCTAATGAGTTAGTAGGTGACAGCGAAGTAAAGTAGGAAATGTAAATTTTAGTTCCAATCAACTTTCCTTTGGAGTAAAGCCAGTTGCAAAAAGAATGCTGCTCTTGGGTGCCATAAGCCAAATATATCAGAGCTAGGAGGAGAATTATTCCCAGGAGAAGAGCCGAGATCTCAGCCACAGGACAGAGATCAGAGTGACGATGGAGGGCTGATGGGGCTGTGCGGGGCAGGTCAGAGGGTCAACTTGGACAAAATAGAGCCTGCAGACATTGAAGACCACGGAGAAGAATTTGTTTTAAGAATAAAAGGGCTACAAGGAGATCAGTGAGCTGTCAAGGAGTGAATAAGCTCGGGCATTGTGTATGAACATCCTCTGAGTATCGTCTCTCTGTACATGGGTTTGCTCTTATTAAAATCAGGCAAGAACAAAACATTAAGATGAGATAAAAGTAGAAGCTTTGAAATTTAAGGGAAAGAATAAATTTATTCATGAATTCCAGGATATGACAATGATATTTGAGGGAAAACACAAATCTAGAGCCAAGGCTTTGGGCTCTAGAGTAATAATAGGAAGTCATTTCCAGAAAATTAACAGTGGAATTCCAGCCACTAGACAGTGCATTGGTGGAATTCCAGAGATACCTGTTTCATCATAGGGTCCCAAATGATCATCTCTGGGTGGCTTTTTGTAAAAAGGCAGATAATAAAGATAAGAAATCTGAAATATATTAATAATAGTTGTTTTTTCAAAGGTATTTATTTTGTAAATCCACATATTGCTCTTTTATGGTAATTTTCATTTGTATTATTTTGTTATAAACTTTCAAAATACTCTGAGGCAGATTGAACAGATACCTATTTCATAGATTTTTAAAAAGCAAGTCCAATAGTAAAGACAAGTGCCAATATATGCTAGAGATTGAAATTAGGATCGTTGGCCTTTTTTAAAGAATTGTCTTTGGCAGTGTTTCACCTTCAAGCATTGATTTGACCTACACAATCCTTAGGAACCTGGGTTGGCAATCACAATAGATTAATCCATCGTTAACTTGGTACTGCTGGGGCTTATTCAAAAGATTTTTCCAAGTCTCTGCATCTTTCTCAGTGTCTAAAATTCTTTTAGTGTGCAGCCTCTCAGGGTCAGAATGTAAGACAAGAAGCAACAATTTAAAGGTTGAATTTTTGGAATATATATGAGTTTGTGTGTAATGCTTCCATTTAAGAGTTTTTATAGCCTCATAAGTAAATCTTGCAGAAAAAAATATTAGAGGAAAAAATAAGACAAGGTAACAAACATATGATCGGAGCAAAGTGCAAGTAAAATATCAGTCTGGATAGGTTAACCTTGATCCAATATGCATTACTTCTCTTATCCCTTCATGATTTTATTTATGGCATGACCACCTTGGTGGCTTCTACTTACAGTGTAAGCCCTATGTGTTGGCAGAGGGACAATTATGCATCCACAAATACTGTTGCTATAAGTGATTAAGAAGCTGACATTAAGCCTGGTGTGATCAGCTTTAAAGCTTAACTGACCCTCTCTCTTTCTTTCTTCACTTCCTTCGCCAGCCTCAGCATAAGAAATAGTCACCACAATCTGAATTAGTTCAATTCAAATGGGTTTATACTTTTTTTCAGATTTTTTCCATGGTTTCCATTAAATTCTTGATCTTTGTCATCAAGAAATGGGGCTATAAAATATCAGTAAAGGTCTCTTTCAGATTTTGTATCATATATCTTTATAAATAGAGGATTGACTATTAAATTTATTGATATGCTAAGTAATGGAAATATTGATGCAGAGTTAAGGGATATAAAGTGTGCACTCATCATATATTTTAGATTTTATGAAAAAAGAGGGTTTCATTCTCTTTGAATTCACAAGTTGTGAAAAGTTTTTAATAACCAAAATAAGACATTTCGTTTAAGTACCTGACCAAAGGACACCTTTAAAAGTAAAATGGATGCTACTTCTTACCTGATATAAGGTCATAAAATTTCATAGAATTGTAAGTGCTGATAGTGAACTGAAGGAAACAATGACTCAGACCCCTTTTTCTGGGTTTACCAACTAGGGACAAGAGAGGTTTAATAACTTGTCTAGGAAAACATAGCTAGTAAGCGACAAAGACATCCCTAGACCACATGTCTCCTGATTCATAGTCCCAGGTATGGTCAAAATAGAAAAACCATTGTCTGCAGGAAAATAGCATTTCCTTATGAAGCATCTTCTTCCATATTCTAGGCCCCATGCTGGAAACTCTCCATGCGTTATATTACCAGATAATTGCTATAACCCTAGGAGTCAAGTACCATTAATATCCGCACTTTACAGTTAGAATCTAAGCCTCACTGCTCCCTTGTGCACCACTGGGGCGGGGGGTGGGTTAAGTACAGGTCTGCCCCACCTGCAGCTGCCTCCTGCCTGTGCCCATGTGTGTTGTCTGGGCGCCTGTGATCCACCCACCCTGCCTACCACTGCCATTGCATGTACATGCCTTCCAGGGTCCTGAGGAAGGACCCACCCAGCATTCCAATAACTGCAAACATCATTCGGGGACCTGGGGGTTGGCCCACCCTACCCACCACTGCTGGTGTCTGCACCCTCCTCCCAGAGACCTTAGGAAGAGAACAACCAGCCTTTGCCACTACCACTGCTGGCACCCACCCATACATGCCACCTGGGAGACTGGGGACTGTCCCAGCGCTGCCACCACCACTGGTGCATCAGGGCCTGAGGGTTGGCCCATTGCTGCTAGTGCCATCACCAATGCCACAAATGGCCCCAGGGGCCTGAGGACCTACCTGCCACCAGCGGACTATGGCCAGTGTTGCCACCTGAGCAAGCCACCTGGGGGCCCAACTCATACACTGTTGGTGAGAATGTAAATTAGTACAGGCATTATGAAAAGCAGTGTGGCATTTCCTCAAAAGCTAAAATTAGAACTACCATGTAACCCAGCAATGCTACTACTGAATATCCAAAAGAATTGCAATCACTATATCAAAGGGATACCTGAACCTCAGTGTTTATTGCAGCCCTATTCACAAAATGAAATCAAACTAAGTGTCCATCAAGGGATAAATGGATAAAGAAAATGAAGCAGCATGGATGTAACTAGAGATCATTGTGTTAAGCAAAATAAGCCAGATACAGAAAGACAAATACTGCATGTTCTCACTCAAATGTGGAAGCTAAAATATTTGATCTCATGGAGGTAAAGAGTAGAATGATCAGATCTGGGTAAGTGTGTAGTGTCAGGGGGGAATGAGAAGAAGTTGGTTAATGCATACAGACCTCCAGTGGGATAGAGGGAGTAAGTTTTAGTGTTCAATAGCATAGTACGGTGACTATAGTTAACAACAATGTATTGTATATTTCAACATAAGTAGAGGAAAAGATATGAAATATTCCCAATACAAAGAAATGATAAATGTTCATACAACAATGTTAACTACAGCCTCTGATATTCTCTGAAAAATAGGAAATGAAAAACAACGCAATTCTCTGAAGATTTCCAATAATACCTAAACAGAATATAATTCAGAAACGCACAAAGAGGCATGTGTAAATACAAGTTAACTTTATTTTTTTCTTCTTGACAGATTAATTTTTAAGATAAACATTAATTTAAATCTATGCAGCTAGAAATTTCCTCAATTCTATCATAAACATCCTAGCAAGCTGCTTCGGTTCTTTGAGCCTCTGTTTCCCCATCAGTAAAATAGGCAATTGGGCTAGGTAAGTGGCTTTCTCACTGTGATGTACAGACATCCGACATTCCTGGAAAGTGCTCAAGAAGCCAATGGAAGGGAAGGGGGTGGGTCAATAATTTGGGTTCTTCATTCACCTTTATAGATATGAACACGCCACTTCCTTTATGTAGTGAAGTTCCATGTAATACATTATTTATTAAAGTTTTGCTATTACAAAAACAGTTTGAAAGTCACATGAATAGATGATTATAAGCATAAATTCAGCTTGAACATATTATATTTTCCAATATATTAGACACAATAGAAAGAGTTTATTTTTCTTTCCCCAGAGTCTGAATTTATATGGAACAGAAATATAGGCTAGAACTTTAATGTTCTGCCCTGGCAGCCTTTTCTTTGTGACCCAGATACCTTGAGAACTGAAACCTGAAGCATCTTTACATCTCATGGCCTAAGTAAGCCTGGAAGTTGCTTTCCTATTCTTCCTGACACTCACTGTATCTATTTTTCTATGTTTGAGCAGGAAAAAGAGCTAGAATGTTGACCTGGTGCTGGTGATACCATCCTAAGGAATAGCTGTTATCTTCAATCTCTTTTGAGCATGACAGCCTGCTCAAAATATTTATGTACAGGTGCAAACACACACACACACACACACACACACACACACACACGCACGCACGCTTGTCCAGGTTACTGAAGGTCCTCCATTTGGGTCCTATATGACTTTTCTGTATCATCTTTCAAGCCACACTCAGTATGTTCTGTACCACATACTTGTAATCCTTCAAACTAGAGGCACATTTCTGATATAGTTTGGATATTTGTCCCCTCCGAATCTCATGTTGAAATTTTATCCCCAGTATTGCAGGTTGGCCCTTGTGGGAGGTGTGTGAGTTATAGGAAGGATCTCTCACGAATGACTTGATGCCATCCTTGCAGTAATGAGTTGCTGTTTTCTCTATTACTTCGTGCAAGATCTGATTGTTTTTTGTTTTTTTTTTTTTTTCTTTTTTGAGACAGAGTCTCACTCTGTTGCCCGGGCTAGAGTGAGTGCCGTGGCATCAGGCTAGCTCACAGCTACCTCAAACTCCTGGGCTCAAGCGATCCTCCTGCCTGAGCCTCCCAAGTAGCTGGGACTACAGGCATGCGCCACCATGCCCGGCTAATTTTTTCTATATATATTTTTAGCTGT
>CM052442.1:128182866-128205664 GCA_028533085.1 Varecia variegata
TTTTTTAACATCCTGAATGTGCCACCTTGAGGTACTATGTCCTCACTACTCTCAATTTCCTCTTTTGTAAGATGGGGGAAATGATGGTCCTTACCTCAAAGAATTTTGGTGAGGATTGACATAATGCATGGTGACAAAAAGATGACAGAAATTCCTCTGCCTTCGTTAATAGAGGAAACTAAGACATGCTGAGTTCCAAGGTAGTACCCAAGGCACACAAAACAATGGAGCAGCATATTTGAAACTTTAAACCAGAATTGCTGACATCTACCTCCAGTAGTTACCATCTCATCTTTCTGCTCTCCCTCCTAGAGTCACAGTCAAGATTATATTCTTAAGAAGGAAGGAAGTAAAGAAGGGAGAGGGAAAGGAAAGAGGAGAGGGAATAAAAAATTGTAAATACATTTATGTAACCCTGATAATGTTCATGCTCCACATCTTTCAGGCTGTTAATGAATTCATATCGAAAGGAATCACTAATGGAACTTCAGTGATACTGAAGATGAATCGATATTAATTTGAATTATAGTTATTTTTTTTTTCTTAAAACCAGGCACCCAAGGGGTCTATAAGTACAGCTTTCAGAAAGATCTTTCAGGATCTTCATTAGTCATTGTTTCCATTCTCCAGAATTTTCACACCAACACAGCAGCTGGTGAAAATGGCTCCCACATTTTTCATTGACCCATTTCTCTCACTGCTATCATATGCTTCCTGTTCCCCTCCGCTTGCACCCCTGAGAGTCATATCTCAACTAAATGGCAGTCCTCTGTGACTGGGAGAAGTCCACGACATTTGAAATTACCTGGAGGGCATGTGCAGAGTCTACTGTGAAGCATACATCTTTTATTGGTTTGTTTTTCTAGCCAGAATGTCATTTTTTAAATGAATGTTCTACTTCACTTTGTTGTTCTTACTTCCAAGAGAAGCAGGAGTAGGGATGCTAATCATGACCATCTTACACCATCACGCCTTTGGGCCAAAGTGTGATGGGTGGTTTGACAATGTCCCCTCTCCTCCCCCACACACTGGAATCCGTTTTGCATCAAGCCAGACCGGATTATTGTCTCTTCCTGTTTGCCATCCGTGCACATTTGCTTCTGGGCTCTGCTTTTCATTTTCCCTCAACTTAAACTATTTCCTCTTGACAGCCCCCAGAAAGCCCCATTTACAGAGCCTTTATTAAATCCGCAATATAAACTCTTTGAGTCCACCGACATGGAACAATGTCTTACATGAGGAAGAGAGAGGGGGACGGAAGAAAGACAGAGGGAGGAACGAAGGGTTAGAATCCCGGCTTTGAAATGGAGAACAAGTCAACAGAGTCAATTTTTCAATCTCAGTTCTGCCACTTACTATGTGACCTTGAGTAAGTTTTGTATGACCCTGGACATAAGTTTCTGCATCTGTAGAGATTAAAAATACCAGAATAGGAAAGTGCTATCATATAAACCTCTTACCATAATGGTGGTCATAGGTTTGGTAATCAATAAATTGTAGCTATTCTTACTATTGCTATTAATAATAAATAAGGGTAAAAATGCCTTTTGCAGCGCTTAGAATTCTCTGTGTACGCTATGCTTTGTCTTTCAGCACAGAAATACTCCTTAGCTCATGTGAAAATTTTTTTAAAAAAGAAGAAACAAGGCTAAATCATGTAATAAGAGAATCAGGGGAAACATAAGTACTTGCACACATGCGCTTTTAAAATATTCAATAATTACTCCAGCTTCACTAGGTGCTTCAGTTTTACTTCTGGGAATAAAATGTTGTGCACCTAAGTCTCTCACTGAATACTTAACATGCACATGGTGCAAATTTCAACCAATGAATATAAAATGAATAAACCGATAATGACTTAATAATGGTTGTGTTATTTTTTATGATTATATTAGTACCACATTAAGTGTCAAAGCACTATAGAAGAGAGTGATGATCATGCTTACCATGTGTCTTTTTAAAATTCCTTACCTGAATTCAGAATTAAAGGGAATGGGCTGGGCACGGTGGCTCAGGCCTGTAATCCCGGCACTCTGGGAGGTGGAGGTGGGAGGATCACTTGAGGTCAGCAGTTTGAGATCAGCCTGAGCAAGAGCAAGACCCCATCTCTACTAAAAATAGAAAAAATTAGCTGGGCATGGTAGAGCTTGCCTGTAGTCCCAGCTGCATGGGAGGCTGAGGCAGGAGAATTGCTTGAACACAGGAATTTGAGGTTGCTGTGAGCTAGGCTGACGCCACAGCACTCTAGCCCGGGCAACAAAGTGAGACTCTGCCTCAAAAAAAAAAAAAAGAAGTCACTCTAGCTGGGAAGACAGAGAATGGGAGGGACTCTTTATATGAGCGTGTGTGAATGTATATACAAGTATTCTCTCAATAATGTTGGTGTTTAGAAGTGCTGGATAAATTTGAAAAAGAATAGTAAATCATAGTTCCTGCCTTAAGGAACTCACAATGAAGAAGAGAAAAGAAACATTACACAAATGGCAATTTTTAAGATAATGAGTTTATGAAAACAAATTATGAAGTAGTACAAATAGAGACTAATAAACATTTTTGGACCGTCCTTTGTGATGGTGATTATAATAATAATGATAATAATGATACCATAAAGTAACCATTCATTGACTGGTTACTATGTGCCAGATTCACATAAATATTTTGTATCTTTTTATTGAACTATGTTAGATATGGGTAAATGTGCATATAACTTCAGTTTTCAGCTTGATGAAGTTTTACAAATTGGACATACCCTTGTAATCGGTATGTAGACCAAGAAGCAGATCATTAACTCATCTCATAAGTTTCCCATTCTTGGCTGGTGTGAATGGTGTTACTTTAAATATTTTAGCATATGTCTTCTGGTGAATATATTTTTATATATCTACTTCAGTTCATAATGATATTCTCCTATATTTTCCTCTAGAAACTGTTCTGTTTTGTCTTTCATATTTAGATATGCAACCCATCAGTCATTGATTTTTGAGTATGACAAGAGGGTCAGGATGTTTTTTTCTTATATGGATACCTAATTGGTTCAACACCATTTATTGAAAATATCAAATAAGCTTTCTTTACAAATTTTAAAACTTTTAAATTTTAAATGACATGTGCTCTTTTCTATATCATTTCTCTCACTCCATGTAATGTTTTTGAGATGCATCTGATGTTACATGTATTAGTAGTTTTTTCCTTCCTCCCTCCCTCACTCCCTCCCTTCCTTTCTTCCTTCCTTTCTTTTCCTCCCTACCGCTCCCCCCTCCAGAGAGAACATACTGAATGTTGTTTGTCCATTCAACTTGGATGACATTTGTGTTGCCAAGCCTTTTAGGTGTTGAATATAAAGCTGCTGTTATCAACATGTACAAAACTTTATGTATGTGTGTGCATATATATATATATTTGAGACAGTCTCGCTGTGTCACCCCAGCTAGAGTGCAGTGGCATCAGTATAGCCCACTGCAACCTCAAACTCCCGACCTCAAGATGATCCTCCCACCTTGGCCTCCCAGAGTGCTGGAATTACAGGCATGAGCCACTGAGCCCAGCCATGTGTGTACATACATTTTTATTTCTTGTTAGTAACTGTGTGTTATATTGTGAGTGTGTACCTAACATTTTTAAGAAACTGCCAAATAGTTTTCAAATGCTATTGTACCATTTTATATTTCTACTGGTACTTAAGAGAGCTTTTTCCAAGATTCTTACTAACACTTTGTCCCATCAATCCTTTTTATTTTAGCCCTTCTAATAGATACGTAGGGATGTATCATTGTGTTTTTGATTTGTGTTTTCTTGATGCCTAATGATGTTGAGCATCTTTTTATGTCCTTTCTGGCCATGATTTATCTTTACTTGTGCAGTGTCTATTTAAATCATTTGTCTGTTTTGAAAATTGGGGTTTTTTTGGTCTATTCTGGACACAATCCTTTTTCAGCAATATTTTCCAAATATGTTATCTCATTCTAGGGCTTGCTTTTTAATTATTTTAATGGTGTTTTGAGAAAAACAACATTGAAAAATATATTTAAAATTTTTTTCACTTTGATTAATTCTAAATTGCACTCTTCAAAAATGTGAACTGTCTAAAAAAATTCCTATTCCATATTCATGAAGATTTTTCTAGTATTTTCTTCTAGAAGATTTATAATTTTAACTTTTATATTTGGCCCACAATCCATTTTAAGTTAGTTTTTGTGTATAGTGTGAAGTAAGAATTAGATGAGTATTTTTTATTCTACATGGATCTTCAATTTGTTTGAAACTTTCACCAGTTTGTTTAATAAACGTTCTTTCTCTAATAAATTATTTGACAACTTTGTTAAAAACCAATTGTACACACGAATACCTTCTTTTAAACAGATCTGTGTGGTTAGCCTTTTGCTATCTTATTTATTGTAGCTTTATACAAGTTAGAAAGTCTTGAATTCAGGGATTGGAATTCCTCCAACTTTATTCTTTCCTTTTTAACTTTCTTTGATAAGTCTAGATTGTTTATATTCCTTTATCAATTTAATATCTGATAGTTTTTCCAAAATAAAAAGCCTATTAGAATTATGATTAAGATTCTGTTGACTCTATACATCAGTTTGGAGAGAATTGATATCTAAACAATATTGACTCTTGTGATACATTATTCTTACATCTTTTGAAGTAGCTAAGTTTACTTAATTCTAGTAGTTGTTTTGCAGAGTCTTTAGGATTTTCTATGTAAACAGCCATGTTATCTACAAGTAAAAGTAATTTCCTTTCCAACCTTTTTGTACCTTAATGGAAAGTCTGAGGAGCACAAGAAATTATTGAACAGAAGTTATGAAAGTAGACATCTTTGTCTTGTTTATTATATTACTGAAAGATATTAACTATTAAACTACTAACTCTGATGTTATAAGTGACATTTTGTGAACATGACTCTTTAGCCAATAGAATAAGTTTCTGCTATTCCTAATTTGTTGAAAGTGTTCATTTTCAGTGTGATTTCAATGTTTTGTTTTCAATATGTTAAGTGTTGATAGGTATCAAATGCTTTTTCTCTATCTACTGACATGATTCTCTGGTTGCTCTTCTGTTTAGATCGTGAACTATTTTGATTGATTTTCAAATGTTACACCGAGTTTGCTTTTCTGGGACAAATGCTATTTGATCATGATATTTTATCTTAATATAGTGTTATACTTAGTTGGCTAGCCTTTGCTTAAAGATTTTTATCCATATGTTTTTGAGACACATTATCTGTAATTTTATAAAAATGTTTTTGTCAAGTGTTGGATATTGGTGTTATGCTGTCTTCATAAAAATGAAATTAGAAGTCCCTTCTCTATGTGCTGAATGCTTATGTGGAAGATAGGGGTTATTTATTCTTTGAATGTTTGATGAAATTAAACAATTGAAGCATCTGTCTGACATTTTTCTTAGTAACAATTTTTTAATAGCTATTCAATGTATTTGATACACATAGACCTACTTGAATTTTCTGTATCATCTTGTATCAATTTTGTTAAGTTGAATTTTTAAAGAACTTTGTCCCTCCTATCTAAGTTGTCAAATTCAACGTAGATTTGTTCAAAATACTGTCTTATTATCATTTTAATCTTTGAGGAAACTGTAGGAATAATTCTAACTTTCTTGATTGAGCTAGGACTATTTTAATTTGGTTGATCTTTTTGAAGTATCAACATATGGTTCAGGAGTCAATGAGAGACTTGGGTAGAGTTTACATACGGTTTACAGTTCACTTGGGCAGGGTTTACATACGGAATCTGGAAGCCCTACCTCTTCATTCCTCTCCTTTATAGGATTCTCTCCTCCATCCAGAAGATAATGCATTTAAACAGAGATTAAGCTGTCCGTACCACACTAGGTTTGTGGCCCATCCTTAATCCAAACCTACAAAGATAGGGTACTCTCCCTGTGTTGGATTCTTCCTTCAAGTTTTTGCTCCACAATCTGCATAACTTTTGTTCACTCTGCAGAGCCTTAAAGTAGTTTATTTGTGTGTGTGTGTGTTTGTGCAGAGTTGTAGTTGTTATCTGTATAGGCTTTGTTCTTCTGCTAATCATGAGGGAAATGCAAATCAAAATCACAAGGCAGGCCATGCGCGGTGACTAACGCCTGTAATCCTAGCACTCTGGGAGGCCAAGGCGGGTGGATCGCCCGAGGTCAGGAGTTCGAGACCAGCCTGAGCAAGAGCGAGACCCCCGTCTCTACTAAAAATAGAAAGAAATGATCCGGCCAACTAAAATATATATAAAAAAAATTAGCTGGGCATGGTGGCGCATGCCTGTAGTCCCAGCTACTCGGGAGGCTGAGGCAGTAGGATCGCTTAAGCCCAGGAGTTTGAGGTTGCTGTGAGCTAGGCTGACGCCACGGCACTCACTCTAGCCCAGGCAACAGAGTGAGACTCTGTCTCAAAAAAAAAAAAAAAAAAAAAAATCACAATGCAGTATCACCTCAGCTCAGGTAGGTGGGCCAGTATCAAAAGACAAAAGATAACAAGCGCTGACAAAAATGTGGAGAAATAGGAACCCTTATGCACTGCTGGTGGGAATGTAAATTAGTACAGCCATGATGGATAACAGTATGGAGATTCCTCAATAAATTTAAAATAGAACTACCATTTAATCCAGTAATTCCACTACTGGCTATATATCCAAAGGAATTGAAATTAGTACGTCATAAAGACATTTTCAGTCCCATGTTTATTACAGCATAGTCACAATAGCCAAGATATGGAATTAACCCAAGTGTCCATTAATTGATGAATGGATAAAGAAAATGTGGCACATATATACACTTTGGAATACTATTTAGCTGTTAAAAGGAATGAAATTCTGTCATTTGTGGCAACATGGATGTACCTGAAGGACATTATGTTAGGTGAAATAAGCCAGGCATAGAAAGATAAACATCATATAATCTCACTCATATGTGGAATCTAAGAAAGTTGATCACATATAAATAGAGAGTAGAATGGTGGTTACCAGAGGCTGGGGTAGTCAGAGGGAGAAAAATAGAAGGGGTGATATTGGTAAAAGGATACATAATTAGAGTTAGATTGGAGGAAAAAATTCCAAGAGCTCTCTTGTCCAGCAAGGTGACTATAGTTAATGATAATATATTGTATTCTTGAAAAGTATAAAAGGAGTCGATGCTATATACTCTTTCCACAAAAATGGTAACTATGTTAGGTAATGCATTTGTTAATTAGATTTAATGCTTAAAAAATGTATATGGACTTCAAAACATCATGCTGTGCATGACAAAAACACACAATGTTTTATGTCAATTTAAAAAAATTCATTCAAAAATTATTTATTTGGCATCCACTTTGCATCATGTACTATCATAATTTCTGGGACTATAAGGCAAAGAAAATAGTCATAGTCGTTATCTTTGCAGAGTTTACTGTTTAATTAGTAGATCAGACTTAAAATAAAAATTAAGCAAACTATAAAAAATACAAATGGAATTGCAAAATACATGGCATTCCCTAAAGGATTATACAGCGTGTCCTGAGATTACCTAAAGGTGGGTAATCTGGTTTAGAAAGAGGAGTCATAAAAACTATTTTGCATCTCCGACATGTTGACTCCACCAAGAAATTCAATGATGGCATCTTACCCTATGTGTTTGGCTGCATTTCCTATTTAGGGTAAATATCTGTCAACCTCTATGATAAACGCATGACTGAACTCATACTGTTTGCTGATACCAGGAGCATTCAGATTTACAGAATTCTGCTTTCTGCCATCCTCTTCAAGCAGTAATGTTGACAGATGTAGGGCATCCAGGGTCAGGAAGGAGCCTGAGAGACTTAAAAAACTGTATGTGCTAAATGCAAAAAGCAGGCCCACCCAATTCATCAAAAGGTGGAGTAGCAATGATGTGAGCATTTAAAAGAAAAGTGGCATGGAAATCCCAGAATGTATTGGCATATGTACTTTTTCCTTCCTTCTTTTTTAACAGGCCATAATATGCCTGTGTATACTCAGAGAACATCTTGGCCGTTGTCATCATCGTTATGATCATTAATGTCAATCTGCCTGATGGTAACCCCATTTGCTTCTACAACATACAACAAATATTTGGAAGTATGTGATTGATTGATAACTTTTTATTGTAGAATTCATCTAGATAAATGTTGTCAAAGAGAGTTGGATCTTAAGATTGTTGCTCTGTGGCAGGTGTGTAAGTAGTTCACAAATGCATATATGTGTGTGTGTGTGTGTGTGTGTGTGTGTGTGTATTTCTGATGAATTAAACCAAGTTTATTTCTATTGTAAATATTCATTATTCTGCCATGGTGGTAGAAACTTAATTTCTGTCTATTTGGGGATTTTTTTTTTCTTTTTGGCAGGAATGCTGGATGTCTGAGTTTCAGCTCTGGAGAGCTATGCATAGCTTAGTTTAGGGTTGGGAAGACAGATGGCTCTTATTCTCCAGTTTGTGCATATAGATTCTCATTCAGATATGCCATAATCTTCTTCACCTTTCAGTTCTGAATGTTTTCTTCAGTGCACGAGTTTCCCACTGGGAGGCACTAGAACACTGTATTGCCTCTGTGGCCTAATGGGACACAGTGTTTCCATCTGGGTAACTTTGTTCCAGTTTACCTAGCCTGGCCAAGCAAGCTTTCCCTTTCTGAAGACTTACTGTCCACCTCAACACTCTATCCTAAAAGCAGGAAAGAGACCTTTTTTTTCTTCTCCATGCAGGACTTTATTGATGACTCTGCTCTGATCTTTTTCTCCTTACTACATTAACAGAAAAAATACTGTTTTACACAATCCGGGAAAGGGAGTAAGGGGAGGTGAGAGGAGACTTATTATCTATTTGTCCATTCATTTTCTTGCAATCATTTTCTCTATGCCCCAGTGTTCATAGTTTTCCTGAGAGCTGTGGCATTCAAAGTACAAAATCTAGAAATTTACATATTTCCTTTTTTTTTTCCATCTTTCCTACTTTATTCCTCTTTTAATTTTTTTTAAACAATTTAGACTCTATTTCTGATAAAGAAGTAGGATTAGTAACATATTATACCTCATCTTCAGAGACAGAGAGAAGGAGGAAGATATAGGTATTTTGTAAGATTTATCACTTTCATATAGCTCATTGGTAGTTATTCTATCTTTTTACTACTTTATTCCCTTTTCATATTTTAACATAAGATGGTAGAGTAAACATGAAGAAATGCATAAAGGAGGACACAAGGAGAAAAGGAAAATTCTTATATCAGCAGCCAAGAAAAAGGATATAGGTTAATTTTAAATTATAATTGTCTTAATGTACTTGAGAGATGTCTGAATTATATATTGGACCAGGCACAGGGACATTCAGCTACAGTTCTTAGGAGAGTAAATTATAATTATTGGTCTCTTCCAATACATTTTAAGTGTGCATTTTGTTTGCAACCATTGGAAGAAAATCATGGAGGTAAACCACTATGACAATGCTAACACATAGATGAAACACAATAAATCAAAACACTGAACAGTATGTTACTTGTGTGAACATATGAGATGCAAAATTTCTCGTTTAGTTCATCCATATTCTGGACAATCCTTGCCATTAACTAAAGCGTGTGACCTTGGATAACTAATTTTGTCTCCCTGTTGCTCATATTTTGTGCACACAAAATGATGACTTGGTAAAATGGTGTTTCATAAAACTGCACCGACTCTACATTTTATGAAAACCTCCAAGGTCCTTACCAATAACTTTCTCAATTCTACAATTTTATGTCATATTGCCGTTGATATTTTCTCAATACCACTGTTTGATGTTTAGTTTACAGAAGGGAGAGATACCATCAAGCGAACTTCATATGTAGCACATTGAAACACAATGTTGTATACGAGAGCACTGAAAGAATATTGTTTGATGCGAATTTCAGACACTGATATTCTTAATTTTGATCTCCAGAACCACTTCCTCCTTTTGTACTTCCGGCACCTAAGAACGGTAAACCAGAGGAAATGCCTGAGCTATAGGTATTGGCTATAGGGTGAATAAGAGAAAATGGTAGAGAGAGGTCACTGAAATGTTCCGTCTTTTGCTCAAGTCAAACTTCTTTCTGTCACCCCATTCGATTCTTTTATGAACCTCCCCTTCTATTTGTATCCTCTGGTGAGAGCTTTTGGCCACAATTATTAATGAATGGAATTATTGCAACTCAAAAGGGAAAAAAGCCATACTTCTCTTCCTTTCTTTAATGCACTTTCTTCTTTTCTCATTCATTTGGTAAGCAATCATCTTAGATCTTGAACCCACAGAGCATCCTGGCCAATGCTCTTTTCCAGAGTGTAAATGACACTTGCCAGAGTGTATTTGAGCTCAGCTTTTCTCTCTCCTCCTCTGCTCCTCTTGCTTCTTACTCTCTTCCATCTAGACCTGAGCATATTACTCTCAATTATTCAGACCGACAAGAGAAAAAGGTTCTGATTAGGCTTTGCTTCTGATCAGTGTTTCTATGTGGCCTTTTAAATCAGGATCTGAATTGGGATATCAGCCACTTAGACATCTACGAATAAAGTAGACCTTTTATTTTCATTATTTACTTATTTTCTGCTCTTGTTTTTTACACATCCTCCTTTTTATGGGAAAGAGAACTCAAGTGCACAGTAGATTCAGGTGTTCTAATTCTTGCAACGCTAACACCATGATAACAGAAACGACTCATGAACCATGACATGGTGAAGTATATAAAGTAGTTTGTAAAGTCGTGCAGATATAGTTTCAGTTCTTTCTTCTGACATTGTGTGTGTGCACATATGCACAAATACACATATGTTCTATTTTTATGACCCACTAAGAGACAATCACTGTTTAGTCATAGGTGGTACAGAGGTGAGGTAAGCTTCAGAAACCTGACTTTATTGAGCTTACATTTTATTGGGAGATAAATATCTATTCAAAAGTTAATTTCTTGGGAATAATAAATTGCATTGAGAAAATAAAGCACTTATTACCTGCATTAATTGAAACAAGTTATTTCACTTCTTTGAGCCTCAGTTTCCTCATTTGTTAAAAAAAATAACAATTGGGAATGGCACTCGGTTACCTTTTTATAAGATAATGTTGGAATAAAATTAGTCCATAAACATAAAGATTTATTTGATAACTATTAATATAATATGGTGTTCTATTGGTAAAGGAAAAAAAAAAACACCTTCTTCTCTCTTTCACTCACATGAACATTGTAAATTGTCCGGGAATGTCAGATTGCTTGTTTTTAACCATCTGTTTCATTTCCCTCAATATGGGCTCCCCTTTGTGTCCTCTTTGAATAGGTAGTTTGCAAAAAATCCCAACAAATGTTCACACAGATTTTTTAATAATTTTAGCAGTTCATTTGGAAATCCTTTGTGTTACAAGCCCAGACCTTGGCAAGTCTGGGACAATAGACAGGAAGAGCTGAAAATAGGCACAGGATGGGCATATTGGTTAGAGCAGGCCCCAGACCCAGGCCGTTGGACCATGTTTGAACAAGTGAGAGATTCCGGCAGATGCTTACGGACTTTCATATTCAATAGGCTTTGTGCCTTTTGATCAAGTAAGATGTCTGGAAATCTCAAAGTCGATGATACCGTAAGTTGGGCTTGCATTTCCTAAATGTAAAATCTTCTAAAAGTTTTTGCATATTAGAAATTTGAAATCATCGTAAAACAAATTTCCTCACAAACATGACTGTGAAAAATAACTAGTCTTGCTTTTCTAAGAGAAAACTTGATCTTAAGCATCTAAATGGGGCTCCCCAAGTTTTCTGATAATAATATCAATGCACACCCCATACCTGGAAACACCTTCTGAGAAATTTCTTTCTCAGATTATGAGAATCCGTGAAAATGTGGAATCCTGCTGAAGTCGTCTGGTTTTTATTGTTTTCATTAATAATAGCTACAAATATTAAATGCCTGCTCTATCTCAGCAATTAAACTTATTGCTATATGCATATAATTGTTGAGCCCCAAGATACATCTTCCAGGCAACTTTTGTAACTTACAAATTAAGAAATATTGAGCTAAAGAAGATATGGATTCATTCTTCTCTCACGAAACTAAAAGCACAGAGGTGCACTGTCTAAACCTGATGTGGTGGGTCCTCAGTTTCACTGGGGACAGTCTTCAACTCTGCTGTCCCTAAGATTTGACACTTATCCTTATGCTGAACTGTGGCAGCTGGAGCAGCAATCATCAAATTAATGTTGAATGAAGAAGGAAGAAAAAGGAAGGACAAAAGAGGCCTTCCAATTGAGTTCCCATTTAGAGAGATTTTATAGAACTTCTACTTTAATGACTTCCTATTACCCCTCATTGCCCGTGCCAATGAGCTAGCAAGGCTCAAAATTGATGCAGTGTTATCTGGGCACATTATTATCTATCCATAGAAAAATGGGTGTTTTTTTTTTAATATTCAAAGAAGAAAGGATATTAGCAGTCTCTGCCATGGCATATTATCCCCATTTTTTCCAAAAAGAAACTGATGTATCCTGTGTTAATTTAATTATATTTCTCACCATGAACATAGCTTATATTTTCATATGGCTAGAAATCTGATCGCGCCATTTCTTCATACATTCCCAGAGAACCTAATTTCTCATGCTCCCTGTTGATGGCAGTTATTCCTTAAGATGTCCTCAAATATTCGTTCCATTAAGTGTGCACAAATTCCCCATGCTAAATAAGTTAGTCACATCTTCAGTTACTAGAAAATCATTTGAAACTATATGCTAGTGCTTAGTCTATGTTTTATAATTACTAGGTAGATAGTTTTTTCTCCTTCATTATAGTGAAGTTCCTTAAAGTCCAAGTCATACCTTATTTATGATTATCATTATTATTATTATATGTCTGCCGGAGCCTAGTACCCTTTGTTGATTATTATTTTTTATTGCTATCAAATACCAAATAAGCTTATAAGCCATATAAACAAGTCTAGTTTGCTAGAAAGTCATGCATGATGCCAAGAACATAAAAGAATAACCCCAGTAAGTCAATCTTCATAATTCTAATTATAAATTATTTTAGTCATTTCCAACAATTGATTTACTTCTAAGGACTAAATGCTTGACTGCAGTCAGTATAATTCCTAGGTAGTATGCATAAGAATTATGCCTTACTTGTCTTTGTTTCAGAACACTGTGTATTGCGCATCTCTTTTATCTAAGATTCTAAGATAACAGAGTTTATAATTTTATTTTCCTAGCTTAGCTCTCCAGAGTCAGGCTTGACAGTCTTGATGGCCAGCTTAGTTGCTTTTTTTTCCAAAATGATTTTATTGGTCTTGGAGGAAATGGTCCATGATATTTTCCCTAGTAAAAAATGTTTCACATTAGCCACATTTCTTGTTATTTATTCTTGGTACCAGCAACTACTAGGAGCTGCTGGACACATATCTTTTTCCTCATTGTGTTGTCTTCATCACCAACACTGGACTTTAAAATCTGGCCCTTAATTTTTCCCCCTCCATGCTTTTAGCAGTGCCTAATTCTGACATATTGATCTGACTGATGTCACATGTACTTTCTGTCCTTTATATGACCTTAGATTTAAAAATTGATGTAAATCGAGGCATGATTTCAGATAAGAGATAGCCATCCCCTCCAAGGGGGTAGTACAAAAGAAGAGAAATAAACTATTATGAATGACTTAATTTATCGTCTATATATTTATGATTGTATGATGAGAGTTCTTAATATTATTTCCAAAAATTACTTGGCATAAGAATCTATTGATATAAATTTAGGATGCTTTCAAGGAGACAACTCCAAAGATAATGACATATTCTCAAATATTTGTTAAGCATTTCGTTTCATTACCTTGAAGTCATTCCCCATAGATACATGGATAGTCACATTTCGGGGGAATTAGCTCTCTCTTTTTTATAGCTGGATTTAGCTATGTGTACAATTCAAAGATATTTATGACACAGTGTCAATAAACAAATAAGTATGGATGCTCATCCCTTGCTAGATACATATGAGAATCAATAAGCATGAAAACAGCATGATTTCTAATAGCATCTTGATAATATGCCCAAGGCACCTTTGCTGAAACTATTACACTTCTTAAAAAAGTTGCTGTGCATACATTATGTTAGTATAGTCAGCAAGACTCCTGTCTCCTTGTAGTATTTAAGCTCTAAAGAGTCCCAGTAGTTAATGTAAACAAGAAAACCCAAGCAAGGGAAACTGCATGTAATTTTTGATTATAATATGTCCTAGGAGAAGGTATCTACTGAGATCTGTCAAACTAGGATCTATTTACCACCAGTGCTATATGAAACTTTTTGCTTTATCTTCAGTTTAGAAACTTGATTCTAAACTTTACCTTCTCTTGAATATCTGAATAACTAATTCTCCTCTGCCAGATGACTCCATTATCTTGCTCAACTACAAAAAAATTAAATTAAAAAATCCCCACAATCTCCCTCTTTAATGTCTTTTCTATTTTCACACTAAGTCTATGAGTATGGTTACCTGTTCTTGATTTTTATTTCCTCACTCAAAGGTCGTTTTATCACTAATTAAACAGACTCAGATTGATTTCCTGTTCTACCTGTTATAAAATTTTGGGATTTGCTCCTGTATGGTAGGAAAAAAAAAAAAAAAAAAAAAACAGTTTTCCCTTACTTGATTCTCAACACAACACAAAACACTTCTGTAGCCAGATGTGTAGACTTTTCCCCTACCAAGCAATTCTCTGACACCAGTTGAGTGTCCTACAATTCAGTTCAATTCAGACACTAGCTACCCAGAGATAGCAAAAGATCTCAAAGGTTAAGGGCTCCGTTGCACAAGGCTGCCCTCTACTTCAAACGCCAAGTGAAAGCAGTAGGTCCCCAGATTACTCACAACTTCTATCCAACTTGGCTACAAACAGAAGGATCATTGCTAGGGTGCCCCGTCCCAGAACTCAGAGAAACAGATTACTTACTAGATGTCTGGATTATTAGAAACGATATAACTCAGGAACAACCAGATGGAAGAGAGGCATAGGTCAAGGTCTGGGGAAGTGGTACGGAGCTTCCTTGCCCTCTGCAGGAGTATAACCCTCCAGGAACCTCCCCACGTTCAGCAACACAGAAGCTCTGCAAAAGCTACTTCTTTAGGTTTTTATGGAGGCATCATTACGGAGGCATAATTGATTAAGTCAATCGCCATGGTGACCAACTCCACCTCCAGCCCCTCTCCCCTTCCTGCAAGTCAGGGAGCAAGCGCCCATCAGGACATATCCAGGAGCTCCCAACCACCAATCATCTCAGCATACAAAAAGACACTTACCATTTCATAGATTTCAAGGGTTTTAGAAAATGAGGCCAAATACATTTCTTACAATAATGCAATATCGTAATTCCAGACTCCCAACTGGGAATCTTCCTCATCTCTTGTCCTAATTTCTGAAATATTTCTCTTTGTCCCAAGTAGGCTTAGATTTTTTTAAACTGTAGACAGAGTTAATGATTCTCTATTTACTATATTTATAGATGCTTAGAGCCATGTTGGTCACATGGTCAGATCTCCATTAATACTAGTTTCTATCATTTTGTGTATAGGTATATATTAATATGTATCTCCGGATGTACGTGTATAAATGGATTTGTGTGTTTATAACTAGGAATTAACAAGGGAAAGCTAAATAACAATACGGTTTTTGAGAAAACATGGCTTCACTTGGATAGCTCTGTATTTAGTTGCATGATTTCATTCTCCTTTTTAAGAATTAACCACATTATCTATGAGAGAACAAAGACGATCTAATTTTTTTTAACATTAGCTAACAAATAATACAATGCGATACAAATTAACTGTAATCAGGAAAAAATGGAAGGAATTCTTTGCTTTGGCCATTACTTTCTTGGAGGAAGCTGAAGCAAGTTGTAGGTGGACGTAGGCTTAGTCACGTAGGTCTTTGACATGTGTTTCAAAGTCTTTCAATATTTCATCAAATTCCTTTTTCTTAAGTACTTCCTATTTAAATTTGTAATGAGAAATTTTTTTCTTACCATTTATTCTTATCAAACAATCACCCTATGGTTATTGATTCATATTTGTTTTTGAAGGGCTATTTTAGTTGAGTTTTAATACTAAAAATATACACTAAATGATCATAAAAAAAACAAATTCTAATTCCAGTTAGGTCACTAACTGGCCATGTACACCTGGCAATGACTTGTACAGTCAAATTGCATTATATTCTATAGTGTGGCAATGGAGAAGCCTTGAAATACCAGAGTTTTTAAGTCATACCTGATGATATTTTGTCACTCTCTTTAAAATCCCATGTTCCTTGCCCTCTGTGGGGTGATACATACCTCTGCTACTTGCCTACATCATCCTTATGCCAGAAATGCTCCTTCCCCTCCCTTTTTACTGGTTACTTCCCATATTTTCTTACAATTTCAGCTCAAATCGTACTTCCTAAGCAGGCTTCTTTGCTCTTGCTGACTTTTTTGACCATGTAAATCTCTTCTGAAGCACATATGCAGTTGACTTTTTATATTTTCCTTGTATATTTTCATTATTTTTTTTCTGCAATAGAATATAAGCTATATGAAGTCAGAAACCTTGTCTGTTTTGCTAGCTATTGGATCTCCAGAGTCACATATTTATGTATTTTATATATACTTATATCAATATAAATTTTATATATTATATATATTTATATATATGTATAAATTTGAATAGTTGGATGCTTTCATGAATGTTTTAGTTTCAGGTATTTTTTAAAGGAAACCAACCTGTTATTTCAGTAAACACTTTGTACTGTTATTTTAAAAATGATAAGAAGGAGCAAATATACTTAGGCAGCAAAGACCAATCACTAGAAAAAGCCATCACACAAACACTGCTGTGGATATGCGTGTAGATGCTGAAAGGGTGACCTAAAAAGCCAGCAAAGATTAAAAACGTAATGACCTGAGAGGAGTATGGAGAGCCTTAAATTTTCAAGTATTTTGTGAACCAGTTGCTAAACCAATGGTAGCTTGGAATTGGCCATGTCAGAAGTAGTTACATCACAGACACTGGCAACTGCTTTACCGACCAAGTTCCCCTCCGTTCTCTCCCCTAAGGACAAGTTGTTTAACATTCACTAGCCTAGCATTTCCCATCACACAAAATAGGAAGCAGCCACCTGAGCAAAGACAGGAGAGTCAAGGAATTTGGAGAAATCCAGAAAGGCAACTGGGATAAGGAAAAAAAAAAAAAAAAAGATGTATTATTTTCCAGCAGATACTAACAGACATGGCAGATTGATGTTAATTGCTTACTATTTTGTTTTTTATCAAGAGTGATGCATCCTATTTTCCAAGAGAAAGATTCCTAGTAGCCTCTGATGTCATCATTATTGTCATCAGCATCATCGTTGCTAATCATCATAGCAAACTACTATATTTCAGGACAGTTGTTACCCTTATTCTGGAGATCATTAATCTGAAACACAGAGAAATGAAATCAGTTTGCCAGGGTCAGGAAGCCAGGAGACGGCACAGCTTGGATTGCACCTAAGAATTCTGCCTCCAAAACAACCACAATTATCCCCACCCTCAACTTTGAGGCTTCCCTTCTGTAGCCAGAGTCTATGTTTCTTTTTCCCTTATGTTTGTTGTGTATTTCTCAAAGAGATTTGACTAGGTTTTCTCCCCACCAGCCCTTCCATTCCCAAACTCATACTTTACTTTAGGCCATTTGGATTAACCTGGTGCAAAATATAAAGTAAGCTCCTTCTTGATATGAATAACCTACATTGTATCTTCTGGAAATTTTCGTATTCATAAAAAATAAAGCAGGAGTACTACTAGATATCTATGCCAATAAGGACTACTTAATATCTCAGTTGTCTAAAAGCATTTTTCCCCTAGTTGGAAAAATGTTTTTAAAAAAGTATGCCTCAATAAAGCCTTTAAGTAAATAAAAGTGAAATGATAACATTCATCAAGAAGTACCTTGAAAACAAGTTTTCATCATTTTTCCTGTCACTCCTCATGCCAGAGGTTTCTTAAAATCTGGATTACAGTCCTAAGGAAATATGACAAATGTCATCATCACAAATCAAGTAAGTGGAAAGATCAATTCATTTACTGCAGAAAATTGTATAAACAAGTAATCTTAATAGCATTTTTCCTTCCAACCACTATCAGCATATCATGAGCTGAAATGAAAATGGATTATAGAATCTCCAAAATTAAAAATGGATCTGTATACATATTTCCCAAGACAGTCTCCTGTCATGGAGTATCTAATCATTCCTCACCCATCTTTTATTGCTATTGATGGAGAATATTATCTCAAAGCAACTGATCAATATTATCATAATCTCCTAAAAATTTTATCTCTGACTATTGGCATTTGAAAACACATCTTTAGTCACCAGGTTTCATGATTGCTTTTTTTTTTCCTTTTCTAGTTTATTTATCCCTTAGATTTATGATGCATTTCAGGAAAATATTCCATAACTATGACAGTTCCCTGAAAACCAATGCCATTTCATGTTAATATACAGAATTGGCAACGAAATTGAAATATCCTAGTGTCTATTTCATGCATCTCCATGTTTACTTGAATTCAGATAATCAATGCCATCAGTAACGTTTGTTTTAATATAATTAAAACATGTGTGCTGGCAAATATATTTACAGTCATGTAATTACTGCCAGTTCCCCACTAAGTGTCTAGAAGTTTTTGATGCAGAGTTTTAAACCTATCTCATTCATCTAATAGATACACATTTATATCAACTATGACAGGGAAAGTATTATTCAAAAGCAATTTAGAGATGGACAAAGGATAATTACTGCTATAAATGCAATATTTTATGCAAAGAGAGTAATTGTCCATATCTGTATAATTTCAGAAATACCTTTTCAAAGCCCATGAATTAGAATTTCTTTAATTGCCATCCTCTCTATTAAATTGCTTTCATTAAAAGTACAGAAATGTAACTCTGATATCCCATATGTTATAAACAGTACTTCTGTATATAAATTCCAAAGTATGTATATATAGAGAGAGAGGGGGACAGAAGAAAAAGGAGGAGAAGGAGGAGGAAGAAGAGGATGAAAGTTAGTCAAAGTCTTATTTATTATGCTATTAACATGCATATATCACACACCTCGTCTATGTCAGGCACAGTGTTAATCACTTTCCAGATAGCAGCTCCTTTAATACTCTTCAGAACGTTTAAAGTAGATATTTCTCCAAATTAAGAAATAGAGTTACTTCAGCTTTCCAGAGGTTCATTTTGTAGATTATCATTCTGAAAATGAAATTAGATAAAATACATTAAGGACCAGTCGTAATTCCTGTAATAAGCTACCTGATGATGCAAATATTAGCTTGTCAGTCTTCCATAGTATGTTCATTCATAAAATGAATTTCTTGAAACTTGTTCTGATGGTTAGATAAAATTTCAAATTGTACCTCATTTAAAAATTTTTCTGTCTTGTTTGTTTACAAGTGAAACTAGGTTAACCTGTCACAAAGTATGTTTTGTTCATTGTCATTTTGCATAAATATATTTGTATCTATCTTCCTCATTGAAATTCATTATAAAACAACAGCTGCACTTTTGTGCTTGCCATGGGTGTGTAGGGGGGAGTGGGGGTGGTAAGATCTTCCCTTTAAGCTGAAAACCTCTAGAAAAAAAGGTACAAATAATATTATTTATTAATGACCAGAATTTTATTAGCTCAGTTTTGAGAAGTGGCATAACTAAAGAATTAAAAAGTTATTTTGGTCCATGGCGCATTTTCTAAACCATGTTAAAAAAAAAAATCTTGGGCCAACTTTGGGTTTATTTCACATGCAATAACTGAAAATAGAAATAAAAACACTATTGACTACCAGGTGATTCTAATAGTTTATGCTTAATGGGCTTGGGAGTGACTAAGAAGGGAAAAGAAATACTAAAGATGGAAATTGTATGTGGTACATACAATACATGTGTATACACTCACACACACATACACACATACTGCATTCCACACATAAAATATCATCTTCAATGACACTTAAAGTTTTATTACTTTTATTATCTTATTATTTATTGTTACTGATAGCTTCTTTTACTTACTAAAATTTCAGAACAGTATATGTATAATGTACTATATTATTTACTTTCCATTTTTCATCATTGACCAGCTTTCACATTTGAGCAAGAAACATTTGGGAACATATCTTAAATTGTCTTTCTGTGATTAATGTTTAAGCTACTTGATTTGTGAATTTTTTTCCCTCGAAATGTTTCTGTATTGTATATTATTTGCTTTCAGTTTGCTCTTGATTATTGTTATTTTAAATGCAGAAGAAGAGATTATTTTTAAAAAATGAAATATTACTTTGTCTACCTTGGATTATGTAATATTTTAATCACATATTTATATCTTACTGGCAGCAGTCATGATTTGGATATATTTTATTTTAGTGTTTTGTTTTAAATTTCCCAACCCACATCATGCATCCCAATGGGTCAGTCTCCCATAGCACAGCTAGTCAAAGCTTAATCTGTGACAGAAATGGAACCAATAGGCACTTAATTAAACTGACACTCTTTCTGCCAATCCCAACGAGTGGCATGCCAAATCACACAATCACAATTAGACTCTAGGACTAGTATTTAGATAGGAAGGAGGAGTTGAAAGAAATTTTCTGGTTGTATGATGAGGGGACTTCTGAGATGGCCAACCATGGCACTGCCCTCCAGAACAGAATTTGTTCATCACTTATGTGCTGTTAGTAGAATTAAAGGCAAACTTTTTCTCTTAGTATTTTTCATTTCCTTTGGTGAACTGGAAACTTACGGACAAATCAGGGAAAAAGTAATTGATGCAATCTTATAGTTCAAATGCTTAATAGGATTCAAGATTGTTTAAATTGGTTTTCCTCAATGTGTGGACCTCAGACAAGCAGCTGAGGTCAACATTTGGAAACTTGTTAGAAATGTAAATTTTCAAGCCCTCCTCCAGATGTAATATAATCAAAATATTTGCAAGTAGGGTCTTGGAATCTTTGTTTTAACAAAATCTCCAGATGATTTTTTTTCTTTAGCTAGTAGCATAAGCCTCACCTGATGCTGAAAATTCAATTTATTAGAAATGCCAATTTCCAGACTTCACCCCAGACAGGTCAAATCAGAAACTCTGGGGTGGGACCAGTGATCTCCATTTTAACCAGCCCCGCCATTCAGGTAATTCTAATGCATGGTAAAGTTTGAGAACCACTGGTATAGAGGAGTGTTTTACCTTCTTTAGAGTATAGCAGATTCACCATAGAAGCCAGTTAAAATTGCAAATATCTGGGCCCTTGCAGAGATTCTGAGTCATTACCTTCAAGGGTGTGACTAGGGAATCTGCATTTTTAATTAGTTTTCAGAAGATTCTGACACAGGTTGTCCTTGAACCGCAATTTAACACTTGCTGATGTATATCTGTAGATCAGACTGAGCATGCATTATCAACCTTAAAGAACAGATTAAACTTCCTCTAGGAGAAAAGAAAAAAGTTTACTTAGGTACTGTTTATTTTATAACAGTTTTCAGGTGTCTGAATTAGATTAATTATCCCACATTCTTCTCATTTTCCCAAATTCAATCCTTGCAGACACAGAAGAGATAACCCCCTGCTGGTACATTAGTATTCTGGGTGCTGGGAATAATGCTACAGATATAGTTTTTAACCTCATTCATGACACCAGGAATACAATCATAGCATTATGAGTATACCAGTTTCAGTGCCTCCGGGAGAAAATACAATTTCTGCCTCATCAAGTTTTATTGATAAAACACAGATGTAGTTATATTATTCATATGACTTTCTGAATTTGTTTTTTGTCTTTTCCAACTTTTTTTTAACATAATCTTTATGTTCTTATGGGATAAGTAATCATTTGAGATACATTTAAATGAGCAAAGATTGGATTTTTTAAATTTATTTTCAGCATGTGATGGAAAAATAGAAAATAACAACAACCATAAAAAACCCTCTGTAGTTCTCTCTGACAGTTACTTGAAGAAGACTCATTTACCTTTTTTCCACAGTGGTAGAAAGAACATCAGCCATAGTGTATCATCCCATGTTACTCATATAGGCAGGGCTTTGAAAATTCAATCCCTGCAAGATGACTTCTATAACAACCTTAACAGCTCTATTCATACCAACAGAACAGGAGTGTCTGCCAATAATTAAAGAATTTTGAGCCACTAAAATTCAGATAAAAACAATATAGACTCAAGTTGATTTTTATGCATGTTGGAAATATGATTTTAATGCAAATATATTCTTTCTTTTCTTTATTGAGCAATTCCATATCAAAACTATCCAAGTTTTCTTGAAGAGGGTCTACTTTTAAACAAAAATATGAAAGATACACTTAATGTGTGCACTGATATATATCATATTATTAACTGCATATTCACCAACTATATGATGTTTGCAAGTTCATGGGTGCATTTCTATGTATTGGCTTTCAAACTTTGATCACAGTTATTGAGAAGGAAAACTACACGTCAGAAATACTAGAGCTGAAGCTCTTATACTGAGTGGTTAGACTGGATTAATTGAGTTATTTGTGACTAGTAACTGAATGGCTATTTGTGGCGGGCATCTTGATTGTTCATGACAACACAACGCTGAAGAATTTCTGTCCATAATGAGTTCATAGTTGAACTTGATTATTCACCTTTAAGATCTTCTTTTACTCTTTTTTTTATTTGATCCAAAGTCAGCAACCTATATAAACCTTGCATACTTATACAATCTTCATGAGGCCAAATATTTTGACTGCATCTAAATTCACTTTCCAAGGAAA
>CM052442.1:128205764-128230998 GCA_028533085.1 Varecia variegata
TACAGGCATGCGCCACCATGCCCGGCTAATTTTTTCTATATATATTTTTTTTAGTTGGCCAGGTAATTTCTTTCTATTTTTAGTAGAGACGGGGTCTCGCTCTTGCTCAGGCTGGTCTCGAACTCCTGAGCTCAAACAATCCGCCCGCCTCGGCCTCCCAAGTGCTAGGATTACAGGCGTGAGCCACCGCGCCCGGCCCCAAGGAAATTTTTAAAGTCATAGACTCCTTGAAGGTGGTGGAATCTTCAGAGAAAATCTAATTAATAACCATCATTTGATATAAATGATCTCTTTACAGATTTCCAGAGAAATCAAGTCATTCACCCAAATATCAGATAATTTTCCAAAGTAGGGCAAATCAGGTATATTTATTTTCAATCCAATGGATTTTGTACTTTACAGAACATTTTTTTAAAATAAAACCTTTATGGATACCTTTTCTCAAATGACATTACCATGAGTCACGAGTAACCATATTTTTCTTGTTCCTAAGTATTTACTAAACTTACTTTGCTATCAATTACCTATACAATTCATCTTTGCAGGGAATTATTGTTAATATCAGCTACATTTGGATATTTCAAGAGTGAAGTATCTATATATGTGAGGCTCTGAGCTTGTATTTTCTAATTTTTATGTATCTGCTTCTCTTTGTACCTGCATTATAGTGACCTAATTATTGTATTACCATAAATAATCAGAATACCACCATACCTTTTTCACTGTTTTTAATATCCAGTTAAGTTCTCCTAATTTGTTCTATGTTGGTATTTGCATTTTTCTATATATTATAGAATTGCTGATCCAAAAAAAATCTTTTTAGACTTGATTGAGATTTGATGGCAGTTGCAATTTTTAGATTACTGGATTTTTACAAGACAGACTCACAAAGAGGGACATGTTCTCTCTAATTATACCGTACAATTTTTCAAATTGTAGTAAATTATACATAATATAAAATTTACCATTTTACTCATGTTTATGTGTACAGTTCCATGGCATTAAACACATCCACATCCTTGTGCAGCCATCACCACCATCCACACATTTATTTAGTTTTTAAAAATATTTTTCTTAGTACTGTTTTATTTTTTTCTACTTAGAGGTCTTGCTTGCTTTTAGGTATAGTCTGAGAGTGATGAACTAGGATTAAACCCCTTACAGAGCAAGAGACACTAAACAAGTATTTATAAACTAGATGTGTCTTTAACTCAGCACCAGTTCATACCTACTGAAACATCATTGCTTTTGTTTCTCTTCTATCTTTCCCCTTTGGGCTTTAATTCATATTAATTCTTGTGATTAGGAGTGGATATATTTGTTTGGGCGTAGAGCAAGGAAGGTCATTAGCAATCATCTTTTTTTTATACTCTTATTAAAATGTTGTTGGAAAATGATGTGAAAATTAGTAAAGTGAATTGGTCTATGTTAGAGAGCTCAAAGTAGCAATACCAAAGTCAGATTTTACTTTCCTGGGAATTGGCAATCTTCCTGTAACATTATGCTATCTTCCATTTCCCGAGGAGGAAAAATTTATCTAAAGCCGTATCTGGCACTTAAAAAACATGAACGGTTCTAAGTCATCATCACCACCATCATCTCATCATCATTGCTACCATTTTACCTACAAAGAGTCTATTTTAAATGTTTTACTTATGTTGTCTCATGGACTTTTTAAACATCTGTGAGGGAGTCATTATGATCCCTATTTTATAGATAAGGAAGCAGAGTCAAACGCAGGTAATAGAACTTAAGAAAATTAACAAAGTCATTCGGCTAGCAAGCAGCCAAGTTGGAATTTGAACTCAAGCAGTAGAGTAATAATAAGTCAAATAAATTCCAATTTTTATGTATAACGTAATATCAAGAGTATAAAGCTGCATGAAGAAACTGAGAATAAATAACTTCAAAATATTAATAATTGAATTTGCATTGTGGGGCTATGAGTGTGTATGTTTTACTCATTCCTACTTTATATTGCCAATTGTGTTTAATAAGCCTGTGCTAATTCTATTATAATAAACATATTTATTTTTAAATGATGCATATGCAAAATGAAAATCTCTTCTGCAATACAACCTAGGAAATGGAGTCCTAGCTATAGCCATCCTGCGGCTGTTTACTGTAGAAAACATGTTAATATATAGGCCTGCCACATCCACATTATTGAAGAGAAAGCTGGTTTTCAGGGGGAAAGAAAGAATTTTGTGGCAAGAAGAAAAAAGGGGGAAAAATGTCATACTCATTTGAACATTTGTCTTGATCGTAAGGGAAAAAGAGGGAAGCAAAGAAACAGGTAATACTGTTTTATAAAACTTAGAATCAAGAACTTCTTCTCTGTACCAAATGGTGTCCTTCATCTCCAAATAAATTATAGACCTCGAATACCCCCAGCTAGAAATATCCATGATAATTCAGCACTGAAACTTTCAAAGGAGAACTAAATCGAAAACTTAAATTGAGTAAAATCTGCTAAGGACATCTGGTTCCTAAAAGCCGGAATTTTATAATCAGAATATTCATGGGCAATGTCAGAGTCCAATGCAGGTGCTTCTGCCAAGGAGGATGTCGCTGTGTACAGGAAGTGCACAGAGATCTGCATACACACAGACACACTTTTAGACATTCCATTTGCATGACTGCTTTTTTTGTAGTTTTTTTTTAGTATTCAGAATTAGATTTTGCCTTATCAAATTTGAGTCCTTTACTTTTTCTAAGAGTAAACCTCCTGGGGTCAGTTTCCCTTTTTCTTTGCCTCTTAAGCTGATTTCATTCATTGGCCATGTACCCAATAAGTACTTACTGAGAATTTGCTGTGTATGAAGTGGCTAAAAAGAGACAACAGTTGTGCAGCGTGAAAAGCACTGCGCCACACACAAATAATGAAAAGTAATCATAGCTAGGCAGGGCCCTGAGGGAGAGGCGCACAGGGACTGATAAGAACACAGAGCTGACCACACAACCTGGCCTTTGCAGAGGGCTAGGAATATTACCTTGAGGAGATGCCACCTGAAGTGAGCTTGTTGGAGGGGTAAAAGTCAGCCAGCTTAAAGGGGCTAGGGGCACACAGGGCAAGGCTTAGCAGAGAGAGGGAGCAACATGTCTATTTATAAACAACAGAGTTGCAAAGTAGAAGGGACAGGATCCCTGATGTTTGCTAAAGTGTTATTGGAACACGCTATTTTCCATCTCGGGGAAAAGAAAGCATCGGGGCAAGATTTACAATTGGAGCTGTCAGTTTATCAGGCTGGAGCAGGTGTCAGGAGCAGCAAGAAATCAAGTCCAGAAGGAATAAAATCAGAAATAGAGAGATGAGTAAAAGTGGAAAGTAACGGCCATGGCAAAAGGCCACTTGAGATTGCACAACAGAACTCCAGCAGGAAAATGAAATCCAGACCTTGGGTGAGAGGAGGGTGGTAAAAAACTCAAGAGCAATTAAAGATCTCTGCAGGTTAGGCGCTGCTTCAGTATGGACATAAAAATAGCAATTGACTTCCGCAAGCAGACAACGATCTCTGGTACTGTTAAGTGTAAAATCTACACATCCTAGTAAATAATCTTTAATAGAGTAATAACAACCAAGACAAAATATGGTTTATGTAACACATGAGCATGAGTAGGCAAAGCAATCAAAAACTTTTTGGAAGCCTCGTTGGGGAAAATAATCATGGAGTTTTGATATAAATTGTATTCCATCTAGAGGTAGTTTGAATTTCCATTGTTTGAACTTTCATCAGTCTCTAGTAGAGAAGCTTCTCTCTACTTTCAGCACTCTGTATTTTCTAAAAGGCCTTTACGGAAAAAAAGAAAATTTATTTCAGTATGTTTCTTACCCACCTAACCAGTTAGTGTCATTAAAAATGTTTTTTATTATAAAAGTAACACATGTCCATTGCAGAAAATAAAAAATGCATATAAAAATTAATAGCAACCATAATCCTATCAAGTAACAAATTACAATCACTGTTGACATTATAGAATATATCCATGTAGTATTTTTTCCTATACAGTCAAAATGGCATATACAGTATAATTGAAACTGTATAAAATTTCTATCTTGCTTTTTTTCGTGTTAATATCTTATAAAGCTTTTTCCAAGTCACAAAAACAATATTTACAAGTATACATTTAAATATTTGCATAGTGATTAACTTGTGCTCTCACCATAAATTACTCAACAATTCTCTAAACGTTACGTATATATTGTAGTGGGAAAAATTGATAAAACCAAAATGCATTTACAAAGGAAATTTTCAAATACAAATCTGTGTATGTATCTGTGATATTTTTTTCTTAGAATCAATTCTTAGATATGGAATTATTGGGTTAAAATACCAATATTTTAAAGTGGGGAAAAAAGGCACAATTTGCCTAAACCACATGACCTCCTAGATTTTTATTATTGTACAAGTCAGAGAGGTAAAATTTTCAAAAAAAAAAACTTTGAAAGATAAAAGGAATGGACTAGATAACCTTAACTAAATTAATTACTTGTACTTGGAAGAAGATCTAAGGAATTAATAAGTTCTAAAGTTTTTATCCTAAAATTTTAGAGGAGCCATGAAGAGAAAGGCCATTTGAAATGTCTTGCACATTTTTTCACGTGTATGTTGGGTTATGTTTAAAATTTCTGAATTCTTTACAATGGAAGTAGAATTTAATGGGGTTAACCTTCTGGTGTCCACTAATTTTAGATCTTGTGAATTTTCACAGGAATGAATGTCCCTTTCAGTGGCCAAGCCACTTGATGCAAAGTTTTTACAGGCTTATGTGGAAAGCATGTTTTAAGAATTTGTGATTCTGAGACCTCTAGAAGTATCCACATCATTAGTGTTGGGTATTTTAGAGCCATACACATTGGCCAGTGAATTTATTTTATAAGTGACATGCTTTAACACTTAAGCAAGAAGGTTAAATGGTTAACCTGGGTTTATAAATTTAATGAATTTGGTATATTGACTTAAAGCTAAAAGAAAGCAGCAATTAAGTGAAGTCCAGACACTGTATTTCAAATTTCACATTGCGGTTTGTTTTTATGTAATCCTCACAACACTACCATAGGACTTTTTTCTTATTCATTTATAAATGAATAAACTGAGGTTTAATGTATTACGATTAACAAAAGATTTGTGAATAGGTTGTTTACGTTCAGTCAAACTGACATTCGGGGAATAACCACAATGTACCAGACATTATGTTAAATGCTGTGGCTGAATAATGTGTCTGCACAAGGCACAAAGTCTTGTTCTGGAGCTAGAAACACAAAGACTTATTTTCAAGTGCAGACACAAATGGCTCCACAGGAAGCCAAGAAATGCTTTCTGTGGACTCTGATGGAAGATTTAAATCTTTATACATCAGTAGAATTTAGCCAGATGAAACTAACTTGAGTGGAGGAAAGTTTTTGCATATATGAATCATCATATGACTCGGAGGAAGTTGTTTCTTCCTCTTTTCTTTTTTTTAATTTAAAATATTTAATGGACAAATAAAGATTGTATATATTCAAAGTATACCAAATGATGATTTGATATACATATACAATGTGTAATAAAGAGTATATTTAGAACCCAGTCCGTATAGAACATTGTGCTAGATGTTGCACATGCCGTAGTATATTTATATCTCACAATGTCCCTTGACGGTAGGAATTATTTGCCCCATTTTACAGGTGCAAAAATGATGCCTCAAGGAGATTCAATAATTTACCCAACTTCACATAGCTCTGCCTTGAATTTAGACTAGATCTGTTGAACTAAGGCCCATGCACTTAACATTACAGGAAAGTCCCCGGATTACATAAAATATATGACAATTGTATAGTTACTAGAAATATCAGTAGGCTGGTTGGAAGTTTCTGTGTGTGGCACAAGCTGAAGGCTATTTAGCCACCAGTTAGCACAGTGACTGACCTATTGCTTATGTCCACCAGATGGTCACTGCAAGAATGCAAATCAGAAGAGACTCTGGCAGGAAATATGTGTGGGTGGTGGAGGAGGTTGAGGAATGGGGCATCAGGGCTATGCCAGGGGAAGATTCCTTACAAGTCTGTCACTTCATAAATAGATAGAATGGGGTGGGGCAGAACTGCCAATCAGAATCTGTAAGGGACATACCCTTTGCTATCTTCTAGTTTTCTTAAAAGATAATAATGTTCCCAGGTTAAAGTACCTTCTCACCTCAATTAGCTGGAAGCCACTTTTTTTCTTTCTTCTCACATTAAAAATGAACAGGATGCCTGAGCGGATGTCAGGCAACCAGTGAGCACTGGGAGGAAAGATACTTGCTAAGGATGTAGAGGAAAATAGAAGGACCCTGGCTCATGTGGACATCATTGAATCACCATCCCTGCTCTAGACTTTGTACTTTAGGATTTATTGTTGCATGCAGAAAATAAATCCTTTACTTGTTTAAGGAATCGCAGTAGGGTTTTGTGTTCTTACTTGCTGCCAAATGGAATCCCAACAGAGGCAGACTCAAATCAATGAAAGCTGAGAGGTTGTAGCTGGGCAGATGTTCAACTTGTCTAGAGAAACCAGAGTCAGTATTGATGGCCAGAGGGGTGAATGGGCTAAATTAGGTATTGAGGAAATTAGGAATGTGCCTCCAAAGGCTGTTTTCAGTAATGGACTTGGTCAGATAGTGGTATACCATATCGGAACAGAGGCAAGTAACAGAACCATAATTCAGGGGAACAAATATCAGCTTCAAGCTGAGAAATAGATGAAGAGACAAAACAAAGCTTACGAAGCAGGCCAACAAAATAGGCCAGTAATGAAGCAATGTAGAATACGGGCAGCAGTAATAGCTTCAAAACTCAGGTAGCAGGCAGGGTTTTCTGGTCCAAGCTTCTTAGCCACTGAAATGAATAAGACCTTCAAACTTCAAACCCCCCTATGTTTCTCACTTGGGATTCAAAGTCCTAAAAGACCTCATCCGGAGTGCTGATCATGGACGTGTGCCCCTACCCTGGATGCACATAAATAGTTGCAGGGACAGCATGATATCTTGTAATTGTTAAGTAGAACATTGAAAATACCTCCCACCCAAATTAGATTCAGTATAGCGGCTCCCCAAAGGGAGACCAGGGTAGTATTAGAAAAAGCAAATTGGATTCTGAAAGGATAAAGAAACAACAAATGTCCACACAATCCTCTGGTGCTACCTCTGTAGGTTTGACCCCTTAATTGCTCATAAAGCCCTATTGTTTTAGATGAAAAAGTCTGAATTCTTGTCTCAGTTCCTCTGATGATACTGTGAGTGCCGTAGGTCTGATAGAGGGATGAAAAAGAAAGAATTAGTATTCTAGACTTATGACTGAGGAACTTGGCTCCCAGACTTAAATTCTGTTACAAATAATCCCCATGCATCCATGCATGCTGACAGATACGGCATAACACTTTAATCGCCATTGGCTATGGGCCTAATAAAAGGGGGGTAATAAAATCAAATTCTGCTGGGCTCCATTTTTACAGGCAATATCAAGCCCTGTGAACTTTAATGCCCACTGTCTATTTAGATAGTCATGGCTCAGAGCTGGTATTAAAAGTAGCTAGAAATACTTGTTCTGAAGTGTTGAAATATATTGCAAATTACACTGGAGTATGGGCTTAGTCCAAACTAATCCTATATTGCACTGACCTTTGCAAAATCAGTTCTGTTTTTCTTGGCAGCTTCATTTCCACTCCTTCTCTTTGTCTTATTCCCCTGAAGTTCCATCTTTATTTTATTTTGGTGTCAAGAATCCGTGTGAAGTAGCTGCTAGGTTTTAGGTGCGTTTGTGCGAATGTGTGATAGGTTTTGCTTCTGGGTGACCAAAAACAAACCTATTTCTCATTCCATTTCCTTTGCAGCCTCATTTTCATTCCAGCACTCTGTATTCCGCAGACCCTACCAAATACTTTTCCTTTGTAAAACAATGAATGTATTATTCTGGGCTGTGCTTTTTCTAGGGCCGAAAAGAGAGTTTGAGGTTTTCTTGTTTCTCTACACATTAAAAAGAAAATACTATGTCCTAGACACCCAAACTTTTGAGTCAAGTAACATAAAAAACAACAGCAAAATTAATCACAGGAGGGGGATAAAAGCTACATCTGGTATTGTTCACAGGGGCGTTGTTTCCAAATTCTTAAGTGGGAAGGACGGTTTCTGAGTGACATGATGATGTGAAACAAAGGCATCATCTGAAAGTAGATGGAGAATTGCCGAAGAAAATTGCATTCATTTAAACAGGGAAGTGTTTTTTGACCTTTAGAATTTAGCCAAAAGCTTGAATAACCTCACTTCTGCGTCTTTGTGTGCAGAAAAAGCACTAAGCTACACTTTAATAAAATTTTATCAAATATTTTGTGTGGAGTTTTACTGAAGCATCACTCAGACTGCAGACACCCAGCTGTGGCCTGTGGCATGGTCAAATATCAATTTGGTTTCAGATTTTTACGTCCAAGTTCAAAAGAGAATACATTTTACCGGCCACTATAGAATTATACGTTCACTCCATCTCAAACCAAACACAATATTAATGGATGATAAAGTACAGCATTTGGCCCAAGTTTCCATTGTTGCTAGCAGGTCTTGCTATAATTTTGACTTCCAAACATGACATTCCATTTATAGTTGTGGTTCTTATACTTTCATGTGGTTGATAATTACCCTAGGAACTTGAAAAATTTATATTCCCAGAGGATATTCCACACCTTCTGAAGCAGAGTATGTTGTGGTAACACCAGGAATCTGTATTTTTTTATAGAGCATTCTGAATGATTCTGAAGTAGATTGACCTTGAACTACACTTTAATAAACACTAATTGGAAAACGTTCCTATTTCATGGCTTCTAATCGGTATGTATTCCAATGACTTCACAATCTTTATAGGTTTTCAGACTTTAATTCTTTTAATGATCTTTTTAACTGTCCAATTGCTCCATTTCTTCTTAGCCTTATGTTTTTTGTTTTTTTTTTTAACTTTAATCATCAAATACAATGATTTGTCTTGTGTGCTGAGGGCTTTGGTGGAGAAGGGTTCTTTTATTCATGGCTGTCACCATAAATATGGCCTGAAGACTCAGGGGTTAATCCTACTGATTGACATGCTGGGTAGCCAGCATGCAATTCTGCCGTGCCCTGCTCCTTTTTTTAAAATGCAATCTCAGTGTGTCTGGGAATAATTGGTTGTCCTGTCTCATCAGCATCAGTGGAGTAAGGAAGGAGGCAAAGCACCTATGCTGTGAGTTTTTTTTCTCTCCTTTCTTTGTTCTCCTCTCAATGATGAGAATACAAAGATATTAGAGGAGGGAGAAATCAGGAGAGATGTTTACAGAATATGACTAGAAAAGAATGTTTTCTTGTAGCCATAGCCATTGTATATGGAGAAATGAAATCGATTTTAATTCAAATCCCAATCTCAGTGGCCTTGAGCAAGTACCTTTATTTCCCTGGAATCAAATGCCGCTATTATTAAAATTGACAGGACATATCTATTGAGCAGGGGTTTTAAAGGAAATAAATATATTTTGGAAAACATCCAAGCAAGTTTCTCGATAATAACCATTCACTCTTCCCTTTCTAGCAAAACTGTGTTCACCAGAATGACTTTAAGATATTTTCACATCTAGCAATTAACATTGGGAATCACTTTGGTCAACAATTTTTTTCGTAAGTGTTAACAATTTTAACTTTGCTAGTTTGATTTTCACATGGTAACCTAAACTCATGTGTTAAATACTCACAAGCAATATATATAGTTCCAATTATAGGACAAAGGAAGTTTGGTAATTAGACCACTTCTTTGGGTTTCAACTTAATTAGGTGGGCCCAAAATAGCGTGGAGAAATATTTAGGAGGAACTCCCTTGCTGCAGCCTGGCTCAGTTTGTCTGCTGCTTTGGCTTGTGTCAATGATTTTAATTAACAGTTCTATATTGAATGATATGCTAGGTATACATAAGATAAATGAGAATTGCTGCCCTTTTCCATTTGCACTGGCTCTCACATAAATTCATCTTTGGCCATACACATGCGTTTAGCTACAGTCAACATTCTAAAGAATAACCTTTGGCCCCTTTCTTTCTGTGCTGTGTTGTCAATTCCTAAGAAATATATAACCCTGATTAAGGGAGAAAGGGCCAATCACAGCCAAGAGTCATAGCATTGTGAAGCTTCAAACGCTGTCTACTTTAGACCCAGGTCAAGTGTCATATCCTTTGGAATGCTTCTCTGATATTCCTTCCTATTCTTTACCCAAGCCAAGCCATCAGATAGAATCAGTGGCTTCTATTTTTAAGTAGAAATCATCCCAAACATCTGTTAGATCATTTAGCATTGTAGTTAGGCAGCAGGTACTATATGAGATGTTATAGGCTCAAAGGTGATTAAGAAAAGGCTATGACCTCCATAAGCTCATCAAAGTAGGGGAAATTGATGATTAATTGTATTGCCTGTAATAAAGGTTCGGTGAGAATGAATGAAGAAATAAATGAAGTCACTTGGGGAAAGTTCCAAAATCAAATAATTCCCACTGCATTTCGTAGTAATTGGAAAGCTAATGTGTATTCTGTGCTTTCCTAGCTATCAAGCCGAGTACTCAACTCTTTACAAGACAGTATCTCACTTAGTCCTTTCAACAACTATAAAGTGAGAAAAATAATAGTTCATACTTCAACCTTTGAAAAAACCAAGACTCAGAGAAGTAACACAGCTTTTACATTGTCACACAGAGGGATATAGACACAGATTTTCCTCATAATGGAGCCTTAGCTCTTAAACAAGACATGAACTCAAATGCAATGTAACATAAGGTCTATTTGGGTTTGTACAATGGCAGTTTTTGTAAAGATACATAAAATGATCATAGAATGTATTAGTTGTAGGTATGGAAATAAGCTATGTCATCCATTAAGGAGTTTATTCCCTGTATATTAACCTCACTGCACCCCCTTTTAAAAGAAATAAAATGGGATAGGTCAAATAGGAAGTGTGGTCACTTTTAGAGAAGATATACCTGTTAATGTACATTTTTGCTGTCTATTCATTGGTACTATGAAATGGCACATCAACAAATCTACTTTAAAAATAGAAAGAATAGCAACATGGCTACTTGCCATCTCTCTAAAACTAGAAAAATTAGCCAGGCATGTAGGTGCATGCCTGTAGTCTCAGCTACTCAGGAGGCTGAGGCAGGAGGATTGCTTGAGCCAGGAGTTTGAGGTTGCAGTGAGCTATGATGATGCCACTGCATCAGAGCAAGATGCTGTCTCAATAAAATAAAATAAAATACTTTTAAAAATAAATAAAAAAGAAAGAAGATAAACTCAAAAGGGTTTTTTTTTTGTAGATTATAACACATTCTACACCTAGAAAAGATGAACAGAAAACTTTGTAATATACACGAGAATTTTTGTTAAAAGTAGGACTTATCAAATCATGTATTAATATATTACAAGCCTCTTTAATAACATTTTTGGCTACAGTTTTCTAGAATTGAACAAATCAACATTCATCCTTTGATGTGCATTCTTCCTTGCAATGGAAATCATGTAAGATCATGAAAGTAGTTTATTTTTTATTCTTAATGAAGTCTTCTTTGCAAATCAACATCATCTTGGTCCAGGCCACTGCATTTTAACAATAGTCAGCATATCGAGGTGCTATTATATCTTGAAATTTCACGTGGTTTGGGGGAAAAAACAGAAAGTTTGTTATTTTGAAGAGTGTGAGAACCAACCATTCTTTTTCTACATAGTAAAGAAAAGAATGAGGAATAGAAGTAAGTAAGAAAGTAAGAAAAAAATGGAGAGGGGGAAAAAATAATAATGTTGTATTATTTTAAATATGATCAAAAGCCAAAATTTGGGTTAGGAATTATATGAATTATCTATTACAGTGTAGGAAATTACCCTAAAACTCAGTAGATTAAAACAACAAATATTTATTCTCTTTTTTAGTTTCGGGAGCTCTGGAATATGAAGAGATTTTTCTGAATGATTATTGCTAAGGGTCTGTCATGAGATTTTAGTTAAAATATAAGCCAGGGCTATAGCAGTAGCTTGAATTGACAATCTCTACTGTCAATTTATCTGGGTTCAAATAACAGCTTCGTATTGCACTGATTTTGAGTATATCTGATTATACTCCGAAGTAGATGGAAAACAGTTACAGGAGCATAGAATTTTGTATCATTTTGTACATTCACACACAGTATCCACCTCCTACGGCAATTGTGCTGGGTACTGTGGATGGAGTCGTAACTGAGATAATGTGTGCTCTTTGGCTTCAACGTTCATCTTACCTGAAATCCAAGCTCAAAAAGAGACAGCAGGAAGAATTATTATAAAGAAGGGAAGGACATCATGCCGTGCAAATGAACACAAAAGAGAATAGTGATGTCAACGAGAGGGTGGTCAAGGAGGTCCCAACACTCAGCCCCACAAGAATGATTCAACAGTCCCCTGCCAAGAAAAACACCTCTGGAAGAACTCCAGCGAGCCACGATGAGGCTGCAGAGATCCAGCGCAGCACAGAGACGGAGGACGGCCACACAGAAACAGGTAGAAAGCATTTAACCTGCATCATCTCAGCCCCAGTATGGCGCAGCTGGGTGCCAAGAGGGATCCCCTCAGCTGTGACCTCCTTGGTGGGGGAAAGGAGAGCAGAAGACCCCAGCAGCCTTCATCACTAAGGACCACTATCTCACACATATACGGTACAAAAATCAACTCAAAATGGAATAAAGACCTAAGTGTAAGACCTGAACATGTGAAACTACTAGAAGAAAACATAGGAAAAAAGCTTCTGGACATTTAACTGAGCAATGATTTTTGGATATGACCCAAATGCAGTAAAAAAAAAAAAAAAAAACAAAAAACGCCAAAAACAAAAATAGACATATATGACTCCATCAAACTAAAAAGCTTCTATATCTCAAAGAAAAGAATTAACAGGGTGAAAAGGCAACCTAAATAATAGGAGAAAATATTTGAAAACCATATATCTGGTAAGGGTTAATATCCCAAATAAGGAACTCATATAATTGACTATCAAGTAATAATAATGTTAAATTACTCAGTTAAAAATGAGCAAAGGACCTGAATAAAGATTTTCCGAAAAAAAACAAGGAAAAAACCACCCAGCCAACAAATATATGAATAAGTGCTCCACTTTAGGAATTATCAGGGAAATGCAAGTCGAAACCACAATTTGATACCTCCTCAGGCCTGTCAGAATGGCTACTATTAGAAAGACAAAAGATAACAAATGCAGATGAGGAGGTAGAGAAAAGAGAACCTTTGGATGCTGTTGCTGGAAATGTCGTTTGGTACAGACATTATGGAAAACAGTATGGAGGTTCCTCAAAAAAGTAAAAATACAACTAACTACCTTATGATCCAGCAATAGCACTTCTGTATACAAATCCCCCCAAAATGAAATCAGGATCCCAAAGATATATCCGCACTGCCATGTTCATTTCAGCGTTATTTACAATGGTCAAGATAGGAAAACAACTTAATAAAGATTATGCGATATTTATATATGTGAGATATTTTTACGATATACACATATGTGATATTATACATATTATTCATCCTTGAAAAGGGAAGAAATCTTGCCATTTGCAACAACATGGATGGACCTGGAGGACATGATGTTAAGTAAAATAAGCCAGGCACAGAAAGGCAGATACTGCATCATCTCACTGATAGTAGAATCTAAAATAGTCAAACTCATAGAAACAGATATTACAATGATGGTTACCAGGGCCTGTGGGAAGGGGAAAATGTGGAGATGTTGGTCAAGGGGTACAAAGTTTCAGTTGTGAGTTGTGCAAGATTAATAAATTCTAGAGATTTAATGTGAATATACACTGTGAATATAGTTAACCATACTGTATTGTATACTTGAAATTTGCTAAGAGGGTAGAGCTTAAGTATTCTCTCCGTAAACAAAAAATAAATAAATAAAAGAAGATGGTAATGACGTGAGGTGATGAATATGCTAATTAGCTTGCTTATGGTGATTATTTTATACTGTATACATATATCATGTCATCCATCGAGTTATACACCTTAAAAATATACAATTTTGAATTATCAAGTATACTTCAAGAAAGCAAGGGGGAAAGGAACACAAGAGAATCTAACCTAACCTGGAGGCTTTTATAAAAACTTCCCAGAAGAAAAGTTTAAATTGATCATTGCAAGGTAGAAAGGCAATTCAGGAGCTGAAAAAAGTTTAAGGAGAATGGGATAAGAAAAGTCACCGGACTGTCAAAGACACTGAAGGGGGAAGGGCATTCCAAATCAGAACAGGAGGTTGCAGGTATGTATGTGCGTATACACACGCATATTCATGTGTGTGTGTGTGTGTGAATTAAAGACTTCTGAGTGCAGTCAAACAATCTTTATGAATAGAGAATAAGGAATATATTATAACTATGGAGAGAATAGAATAGAAGATTTTGCTGGAGAGATGGATAGAGGCCAAATCACAAAGGAACAACACTGCCATGAGACAAAATGCATCCCTAGAAACATCACAACTTTTTCCAAATATGTAGAAATACATCTTGCAAGTGGAAGTTAATATTCTGTGGCAAGCCAGGAGCCTGAGGATGTAACATGTCACTACTATGTACCAGGTTTTATCATGGCTAATAGGAAGTAAGAGAATAGGAAGGAAACAGAAAGGCCTGTTTTGCAATCGGTCTCACGGACGGCACCAGCATCAGCATCCACAAGCAAACCCCAGGCAGTGTATGAAGTAGACTATGTCTTCCCTTTAAGTTTTATCCTATATTTCCTGTCTCCTATTTGGTCCTTTTCTGCTCATTCCTGAAATTGCAGAAACATAGCAATGGTGATTGGGGACACTTTCTACAGAAATCAGCTCAATTTATAGACTGACAATCCTAACCAGTATCCTTCAGTATGTCTTGTCAGGTAAGAAAATTAACCAAGTTAACACTTGCCTCTTGGGTGAACAAGCAAAAAGGAAATCTAAAATGTGATATATGTCCCCAATGTTATAAATGAAGAAACATGACAACAAAGTTTAAGACTGTCACCCAGGGTCATACAATTGGAAAGTGGTCCCATTTTATTCAAATCAAGGTCATTACTATTTTAAAGCTTATGATCTTTGCTACCCTATGCTACCTCTCTCCTGCCAATCAAATTCTTGTTCTGAAAAATCATCAGTGTTGTACTACTGATCCATTCTAATCCTCACAGGATCATATTTCCATTTGTGAAGAACTGAATATAATATAAACTTTAAAACAATGACTGTTAATATATTAATATTCAATCCCTCTGAGACATAGTTATTATGCTTTTGTTTTGGGTTAAACTTGTCAAATCTATGGTATGTCTTTCTGGTATTTGTGACTTTGGGTACTTGCCATTTGTAGCTACTCACAGTTGCTCCTGGTGCTTAAGGAATGGGTTGAAACCACCAGATCAAATTTTTAGTAAAAGTCTCTCTCAGAAGTGTATCTCTCAGTGTAAATATCATAAAGCCAATATTGTAGTTTAGATTGATGGATCCAAGCTTAATTTTAAAAAGCAAAATTAAAGAAAAACTGAGACGCAATTAGGATAAATTGGTCCAGGCATTTTGAACGCCTAGAATGAGTTAGGTTCTGCATTCAATAATTTGTGTTATGTTATTATTTCCTTCATATCCCAGAAAACAGGGCCCTTTTTTGTCTTTTTAGAGATGTAGAAATTGAGTCATTCATAACAGCTTAGTAGATGATGTGTCCAGAATTCACATCCACAACCTGATGGCTTCAATTTCCCCAATCCAAAACATGCCCACCATTCATATAAAAATAATACAAGAATAACTAAATTTACATCTTAACGTCTTAATTTTATCACAGCAACATTACTAGGTATATAAAATTCACACCCCAATTCTATAGTTGAGGAAACCTGGAAACAGTTTTGTTTATGCCTCCAAATGCCCATCATCACAAAATGATAGCAGAACGTAAACCCACTTATTCTTGCCTGCAAAGCCTAAGCTGACAACTTTTCTGTTGCTCCAAAATGTGAACTAAGCATCTGATATTTTTTCAAAGTTAAGATACAAATTCACAACAGCATTATCTTCTTGAGGTCAGAAGCATTTTCTTCACTGGTAATTCAGGTCTAGTTTCAGAACTGATTGTTAAGCTACCTATGTTATGCATGTAAGTATGTACTTAGCCAAACCAGTGAGGAATTTAACTTTTTTCCTAGGGGGTCAGCTGAGCTTTCATGCTAATATAAGTCTGCTCAAGTATGTCTTAAACTCTAGGCCATGACCTATAACCACCACTCAGGCTCACTTGGCTTTGGCTGACTGCTTGGATAAGAATTTTAGCCAACCCAGTTGTTCTGACTTGCACATACCTATCTTGAGGCTATATTAAGGCTTCTCCCCTTCTTTTTAGCTGAGGACCAGACAGAAAAGCATAGCAGAGTGGTCAGAGCCCATGCCTGCCGAGGACTGTCCATTTTAGGAAACTATTCTTTCTGGTAAGCCACTGGAGCTTTTCCAAAGATTTAAGGGTTGCCCTTGGATTCTGCTACATTTGCTAAATATATATTGCCAGCCCACCAGAAGGAAGAGGGCAAGTTGAAGCTGAGAACAGTTATGGCTAACTTTCAAGGCCAAATTGAGATTTTTGCTGGGAAGGCTAGAGACACTCAGCCATGTTTGATGGAAGTATGTGGTCGATACCATATGATTGTCAGGCAGAACATTTCTGATACTAGGATGGCAACTATTTGTATTTGAATCCTCGTATCTGTGAAAAGTTCTCACCCACAGTAGGTCCTCAGGAAAAGATGACTTTGATTAAACACTCTGCTAGATACTCTAAAGAGCAGGGATCTGGTTATCTTCAAGCCTTTGTTATATATACTTTTTTTTTTTTTTTTGAACATAGCAAATCTCAACAAATGCTTTGCAACTAGAGTTAAAGGGTTGCTTCAAAAACAAGAGTGATCCCATTCTGTAGGTTGTCTATATACTCTCGTGACTGTTTCTTTGGCTGTGCAGAAGCTTTTTAATTTAATCGTGTCCCATTTATTTACTTTTGTTGTTGTTGTGATTGCCTTAGTGGTCTTCTTCATAAATTCTTTGCCGAGGCCAATGTCTGTAAGAGTCTGTCCTACATTTTCTTCTAGAATTCTAATAGTTTCACACCTAAGGTTTAAGTCTGTTATCCACCGTGATTTGATTTTTGTGAGAGGTGAAAGCTGTGGGTCTTGTTTCAGTCTTCTACATGTGGCTATCCAGTTTTCCCAGCACCATTTATTGAATAAGGATTCTTTTCCCCAGAGGATGTTTTTGTCTGCTTTGTCAAAGATTAGATGGCCATATGAGGATGGTTTTATATTTGGATTTTCTGTTCTGTTCCACTGGTCTGTGTCCCTGCACTTGTGCCAATACCAAGCAGTTTTAATAACCACAGCCTTGTAGTATAGTTTGAAGTTGTAACTGCCCTGTGAGTGCCCCTGGATACTGTGACATTTGGGCTGCATTAGGATTTGACAAATACGTGAGATTCTCTCTTTCATTTGTTGATAACCACAATGACTCCTTGGTTTTGTGCTCTAGGAAATATTCATCTATGTTATCCAATTTTATGGATATGTGTTATTTGCCCTCGTAATCTTTGTTGCAGAATGAGGCAGTGTGAACTACTCTGATACTCTTTCAAAATTCTAAAACTTAAGGTCATGTTCACAAATGTGTAAATAAGATAAACTCACTTTATTTAGCCTTCTCGTGTTAAAACTTAGTTTAGGACTCACAGCTAACATCCCCTACGTCTCAGATCCTATCAAGTTCTTTTTTCACCTCCCTACGTATAGGACTAGCCTTCCACCAGAGTTTATCTGCCTCCTTGAAACTAGTCTGATACTCCTCTAAAGAGTCATTTAACTGGGTTAGTCCACAAAATAAGCATTATTTTAGGTAAAAATCCATGGTAAAATATGTATGTTACACTATACTCATGACAGGACAGAAGATCATTTACATGGGTGTCTACTTAATCATCTACACACTTGGATTGTTTTAAAAGAAAGTATTTTTGATCCACATGATAGTGTGCCCAGACTGCGTGATGGATGTGCTGGGCTGCGTGTGGTTCACCAGTAGCCTGTTGCACACAGTTGGAGCAGGATAGGGTAAATTGTCCTTGGGGCAGATGTGGCTCTTTCATAAATCAGTGCTTGTTATGAAAATTTCATTGATCTCAAGAGAAAAAGATGACCTGTTCTTAGTGATACCCCGGTTCAACTTGGGAGAGAAATTTGGGAAAGGAATGATAGAAGAAGAATAAATGGAATTAACAATGCTGAGATTTGTTAAAGGATATAAAATTACAGCTAGATAGGAGGTATAAATTCTAGTGTTCTATAGCACTGTAGGATGACTATAGTTAATAATATATCACACAATTGCAAATAGTTAGAAAAAGAATTTTGAATGTTCTCAACAAGAAATGATAAATGTTTGAGATGATGGATATGCTAATTACCCTGATCACTATACATATGTACTGAAACATCACTATGTACCCCATGAATATGTACAATTATTATTTGTCAATTAAAAAGTAAAATTAAAAAAAAAGGGTGGGATCACAATTTTGCCCTTCAGGTTCTCAAGATATTATTTTTGAAAATATTATTGATAGGTGATTTTTTTCACAAGCCTCTCACATATTTACAAATATTTCTCAATATATAAAAAATCAATTACAGTTGCTATAGGATGCTTTCTTTATATATTTTAATGAAATGGTTGTAAATGATAAATTCTTGGTGTAACTGATTATTAAAGTGTGTGTATGGTGTTTTATATTTGTGGTTTATACAATGGTAAATTTATATATTTTCCCATCTTCAAGTAAACCCATTTTTAAAAATTGTATGAGAGTATAATATACTTACAGAAAAATACATCTATTATAAGTATATAGCACAGTAGATTTCCACTAACTAAACACACTCAGGCAATCAGCACTAAGATCGAGAAACAGAACACAACCAGTACCCAGATTCTTTTCCCCATATGCTTGTTTCCAAGCTCTAAACCCTTCAAAAGACTACCCTAACTTCTTTTGTATTTTATAAAAATAGTCATACAAATAATCCTATTTTAGTATGCAATTGTTTGTGTCTGGCTTAACTAAATATTATATTTCTGAAATGCATCATATTTCTCAGTGTGGTTGTATATTGTTAGATTCTCATTGCCATATTTTTTGTTATGACATAGATGCAGTCATGAGTCAATTATTTTAAATTCCCATTCAAAATAAAACATAAGGCAAATATATTTATTTATTATTCATTCTAACCTGTACAGTAGAGGCCAAACTACATTTTTATCTTCATTGTGCTGTTAAAGAGTTAAGATATCTAAATTCTGGATATACGGTTCACTTAGAGCGATGCTCCCTCCTTTTCAGGTAAGCCATCTTCTGCTAAAAGATAGTTTTATGTGTGAATGTTACTTTCCCTACTTACTCTGCAGAATTGTTAGGTAAAGCAAAAATTATTGTGGATCATAAAATACTTTTACAATCCAAACATGTTTCTCTTCATTGTCAGATAAGTGAATAGAGTCAAGGGAAATATAAGTTGTTTGTGCAAGGGCATTGATTCGGGGGATGGCGAAAATAAGGTAAAAATCCAAGTCTCTTTCCTTGTCCCAGGGGCATTCAACCTCACCCATTCTCATGTTTCTCATGGGAGCTGTAGTATATGAGAGATCAGATTCAATGAATTTAAATTACATTCACAGAAGGCGAGCACACGTTTCTCTCCTACATCATTCTTGGCATTTCAGCCCAGTCCTAGGCCTGCCATTGACTAGACTCATGAAACTGAAATCCAGTGATTTGGGGTTAATAGATACTGTAGGCTAAATAATGGCCACCGAAAGATGACTACTTTCAAGGGCCAGAGCCCATGAAGATGTCACGTTACATGGCATGGGGGATTAAGGTTCTAGATGGAAATAAGGTTGATAATTAGCAGGCCTTGAGAGGGAAGATTATCCTGGATGTTCAAGGAGGCCCAATATAACCACACAGGCCCTTACACATGGAAGAGGGCCGCAGCGGAAGACGTCAGAGTCAGAGAGAGATTTGAAGATTTTATACCACCGGCTTTGAAGACCAGGAAGGGGGAAGAAAAAAAAAAAAAAAAAAGATTTTCCCCTAGGAACTCTACAAGGAATATATCCCAACTGGCACCTTGATTTTAGTCCCGTGAGACCCATTTTTGATTTCTGATTACTGTAAGTGAAAGGTAATAAGTTTGTGTTGTTTTAAGCCACTAACTTTGTGGTGATTTGTTACAGCAAGAGTAGGAAACTAACACAAAAGGTGTGGGGCGATTGACTAACAAGAAAGCCCTTTTCCTGGATGCAAGAGAAAATAAGAGTGAAGAGGGTAGACAAGAGATAAAATCTTTTCCTTTCTCAGAATCTGATGACTATTTTACTTTCTTCCACAAAGCAAGCAGCAGATGATTCTTCAGAATTTCTTTTTGATTTAATTCCTGAATAAGATGGCATTTTTTATAAATGAATGCAAATCTACTTCTGTCTCAGCCAGCAAAATGTATGCATTGCTTGAAAGTCAAATGTGGACATGGGCAAAATGAAGGCCCTTGTTTCTTTGTCCTTGCCCCAAATAAGCATTTTTTTCTTCCATTTACTAAAGATATAAGATTAAGCCTATGGGTGAAGGGAGAGAGACCTCTTTGACTCTGAGACCCCCAGGTGCGTGCTAATGTAGGATTTGCCTTCGAGCCTCTTCTCCAAAATATATCCCAGAGAGTGTGTTAAATATAGTTTCTCTACTTAAGTTTAATTATAACTGTTTTCTCGTGTTCCCATAAGAAACATTTCAGAATGTGAAAATCTGGTACATATGGAAATAGGAAATTCATAGGGGCTCCTGGGTACCTTGTTCACAGTAATATAAGAAGGCTGTTTCGTTTTAAATGCCAGAATTGCTCCAACAAATCTGGAGTTTTGTCACTGAGTGAGAAATTAGAGTTAAATACTCAGAGCTGGGAATGACATTGAGCCACAGAGAGGGAAGTAACCAAAGAGGAAAGGTGCTCTACTCATTATTCTTCGATTATAATCAACTGAAATGCCTTAGGTTTTTAAAAGCCAGGTGGCAAAAATAACTTGGAATTTTGGGATCACTTCTCGCAAGGACAGGCTAAGATTGCAAAGTAGCTTAATACCATTGTCTAATTCCAGCAACCAAAGAATTGGGTACTTGTGGCAGAGCATGGATGCTAACATCAGGAAGAGACGCAGGCAAAGGGCAACCAGTGCTCCTACGCACACTGATAGGCATATTCTCCTTGACTTATCATTAACAGCCTCACACACTACTCCCTTCCTCCTCTATCCACTTTGACCTTTGCAAATGAGGTTCTAAGTAGCTGTCATACCACACTCCGGAAAATATCCCAGGGAAGGAAATATTACGGGGAGGGATGTAAAAATATCTTATAGAAATAATAAATTCCCAATTTTGAAAACAACATGCTGCTCATGTTTTCCTTTTGCCTCCCCTACAAAGGGAAGAACTATCTCTTCAAAATTTTAGGAAAGTTCATCAAGCAAAATTGATAAAATGATATTTACTATATATCTGTACTGATGCTCAGTAAATTAATACTTGATCTTCTTACACAGTGCTCTGGCTTAGCATTATTATCCCATTTCCAAATAAAGAAAGATGCAGGCTCAGAAGGGCTTACCTACTTGCTCAGTGACTACGCTAGTGAAACATAGAGCTTGACAAGGAATCGAAGAATACCAAGTCCCATCAATATATGAGTGGATTAACAAAATATGGCATATGTATACTATGGAATACTATGCAGCCATGAACAAGGACGAATTAATGCCTTTTGCAACAATTTGGATGGAACTGAAGATGATTATCCTAAGTGAAATCTAAAGAATGAAAAAACAAAAACCACGTGTACTTGCTATTAAATTAAAACTAACCAATGAGCAAATACGTGCACACAGGGAAGTAAAACTCATTAGAAATCAAGCAGGGCAGAGGCAGGAGAAGAGGATGGGTAAAAACCCACCTAACCTGTACAGTGAACACTATCTGGGTGATGAGCACACTTGCAATCCTGACTCAAACTGAACAAAGGTAGTCCATGTAACCAAAAACATTTGTGCCACTATAATATTTTGAAATAAAAAAATAATAACAAAATACTAATATCATCCCACTCATTCAATAGTTTAAACATACTATTGTTGAGCAAATTCCACCATAGTTTGGAACAATTTAAGTTTTCTCCAATTATATATGAGACTATTTAAGCAGTCTCTTAGAAAGGTTAAGTATCATATTTACGTCACATAACAAATGAGTCTAACTTAAAACCTATTATCTGCTTCCTCCTTTTTTTGCATTAAAAGATGGCAAACCCCAGATGGGTTTTTATGTACCTGAGTGTGTGATAGAGCAGACCACGCTACAAGGAATGTATAAGCATGGGCCTGACTGCAACCTTACAAACCCCCTACAGGCTCAATGAATAACCACGTATTTTCTAGTGAGGCCAAGAGTGGTCCAGGTATAACCCTGAGCATTGGAGGTTTAGATTTGAGCGTTCATCAAGTTATCTGTTTACAATTCTCAAAACAGCCCTTGAAAAATACGTACTTCTTTGATTAATACTCAGTAGTACTCTCTGAGTCCTACTCAATTTTGCCTGAGTTTGCCTCTGAAACTCTCTCTTTTTCTCTAGCTATGTTTCCTATTTCGTAAGTTTCTTTGTCACTTTTCTCGTCTATTAAAAAATTAGGTTTGGAACGTGTATTGCTTATGTATTGCTGCATAACAGTATCACTACAAATTTAATAGTTTAAAGTGGCAAACATTATCTCATACTTTTTTGTGTGCCAGGAGTCAGGGCACAGCTTATCTAGGTCTTCGTCCTAGAGTCTCACAAGTTTATAGTTAAGGTGTTGGCCAAAGCTGCAGTCTCATCTGAGGCTCGACTGGGGTAGCATCCACGTCGAAGCTCTCATGGTTGTTGGTAGCACTCAGTTCCTTGTGGGCTGTTGGGTTGATGGCCTCAGTTTCTCCCATGCTATTGACTGTACTGTACCCACATTGCTTGCTACATGGGCCCTGACTGTATGGCTGTTTATTTTCTCAAGGCTGACAAGAGAAAGTCTGTTAGCAACACAGAGTAAATATTATGTAACATTGTCACAGAAGTGACATCTCAGCACTGTTGTTTTGTTTTTTTTCTGTTTTATTTGCCTTGTTTTGTTTTTGCTGGAAGCCAGTCATAGGTGCTGCCCACAGTCTAGGCGGAGATTACACAAGCCATGAACACCAGGAGGTTAGAGGTCAAAGGAGCTACCTTAGACTGTGTTTGTCACAGAAGGCAAAATAAAAACAATGTGTAATAGCTCTTTGTTTTGTTTATAATGTGAACATTGGACCTTAAATGATACTTGTGTACACGGTGGAGTGGAGGAAGACCTCATTTGAATTAGATTCTGACATGTTGTGCCTTGTTTTGTGGCTTTCTAACTAATAAGCATATTTATCAGTCTGTGTAGCAAATCCAAGGCCCTATCATATTTGCCTGAACAATGAAAGAAAAGAAGGAAGACAAACTTTCTTCTTCCCAGACACAAAATAGAAAATAGCATAATTCACATTCATTGCTGGCATTTACTCTTTTGGTGGCCTTATGCCGTTCGTATACATTATACAGATGTAAAAGTGAAGATACAGATAAGGTTAAAATGCGATAAAACCATTTTGTCCTTGTGCCAGGCATCCTTGTTGAGCAAATTGATTATCGGATTCCTCTAATACTAAATACCATTTATTATAATTCTTTAATGTCACTGAGAATGAGGATGGGAAGTCACAGTGCAGTTTTGGATCAAATGAATTGATAAGTTATTCAGTACTTTTGATAATGGTTTCTTGGGTTCTGGAAGACAATTGTTTTAGCCCCCTAAAGAACCTTGTAAGTGTGGCTGCTAAGACATTTGTGGTGGGTTGGGACTATGTTTTAGAAGAATTTTTGAAAGGTACAATCACAATATATAAATATTAATTTAATTTTCTTTACACAGCACTAATGAGGGTAGGGAGCTTATTTTACTTCTACGTAGATTATAATATTCAAGTCAGAGTCCTAAGTGAACCTGGAAATAATTCCAGCCATAAGAAATATCCTGTGTCATACAAGAGCCAGATTCATCTAACCTGCTTACCTGTGGCATCAGGCTCTAAGCTTGAGAATTAGAGGTAATTAATCATCATTCTAAGACTTGACACTAAGGAGTAGATCCTGGAATTCTACTCTGGCCATAGAGGCAGGGCCTCTTTTCTCATGGCACCTAGAAAAAAAAGCAATTGGATGAAGCAGAATGTTTTTAAAAAATAAAGAAAGAAAAGAAAAATAAGATTATTCAGCCACATTGTCACTTTCCTTCTCAAAAACATATATATATATATATATATATATATATATATATAATTTGTTTTTCTTTTTTGAGATACAGTATTGTTCTGTTGCCCAGGGTAGAGTGCCATTGCATCAGCCTAGCTCAAAGCAACCTCAATCTCCTGGGCTCAAGCGATACTCCTGCCTCAGCCTCCCAAGTAGCTGGGACTACAGTGTGTGACACCACACCCAGCTAATTTTTTCTATTTTTAGTTGCCTGGCTAATTTCTTTCTATTTTTAGTAGAGACGGGGTCTTACTCTTGCTGAGGTTGGTCTCAAACTCCTGACCTCGAGTTATACTCCCACCTTGGCCACCCAGAGTGCTAGGATTATAGGCGTGAGCCACTGCGCCCTGCCCCATGTATTTCTGACATGCTCCATTTCTGAGGGGCTCCATGGCAGTGAGATGAGGATGCATGATGGAGTAGAACAGAGGATTGCATCGAGATTTGGGAATCCAGATCCAGATTCTATCAAACTGAGCCACTTAGGGTGGCTGATTTGACCTTGAGAGGTGTCAATTACAACATTTGGTAAATGGGATCAAGTAAAGTACATCAGGAATAGCAAAAAAGAACAAATATTATATTTTTTATAAGAATTGATAGAGGCTATTTAGAAAGCCATATTGAGATAGAATTCTAGTCCACACGGAAATCCGGTGGGGAAGACTGCAGGGATCAATTAGTGATGTCTACCAT
>CM052442.1:128231098-128244946 GCA_028533085.1 Varecia variegata
TTCTTTCTGTGTCCTGACCAAAGGTCACAGCGTGCCTTGACTGCTGTGTGCCCCAGGCAGCTGCAGGTGTGAATCTAAACTGGGGTCTTGAACTTTTGCAGACACTGATAAAGGTATATAGTTGCCCAAATCACTGAAAGAAACTGGCCCGGCCTCTGAGCCAAATTTCTTGCTGCCTTAAAAGAGCTCCATACCCTGGCCCTTTGCTGTGGACGTACCTAAGGGGAACAACCCCTTTCTCTTGCTGTCCACTGCAAGGATACACTATGGCAGCTCTGTAAGTTACCCTAATATTCTTTGGACAGATCACCCTGGCATCTAATGCTTCTTTCTTTGGAATCCCACCCAGCACTCCTACAAGTAAGTGCCAGATTTGGGGCACTCCCTTGTGGGAACTCCGCTGCCACTGCTTTTGAAGTGACTCCAGCCATGGTTTGATAAGATGAAACACCTACATATATGAATGAAATTATTAGTGCATGGACAAAGGCCCATTAACATTTTATTTGCTGAAATTAAGTTAGAGATAAAGAAAGAAATAGGAAAGATTGCATGAATCACCTCTGACGGCCAGCTATTTATATCCGGTAATCTTAATGAAGATTTGAAGATTCTATACTTGACTCTGATTTTACTTTGATAGCTTGTACAGGATCTGCACTATTTAAAATAACCCTTCCGTCTTTTCATTGAGGGTGCTATACTAATTACAATGCAGGTTTTCATATGCTTAAAAAGCATCAATGGTGAAAGATCATAAAATATTTATTTAGCAATATAAAAGTATTTAAAACATTAAAATATTGGCTTAAAACATTAACATATATTTATAGAAGCTCTATAGCCAGGATTTTAGCAAAAAAGTTTTCAAAGTTTCATACTGGAAAAAAAATCCCCAGGCAGTAATTTTATTGTTAGAAGTCACTTAAAATAATATTTGATATTTCACGATCTCTTCATGATCCAATTATGATTTGTAGGCTTTGAACATTTTACAGTGTAAACTCTATCCTCATTAGCAGGCTCTAGTAACTGCTGCAATTCCAAAATATACTTTTCAGTAATTTGGAAAATGTTCTGCAGTAACAGTCACTAAAAACATTTACAACAAATATTCCTTATTGTGTTGTGACAAAGTACCAGCTCATGAAAACAAATTCAAGCAATTGGAGAAGTATTTGAAAATAAATTTATATATTTTAGGAGTGACTTATGGGAATGTGTAGTGAGATCACTGTGACAAATCATAGAATGTTGGAATCTTTTTTGTCTGATAATCTTCTTCGTTTACACTTTCTATGAATGGAGGAAGAAAGGAAAACAACCAAATAACAATTATGTTCAACTATTAATTTAAAGGCTCACTGGGCCATTTTAAAAAATCTCACTATGTTAATTTAAAAACTCACTTTGCCATTGGCATCAAACTGGCTTCAGCAAAGGGGGGAATTTATTGATGACTATAACTGGAATTCCAGCAGAAGTTCTGGATTCCATCCTAGATATAGAGGTTCTGGAAATTCTACCAAAATAGTTTGTGACTTACTTTGATAATGCATCAAAAATTTAAATGGATTGGTGAGTGGACAAAGAAGTGGAATAGGTGAATAATAAACCAACTAAAGTATAATGTTAGCTTTGGAATCTAGGTGGTGGGCAATCTGGTGATCACTGTAAAATAGCTTCATTTGTTTTGTATATGTGAATGTTTTCATGATAAACTGTTGTGGAAAGTGTTTCTGGTTTCTCTCCCTTGGCTCTCCTTAGTGTGTCAAAAGAGTTTATAGTAATACTGGCCTAGATGTTTTCAGGTAATTGTAGCAGAAACTGTAAGAATCGTTCCTATCAAATTCAAGGGAAAATTTCAGTGAATTTCATTGACTGTCGTTGGATCACATGCTCACATCTAAACCAATCACTGTGATTAGGAGGTTGCAATGCTCTGATTGGCTAGTACTGAGTCACATGTTCCACTTCTGGGTATAGGGTGGATCCCCTTGCAGAACAGGTGGTTGGAGGGTAAGGTTGTGTGCAGATCTGTCCAAATCGGGGGTTTTGGTAGCTTAAAGTTCATTTCCTGGAAAATCACTCCGATTTGGTGTGTAGGCTATTATACTTATGACACAATCATAAAAAATTATAAAAACTGTCCTTTCAACAAGTTATATAATGTGATGCAAATTAATGAAATCGCAGCATTTTACATGTTATTGAAAGACAGTGGTGCTCCTAGAAAAGCTACAACAGATGAAATGAAAACAAGAGTATTCCAAGATTTTTGTGTATAAATACTGGCTCTGAAACGGAAAAAAAAATACTGAAGTACTACATTCTATATGACAACTTAGAAAATCATTTCTAAACATCTTTATCTCTGATCCACTTTACAGTGCACACTTGATTTGCAGTTTTGTTTTAGAGATAAATCGTGGCTCTCAAGTATCACTAAGGTGTATAAAAAGAGTAGGTTTTTGACAAGACCCCTATGTTGAAAATTTATATTGTAAAGTTATAGAGGAATAATTCCTGTGGTGCTGGCAAAGGAAATCTCAATCTTTGACATCAGTTACCACATCAAATATATTCTAATCTGGATTCCTGAAAGAGAAATGTGGCTGACTTTACATTGGAAGATACGAGTTCAAATACCAGATTAACCTTTGTAAAAACTAAAAGTGAGCATCTTGACTTTCATAAAAGATGGACCTCAGACAATTATTAGAGAATTAAGCAAATGTTTGTGTATAGAGGTTATGGAGGAGCCTGGTATGGAACAGATGTGTATTAAATAGAGATGGGTAGATAGACAGGTAAATAGAGGTATAGACATTAAAATTTTAAACCTTAACCTATAAAGAATTATCTGGAAACTTGTGCTTTCCAGTCCACAAATTATTTTTGCATGCACGATCTCACCTGCCTCTGCAAATGTTCTGTGAATAAATCAGGACAAATAATGGTAACTTCATTTTGCAAATGGGGAAACCAAAGATTTGCTAGTTGAAACATCTTTTGACGTCTTCTACATGGTACATAGTAAAGCTAGACTCAAACAAAAGTCTTAGTAACTTTGGAAATCAAGAAATGATGAACATAAATTGTAGATATTTTCATTAAGGAAAATCCGCCCTATTTTAAATATATGCATTGTATTTCCTCTGATGCCAAAAGATTAAAAAAAAAAAAACTTAAGGAGTTCAACAGTACATTGATTGCCTTCCTTTTATATTTAGCCCCTGGACAAAGCAAACACTTTAACCCTATGCCATCAGTAGCCTCAGAAATATAGCATCCATTGATAATAGATTTTTCCAATTTATTATGGTCAACTTATCCCCATGACTGAGGATATTAAATGTGATATTCATGGATAAAACAAGCCCTCCAGATGACTAGAGTGGGACGTGGAAGGAGGAAGAATACACTATTTTAGGCACCCTCTGCTTTGACACAGGGCAGACATCAATATCTTTGTAGTGCCTGCTGCCATGCATGGTTTAGCCTCCTCTGAAGCTAACATTTATTTTCTTTTTTTATGCTTAGTGTAGCTCTTAGTTCAACTAGGTTATTCCTCCCCTAGCAGTAGGCATTGATGAGTTTGGTTACAGATTTTAAACCACGGAAGCATACTTAGAATACTTTCTCAGTAAGACAAGAAAGAGAAATATTCATATCAGTTAACAGATTTCTCCAAAGTATGTATGTAATCTGGCTGTGACCCGACTCTTTGTAGTTAGGCTTGGTCATTAGAGTTAGGACACAACCCTCAGGCCAAATTCAGAGAAGCAGCCCAGGCTTTTTGTTCTCCTCAATTTTGCTAGGCTCGGTAGCAACAAACCTCCTCAGCTGTTCTGTTTCAAATGAGTTTTAACTAAAGTCCTTTTTCTATATGTAGACAATGGACGAACAGATGGCACTTTTTCCAGCATATCTTAGCCAAGATTCTACTCTGGAAAAACAAGCAGTTTTTGTCCAACAGCCCTGAAAAAAATGATACAGTTCATCTCACTTGATTTCATATCAACTATTCTTTTCTGACTTAGAAGATCCTTGCGACCGAAGTTGTTGCTTCATTTCCGGTAATGGCGCCCATTGAGTTCCAATGTTATCTCCGTTTCTTTACAATCATTATGTCCAATATGACCACACATCTGCTAAGTAGACACACTTATCTAGTTTTTATTTCCTTCTAAAACTCCTTATTTAGCTTTAAAAAGAAAAAGTAAAAAACAATAACAAAAAACACCTAGTTTCTAATCCACGCCCTTAATGATTACGTGAACTCGGGCAAATAATCATATTACAGTCATGTGTTGCTTAAGGAGGAGGATAGATTCTTAAAAATGCTTCCTTACCCTATTTCATCTTTGTAGGAACACCATAAAGTGTACATACAGAAATCTGGATGGTATTACCTACTAGGCTATATGGTATAGCCTATTGCTCCTAGGCTACAAACCTGTACAGCATGTTTCTGTTTTAAATACTGTAAGCAATTATAACACAATGGTAACTATTTGTGTATTGAAACATATCTAAACATAGACATGGTACAGTAAAAATACAGTATAAAAGATAAAAAATGGTACACCTATATAGAGCACTTACCATGAATGGAGCTTGCAGGACTGGAAGTTGCTCACGTGAGGCAGTGTGTGAGTGGGGAGTGAAGATGAAGGCCTAGGAAGTTATTGTATACCACTGTAGACTTCATAAACACTGAAAACTTAGGCACCCCTAGATTTATTTCCAAAAGTTTTCTTCAATAATAAATGTAGTTTACTCCAACTTTTTTACTTTATAAACTTTTAAATTTTTTTAACCTTTTGATTCTTGTCTCAACACTTAGCTTAAAACACAGACACATTGGATAACTGTACAAAAAAAAAAAATTCTCATTCTATCCTTATTCTATGAGCCTTTTTCTATTTTTAGAATTTAATTTTTTTTTTTTTTTTACTTCTGAATTTTTTTTGTTGAAAACTAAGACACAAGCGCATATATTAGCCAATGCTTATACAGGGTCACATCATCAAGATCACTGCCTTCCACCTGCACGTTTTTTTCCCACTGGAAAGCCTTGGGGGCAATAACATGGATGGAGCTGTCATCTCCTATGATGACAATGCTTTCTTCTGCCATACTTCCTGAAGGACCTGCCTGAGGCTGTTTTACAGTTAACTTATATATAACACACACATATATACACATACATATATGTGTGCGTATGTGTGTGTGTGTGTATATATGGAGTACACACTAAAATATTGATAAAAAGTATAATATAATAAATACTAGGCAATAGGAGTTTTTTGGCTCCATTGTAATCTTATGGGATCACTGTCCCATATGAGATCTGTCATTGACAGAAACATGACTGTATTTTAAAATCTTTAAAATGGAGGTGTAAGGCAAGAATTAAGAAAGGCTGTTACATCAAACTAATGCTCCTGCTTTCCCTTTTTCTACGAAGAGCAGACATTGCTAATCACATACTGCACTCTTTCTTTCTTAGCAGTACTTAAAGGCACACAGCTCTTCAAGCAGTCACTCTTAATTTATAGACCTTGAAACGCTACATAAAATATACATGCATTTCAAGTACTTGGCTGTCTTAAATGTCCCTTCCAGATCTCACATTCTAGGTTTCAAGATATGTCTGACCCATAGATGGTCTACTCATTTAAGTCTGGTATTATGCATTCAGCTAATTTTATCAAAGCCAATATGGTAAGTAAAAAGAAAAGCTTTTGTTAACTCATTTATTGAGCTTGTAGGCTTTCATTTTTCTCCTACTATATGATGCACTCATCAATGGCAAGAGATATGTCTAATTCACTTCTAAATTCCATTGTTAGGAACTGGAACACAGTAAATGTTTCATACCTGTTTGATAGGAATATCAAGCATGTATGTATGGGACATAAGAAATGAGTGAATTCCGAGACTGAACAATCTTCAGACTCTCCCAGGTTTTATTCCTCATGCTATCTGCCCAGACTTCATCTTTTCAAGATTTTTGGCATTTACTTGCTATGAAGATTATTTCACTCTATATAAGACATCCAAAAAATTATTTTTCTTCAAAGAGTGAAACGGAACATTAACATGGGTTACCCATCAGGGCAACCTAAAGAAGGTTAACAAATAGAGGAGTATTTTAAGGTTAAAATCAATAAAGTGAATGGGAAATTATAAAATATGAATGGGGCACACATTTACTAAAAAGTATAGTGTTGTTATGTCAAGGTATCTCAGGCTTGTAAATTATTACCCAGTTGGAAAGAGGCCAAAGCATTTAGAAAAGAAAACACATTAAAATGACATTCTTGTCTATCTTTTTGGATTATTTGGTATTTTTTATCAGTTTTTTTCAATAATACAAAGACCATTAAATACTTTCAACAATGTATTAAAGAGGCAGCTTGGTGCAGCAGCTTTGACACTTAAAATAATGTCTTACCTTGCGAATGATAGTTAGCTTTTTTGACCCATAAGTCTTTCAGTTATAACTTAGGTTATATAACAATTTTTATTTAAAACACACAACAATGTTCAAATAATTTGTCTCGTCAAGTGGCTGGAATACAGTGAAAATCTAACCACATTTTTTTCCCCAACCATCTTCTCTTTCCTGTTCATCTTTTTTAGATATTCAAGAAGGTGATGGCATCAAGAAATCGATATCTTAGAAAGCGAATAGAACTTTTTAACATTAGCACCTGATCAGGTCAAGAGTTCCAAAGCAGCCTTTCAAGTCTGAGAAAGATAGTCTAGAAAAATTACTCAAGAATAGAATCCTGCCTTAGCATTTGAGGGAAACAATGTCCCTCATGTAGTCTCTGAGATAAGGGTAGGAATGATGAAAATGCATCTCAACTTTATGGCTGGTATCATTGGAGAATTGGGTTATAACAGCAATATCAGCAGCTGTGTTCATTTGGTACCAAACTGCCAAACTTCAGTGGCCTGTGATTAGATTTCCCAGCAACCATTAGGAGTGAGGCTGGTTACTATATAGGGGTCTAGTGGAAAAAGTTTTGAGTAGGAAATTCTTTAGTACCACACAATTAAATTGGCAAAAAGGTGTATTCTATTGATTCTTCTGGATTCTAGTTCCAGGAGAATAAAAGTAATATCTAATTAAGTCTTCACAAAACGTTTGCAAGTTATACCAGTTACCACCATTTTATAGCAAAAGAAACTAAATCTCAGGTAATGCCCCTGAAAACACAGGAGGCAGCATGGTGGAACACGAATTCCATCATTCTTTCCAGTCATTATGTAATCTTGGTTATGCCCATGCCCCTCTCTGGGTTTCACTATTCCCGTCTGTAAATGGAAGAAAAATAAAATTCACATCTCTTGAAGTATTCATTCTGATCTGTCACTAGATGAGACTATATATAGGAGCAGGACTAGGATCACGTGAAAAGGAAGAAAAGGGAGAAGGAGAAACAAGTGATTCAAAATGAATAAATTTTTCACTCTATTAAATGATTATAAATGTATCTTCCCTATATATTAAAAAATAACAATTTATAATAACAATTTACCATTAGAATTATGAGTACCAAACTCCCATTTCCATTTTCTCTTAAAGTAAATACAGACACAAACTCTGGGGATTTAGTAAAGACCATATACAACATACGTTTTCTTTTGCCCCTTGCTGAAAACTTCATTCCTGATCTGGTTCTCAGCCTGCACCATTTATCTCAACGGCAGCAAAAGACACCTGGGATTAGCCATTATCCAGTAAGCAGTATAGCACTCCTCCCCCCAGGGCTTTTGGCACTGCCACCTGGAAGTACAAATAACCACAAACAACCTGCTCCCTAGAGTAGGAGAACACATCCTTGGTCAATGAGGTGAGAACAGGACAAAGGATGATGACCACAGCATCTGGTCTCTTCCCCAATTTATTCCCCCTCTGTCCTAATGCAAAGCTAGGTTAAGGACATATGACATGGTTTAGAAATTAGCTTATAGGTAAAATCATAACATAAGTGCCAATAAGACTTAATGTTTGAATTGTGTCTATATCATTAATTCATTAATTAACTCATTCATCCATTCGTTTCTTTTTAAATGTATTTACCGTGTTCCTTCTTTGGGTCAAGTTTGGTGACAGCCATCAAGGACGCATATGTAAAGATGGCTCCTGACCTCAAGGAGCTCATACCATGGAAGGGGATATGAACAAGTAAACATTCATTCCACTGTTTCAACAAATATTTTTTATGTGCCTAATCAATTATAGTCATGTAGGGTACTGGCTACTGAGGATTAGAGGCGTAACAGAGCCTGATGGAGCTTAACGTATGAATTCTTACGTAAGGAAAGTATCACAGTATGTTGTACTAACAGAAGGAGTCTATAATGTTCTTCTATGAGTTTCCTTACCTTGTCAAATTCATTCTTACATCGTGGCCTTTGCATTTTCTGTCCACTCTGTTTGGAACACTATTCCTGAGCTCTTAACACAGCAGCCTCTTTGCTTATATTCAGGTCTCAATGCCAATCTTACCTCCTCAGAGAGGAGTTTCTGGCCACTCACCATAAAGCAAACTTCTGCCTCCTTCCTCAATTATTCTATGTCATCACTTTGTTTTATTGCTTTAGAAGCACTTGATATAAACACTATCATGTTTATTTATCCGTTTTTCTGTCTATTTGTTTACTTATCTATGTGAGAGTAGGGAATTTATCTTATTGACAATGAAGACAACAATAGATGGAACAGTGACTGGCATGTAACGGGTTCCCTTTAAATATGTCTTGATTGAATGAACGGCTGAGTGACTCCATAGTGCTATGAGGACATAGAAAAGGAGCAGTTTATCCCAACTCTGAAGGAAAGGAAGGCTTTGTGCAAAAGGAAATGGGTGATCTTCTGTGAAAAAGAAGTTACTTTAAACTAGACACTCTACAAAGGAGAGGTCTCTCCAGGCTGAAGGAGCAGTGTTCAATAGCCTAGACTTAGGAGGGAGAGTATCACACCTTCCAGGAATTGCAACTGTGTCAGGCATGCATGGAGCTGTGCGTTCACGTTTGGAAGTGACAAGGAGGAAGCTGAGGAGGTGACGGTGGGAAGACCATGACCACACTGATTTGTGAAGGAACTTGGACTTTATTCCGAGATGAAGAGGGAGACTTCAAATCATTTTAAACCAGATAGCATAAAGTCTTTCATTTCACAACAATTAATTTCACAGTAGGTTGGAAGAGGGTAAATACGGAAGCAGAAAAATTGGTTTTAAGTCTTTTTAAACAGTCCAAGCAGGCAATGCCGAGGAAATGAATTAAAGCTCTGGAATGGTGAACACAAGAATCTACATTCGAGAGTTATTAAGAATATAGAAATGATGACAAATGGTAACTAATCGATCATGGAAATGAGAGAGAATAATGATGATTAGGATTCTACCTGGAGTATCTGTGGTCAGTGGGGTATATGGGATTATTAACCCAGAGTTTATAATAAATGAAGAAAAGTGTGCTACACCTGAGGAAAGGGAATAATTTCATAGGAACTTGTCTTTGCAGTGTGGCCTTAGGACATCAAAAAGAATCTAACTAGCATGCAACTATCAAACCAGGCACTCCAAAGAGTTGGTGCTTGAAACTGAACATATGCACAAATTAGCATATATGTGAAAATTCGATTAACCTATCCAAGAGCAAAATAGATTCTGTAGGTGCTTTAAGTCTCAAACTCTTATTTAAGTACGATGGCAGAACATTTATCTTTTCTAAGGATTCTCTAAAGTTAATGAATCACTATTTCTGGAGAGTTATGCTGGGTAGGTCAATTTTTATCTCCGATTCTGAAAGTCAGTAACTAAGCAGAGATTTTGTCACCATGTCAATAATGAGCATGTGAGAATTGATCGACTATACACATGTAAGTGTGAACTAAAAGGGCTATGGCAACAGGCAACCCTGGGTTTGAATTGTGCTTCTCTGTCTGTCACTAGGTGTGACTGCTCGGACACATTTCTTAACTTCTCTGAACATACTGTCTTCATCCTGGCATAAGAAGCATAATGAATTTAGAAGGTTGCTATGAGCATCTGTGATAACATATATAGGGCCTGATGCACAGTGAGACAGTCAATAATGGTGCTTTTTTAATGTCAGGATTCTAGTGATGTGATTTTGCTGCTAAACCCAAAACTTTCCTTGGAATAATAAATGTCAACTCTCTTTTAACAATAGTAAAAGACTGCATTTCTACTCCATCCCTATTCATTGTGAGAGGGGGGCCTTTGCCTTTTGCAAAAAGAATGCCAGAATGAAAGGGCAGGAATGAGTTTTATTTTCCTATTTCTGTGCCACACGAATAGTGTAATGTTATCAGCTGAGATAATACCGCCTGTAAATAGCTCTGAGTGCATTTGCTTGGCAAAATCGCAGGAAAAGATTGACAGGATCTTAAACAGCAGTAGTCAGGGAGGCCGTGGCTGGAGTATTGACAGCGAGTGATTTCGTGAGTAATGAAGAGGGTTATATGATTAAGTTTCCCGAAGCGTGCAGCGCCTGCCGTGTGCACTTGCTGCTGAGCGCCACCCTTCTGCGTTGCCGACCAGCCTGGCTGCTTTTCAGGCAGGATCAATAGGATTAGGGGATTTGCGCAGAAAGCTTGCCTGTGGCTTCTTGTTAAGGGTGTAGGGTGCCTTACAGCTCTCCTCTCTGGCATTTTGCACCATCCCGTGTATTAATCGCATAAAAAGCCATCCCTTGGTTCTATTTTATGACTGTTTTCCTCCTAATGCTTTTTGTCATTGGAACTTCAGATTTAATTTTTTTTTAAAAACCAGAGATTTGTAGAAGTAAGCTAATGCTCAAGACAGCACCTAATATGGCCAAGCCTTACACATTCTACAACGTTGAGCTCATGTCACCTCCACTATGGATCTTTCATGAAGTCCCAGGCTTGGTTAGGATGCTAACCTGTGTTCCTAACTCTTGGTAGGGTCCCCATTTGGTAACTTATCTGCTTGTATTAGGTTATTAAGGATGAAATGTCCAATTTCTTTCAGTACCAAGGTTGACAGTTGATATCTCTGACATTTCACTTTGGTTCTTCTAGTTTTATTTTTATTGTGAAGGTATATCCTCAGTCTTTCCAACACACATTTTGGCTTGTGATTATCTTTTAAATTTTTTTAGAGCAATTTTTGTGAAACCATGGATACGTCAGAAATTTGTGTTATTTTCAAATAAATATGAGTTCCCTTGTGGAACTAATGCCGCTCAGACAGGTGGAAATATCAAAGAAGTGTTTGGGAAGGATGCGGCTAATGAACGCACAGCACATCAGTGGTTTCAGAAGTTCCATTCTGGGGATTTAAATCTTGAAAATGGCTCACATGGGTGACCCAAGACCAAGGTGGATAATGATGAGCTGAAAGCTGCAGTGGAAGCAAATCCATCTCAACCTCTGCGTGAATTAGCAGCAAGGTCTGATGTTACTATTCCAACAATATCAGACCATTTGAAACAAATGGGCAAGGTAAAGAAGCTGGATAGATGGGTTCCACATGAATTAAATGAACGTCAGAAGAGAAATTATCTTGAAGCTTGCCTTTCTTTGCTGTCACGGCATAAAGGCGAACCATTTCTACACTGTATTGTTATGTGTGATGGCAATGGATTCTTTTTAACAATACCAAGCATTTGGTACAGTGGTTCAAGAAAGATCAAGTGCCGAAACACAGTCCAAAACCAAATATTCATCAAAAAATCTAATGGTGTCTGTTTGGTGGACCAGCGCCGGTTATTACCCACTATAGCTTCATGAAACCTGGTCAGTTGATTACAGAGGATGTCTACTGCAACCAGTTGGAAGAAATGATGAGGTTGCTTGCGATGAAGCAGCCGAAATTGGTCAATAGAGCCAGTCCAACCCTCTTGCAAGATAACACTCAACCACATGTTGCACAAACAATGCTGCTCAAATTACAGAAGAAGCTGGACTTGGAAACTTTCTGTCATCCACCATATTCACCAGACAACTGACTATGACTTCTTCCAGGCTTTGGACCACTTCTTGCAAGGAAAAATTTTCAGTTCTCAACAAGCTGTGGAAAACGTCTCTCGTGATTTCATTGCCACTTGCTCTCCAGGCTTCTTCACTGCTAACATAAGCCGCCATTAAGATGGCAAAATTGTGTCGATAGTCTAGGCACATACTTTGATTAACTGTATTGCTTCTTGTTTGAGATATAATAAACTACATTTTTGATTCAAAATCAGATATTTCATATTTAATGACATAATACTTGTTTTCCACCCTAGATTGTTAGCTTCTTCTGGATATAAATTATATTCTATTAATCTTTGTAAATCCTATACCTGATTTTATATATATACTATATATATAATTAAATATATTCCATAGTATGTGTTCAATGAGTATTTGCTGATTTTTGTTGTTGTTGTTGTTGTTTGTGGCCATGTGCTAAGTAATCTAAAAGCAATTATCTTGATTTATTTATTTAAAAAACAGGAATAATCTCAGTACCAACCCCACGGGGTTGTTGTGAAGATTAAGTAAGCTTCAGAGAGGCTTAAGAACATGAGCCAATGACAGAGGTAAGTGGTGAGGCTAGTATTCAAATATGGGACTACCTGAATTCAAAGCCTGTATAATTGACTACTTTCTTCTGCTCTTTCTTCACATAACACATTCCATAAGTCTATAAGTTAGGTACATTGCATTGACACACACACACACATATATGGAGATATATATATAGGGTATACATCTGTATATTGGGAGAGTGTGTGTATATATACCTATATATATATATATATATATATATATATATATATATATATCTCCTTTTTAAAATATTTAAATAGGTTCATATTGCGTTCCTCTGAGACTTAATTTGCCTACCTCTAGATTAGGTAAATGGCCACTGTTTGGCATACTTATGAAGTTAAATGACTTGTCTAGGGTCAAATGAACAAAACCAGACAAGGCAATCAATTCAAGAGGAGGGTAAATTTGAATCACTCCAACCACTCCATCTCACTCCTCCTCCACCTGGGAAAATGCCTTCTTCATGTAAACATGACACTATTAGCAGGCAGGGGTGTGTCAAAGCCAAAAATCATGTTCCCCTCTTTCCTTAAATATCCCCAGCTATTAATATTCCTTATGTTTAAGTGTCACAGGCCTGACTGGATTATTTACACAGACAGCATCACCTTCCCAAATCATCCAAACGCTGCAGCCCAGCTGCCTCCGCTTGCTTTGGATGCTTGCTGGGGCTTCCGCTGCTTTCCTAAGTGCCCGGCAGGTGATCACAGGTGGAGAAACACTGAAATTATTTTTTAAGCTCATACACCTGTATTCAGTTGTCTTAAAACTTAAGTCTCAAAGGGGGAGAAAAATACATTTAAGCATTTATAATCCAGCACACAACTCTTGTTGCACAGACTGATCTATTTCATAGTTTGAATTTCCTCAGTTGTTCCAAGTATAAGTTTCTACCTTGCTCTGATCAATAATTGAGTCAGAATGATTGGTTAACTAAAATGGCAAATAATTACTATGGGATATATTAAGTAAATTTTGCAAGCAAATCCTCTTTGTTAATAGTATGTACTCATAATAAATACATAACTGAGCCTATATCCTAAGACATTATTTTGGCCTAATGAAACAATATCTACCATGACTCTGAAAATTCTGTAATATCCAAATGAATGTGTAAACAAGTTGCAGTGTTTTTATTTTGCAGTCGAACTATAGAGCCCATACGTAACTTACAGAAATATTTAGAAAACAGTATTTGTGTGTTAATTTCTGGGCCTTCAAGGAAAGGTCTATAA
>CM052442.1:128245446-128266277 GCA_028533085.1 Varecia variegata
GAGAGACAGGAACACTCATACACTGCTGGTGGGACTGTAAACTAGTACAACCCCTGTGGAAAGCAATATGGAGATTCCTTAAACAGATTCAAGTAGACCTTCCATTCAATCCAGCAATCCCATTATTGGGCATCTACCCAGAAAAGCAAGGATTTTTAAAAGAGAGTTTATGGCATAAAATTACATTTTAGAAAAAAATATGTCATATTTATATAAAGAAGGATGGATTAAAGGAAGGGTAAACCAAACCATTTATTGGAAGGTGGGAGTGGGGGGACAGAGAGGGAAAAAAAAAATTTAAAAGCCTGAAAAGTTTTAACCCAAGATTGTTAACAGAAAAAAGAGAGAGAGAAGTTTAAAATAAATATGGGATAAATAAATTTAAAATAAATGATTGAGTACTCCTATTTTCTTAGTATACCTGAAGAGTTGGATTTGAACATGAGTGTTTTTTTTAAATGGTAATATCCATTGATATAATTGTCTAATACAAACTGATGTTTCCCCAACATCCCGTTTTTTTTTTTTTTTAAACTATTAACAGGCCTTGTTCACAAAGATATTTGAGACCTACCAGGTCTTCGCTTCACAGATGGTCAGTGATACCAGGAATGACCATAGAAAGGAGAAAATATGATGATGTATCTGTATTTTGGCAAATAAGGACAACATTGATTAAATTCTTGCAGTTGAGCAGAATATTACCAAAGATTCTCTGGCTCATTTGAAGAGGCTGGAATTAATTCATAAGCAGGAAGGTAGCTATAGGCTAGATTCCATGGACAATGGGAGAGACAAAATGCAGATGATGGTTTAAAAAAAATTAACTAGTGAATGGGATGTTAACCTCCAACTGGGAAGTAATTGTATTATAATGGTGATGGAAAAAACTATCAACCAAAGAAATGGACCTGAACTGAAATGTTTCTAAACGTCAAGTAACTTTGGTAACCTTTTTGGTTTGCATGTGCTTCATTTTGTGCATGTTTCCCCGTGCTCTACACGCTCAGCAGAGAGGAGAAAAGGGGATTCTGCAAGATGTGGTCTTGACACCTAATCCAGCTTTATCCACAAACAACTTATTTAAACATGCTCAAACCAGATTTCCACTGCAGCAGACTTCCTGCCTTCCCTGGTGGTTTCAAACCTAAGTACCTCACTTGGTAGATTCAGTGATCAAAGGAAACACCTTTTAAATACCTTGTATGAAGCCTGGCACATTGCAGGTATTTTCAAAGTCTGATTTCTATTCTATCATCCTGAGCTACTGCAGGATGACTTTTATTAATGAATGTGAGAGTAACAAGAAAGCTTTTGACACTATGCTAGTTAAGGAAACTTCTGGGCACTGAAGTTCAGCGACTCCACAGGAATAGTGGTAAGAAATATATAATAGCAGCAGTCTACCTCACAGGTTTTTGCCATGATTAGGGTACAAGAAAATCTGAGTGTTAGGGGCTTCCTCCAAGACACGCCCATGAGTACCACTATTCAGGGAAGGTTCTTAGGCCTTGAGCTTTAGGATGGTTTGCTGAGATCATAAAGTATATTTTGAGTACAAACGTACTCAAAATACTTTCCCTATATAGGAGGTAGCTAAGTCCTTGTGTCCTCTTGCTCAATGGGACTTTGTGTTTCAGGGCTTAAAGTAGAAGAAACTTACAAACAAAACTGTATTTCCTATTTATGATTTTGTTTTCAGAAAATTATGCTGTTGTATCCCATATAAAATAGTAAAGTAAAAGGTACTTTCTTTGCGTGCACGCGTGTGTGTGTTTTAAATAGACTTTATTTTTTTAGAGCAGCTTTAGTTTACAGAAAAATGTAGCACAAAGTACATAGCATTTCCATATGCCCCCATGCCTTACCCCAGACTCCCCCAAATCCACGTCCACCATACCTGGCTAATTTCTTCTATATGTATATTTTTAGTTGTCCAGATAATTTCTTTCTATTTTTAGTAGAGACGGGGTCTTCTCTTGCTCAGGCTGGTCTGAAACTCCTGACCTTGAGTGATCCTCCCGCCTTGGCCTCCCAGAGTGCTAGGATTACAGGCGTGAGCCACCGTGCCCGGCCTCCCTCAGTTTCTTAATGCTCAGTTGCTCTGTGGTGTCTCATCTTCAAAACCCTTCTCTTTTCTTGACAGGAATTACAGCAATGACAGCTTTAGTATCACATAGTACTTTAAATGATACCTGAGTAAAAAAAGGGAGAGCCTTTCCCAGAAGGTACTGAGAAGACTCAAATTGACCTGAATTAAGTCAGATAGCCAGGCCTGAAATTAGAGAAAATTGAATGAAGAAAGAATGCTTCCCCACTGAAAAAAATGCTTGCCATAAACTACTAAAAACAAAATGCATTACTGAGTTATTTTAAATATTTGAGTGCATTATGGCTATGTCATAAATAGTCCTATACAAATTTTCAAAAGAAGCTCCCACCTACATATTAATATAACAGCATCATCAAGAAAGGAGCACATTTATTATTTCTCAGTGATGCATCCAAATGAATACTACTTCCAGAAATTACGATTTTATTATTTTCTCTATTTTCATGATAGGGCTAAATCTAGCCTGAAACATGGCAGCTTCATATGTTCTATTTCGACATGCTAAGCAATAAGATACATCTGCACTTTGTGATAAACATCAGTATACTTATTTCAGTTTTGGATGGTTATTGCTTTTGCCTTGCTTATCTGATTTTAAAAAAATAAACCAGAGAAATTTACTTAGAAACATAGTTTTACTGAATCACCTTCTAAATACAAGTCCTTATTATAAGGAGCAATAGTGAATTATGTGAATGTCAAAAGTGAAGTGATTTTTTTAACATACGTCAAGGGTGGATTGGATTAATGTAATGCGTTATGTGCAGACTGATGGGCCATTGCTCGCCAGGCCAATGGTAGCACCTTGTGAGAATGTCTATTTAAGATGATTAATATGTGAATTTTTAAATGGGATGTGTAAAACATTGAGAATCCCTGAGTTTTTTTTTAATATAATCCTAATAGGTTAAATGAAAAAAATCTATTTAACTCTTTCATTCACATGTCTAATATAGACACAGACATACACACACACACATATACACTAAATAGAAAGAAGACAATGTAGGAATAAATCTTGTAATGCTTTAATAAGTGGATGTTTTAAAATCTACGAAAAATCAAGAGGAAAAAGGAAACAAATGATATTTCCTGTTCTGAAACATAGGAATAAAGGTTATTAATGGTTATTTATCAAATATCAAACTGTCAACATGATTTAGAATAAATAAGTCTATGAATTAACAAACAAACCTGTGGTTTCCCAAAAGTTTGGCCAATGTAGAAGGAGGTTGGTACAAAAATTATTTGATACTAGTTAAGCGTTTGGCAAAGGAGTCAGCATTTACTTGAATTATTTTATACTTTTAAAGCTTTATTTATAATGCTTTATTCACATATGCATAAAGTCATACATTTGTTTTTGTTTACTCACAAATATTTAAGCACCTCCTCTCTGCCAGGCAATGTGCTGATTGTTCAAGATGAACAGAGACAAATGTCTTGCCCTCATAAAACTTACTACAAATTTACCTTTGGAAATTTTAAAGAACACCTTATATTTCATTTTCTCGCAAAAGGATGTAAAGAATTCTGAATGCTGTATCTTTAAAATACTTTATTCATCCTCTATCTGAAACAAGTTGAACATGATCTCTCCTAGTCATTATTAATTACCTGATGGAAATTATAGAGTTTTGATATACTATTCCAGGGAAATATTCAAAAATCTCTCAAAAGCTTCTCATAAAACTTAAATCTCTTGTAAAATAATAGCTGCATGATATGCTTGTATGGTGCCCATTCACTTCCATGTCTGCTATGACCTGAACATCCTAGCCTGTACACAGACATTATTGCAATTGTTTTCTGTCGTTGTTGTTGTATTAATATGAATGTTTCAGCGTATTTCTAAACCTCTTGTGCTTTATTAAATTCCAGGACAGTAAAAGAGGTTAATTCTAACTTAATTAGAAGGCCTTTATATATTTTTAAACTATCTATATCACAATGACTATTGATGTACCTATTGTGTTAACTATTGTGTCTCTCTCTCTTTCTCTCTGTCTGTCTCTCTCTTTATGTATGTATATGTGGAGGAAAGGGAGAGACTTATGTTATCATCAGATACTTTATATGCAGCAGTTAATTTTCATCTGTGTATAATAAATTCACAATCCCAATAACAACTTCACACTGTTTCTTTGAGCATTGAGGTTGTTCGAAATCTCACCTACTTACTTAGCAATAGAGTTGTAGAGAAGGGATTAAACTCCACCTCTGACTTGCATGACAACCTGTGACTCTCCTGCTCTACCACTCTGAGACATGCTGAATAAAGCAATTACATAAAAGACTTCCCAGGGGCCCCAGGAACTAGACACCCATGCAGAAAACACTATGTACAGAGCAGAAAGATCTCTGCTTTTGCTAAGCCTCTGTTGGCTGTGACTCTTACTTTTTTCTGCTGCGATATGACATAAGCATATGATACTATCTCTTCTTCACTGACTTGACTGTTATTTTAACGTTGTGTTGAAGTTTAATATTTATATTGAAAAGCATATTTGTCATACATCTGAAGATAAATGAATCTTCATAAACCTAACACCATTTGTATCCAACATCCAGATCAAGGCACAAAACATTACTAGTCCTCCATAAGACTTTCTTATGCTATCTTCTCTCATTTTTACCCATCCCCAGAACAGGCATTATCTGACTTCTGACAGCATAGGTTACTTTTGCCAGCTTTTGTACTTCATGTAATTGAAATCATATCATATCTGGCTTCTTTCACTTAACATTATGTTTCTAAGAATCATCCATATTGATGTATAATTGTACAATATTTATACTTACCATTGTGTTATATTCAATTGAATATATATATGTGTGTGTGGGTGCGTGTGTGTGTGTGTGTGTGTGTGTCTAAGTTTATTTATCCAGTCTAGAGTTCATGGGCATTTTGGTAATTTACAACTTTTAGCTATTATAAAGTGTTGTCATGAACATTCTAGCATATATTTTTAAATTAATATGTCTGCACATTTATACTGGGTATATACCAATAAGTGGAATTTCTATGTCAGAGTGATCATATGTTAAGTTTTAGTAGATATTATAAATGGCTTTCTTTGAAATTGACCTTTGTTGTGCAAAGACTGGACATAATTTCCAGTGCTTTCTTTCTGTTTTGAATGTACTGCCTTTCTCTAACAGCCTGCCTCTCAATCTTACACAATTCATTTCCTGCTTTGCCAAGTTCATAGTTCTAGGCCTTCAGAAAGGTTTCCGTCTCATTGCATTCCACATTATTGAGTATCTTGATGACATAACTTTGGTTTTATAGATACATAAAGAATTTGCCCTCTCTCCCAATAATGGGTGTGTATGGGAAAGCATTATATGCCTGAGCAGGAGGAAGGAGACTGGAAAAAGCCTGTATGTTGATTTACACTTGTTTGGTTTTACAATAATATTCATTCACTTCCCAGAATCCCTTGCATCTTTATTCTTGGCTGGGAGGCAGCAACTAAGCTTCAGAGGGAGTAGAGCTTGCTAGGTAAACCACCAAATTGCATGCTGGGTTGTGTCCCCACAGACGAGGAACAAACTCTGTAAATATCAGCTACTTGAGTCTTCCTGCAATTGAATTTGAGGAAAAAAAAATGTGCGTGAAAACATGCAGTGAGGGGCAGCTGGTTGGAAGTCACTTTTCATCATGTTCGAGGAAAGGCTTCATCTTGGCAGGCAGGTAAAAGCATTGCAGAGTCAATTTTAAACCAGTAAACTGCAACTTAGGTACATCTAACTCCCATCCCTTTTAATGTCTGCTGCTTTTCATTTATATCTTAAAAAGTAAAAATAAATACAATTATATATTAATAGCAATTATAAATTAAATACAACTTTACAATTTGACTTAAAACTTTAACTTATAAAGGGACAGAATAAAGTTGTGTATCATACATTTTTGAGGAAGATGGAGATTAGTAAAATCCATTCTGTGCCCTCAGATGATTTATAACCTGTGATAAATCAATGTTTTATGTCTATGTAACAAGTACTGTTCAGATTAAAGCTGGGGCGTAAGTGAACATTAGAAAGTAAAATACTGTGTCACAAGTGGGACACTCTTTCCACATAATTTCCAAAACTCTTCATATGAAAATGCCAAAAATGTTTGTATTTAATAAACATTGAATTCAAGAGGCAGTATATGTATGCCTTAGGATTATGATGTCAACTATCTGGGCTCTAAATTTAGTTCTGTAGGAAAACAGCCTGTTGGGTGGCAACAGGGCTGCCATCTTTAAGTGAAACCACCATGAGGACTGATGTTTGATTCCTGTCTATCGAGGCACTCCTACAGCATAGAAAACTCACACAAAGAAACAATGCCCATAGCGTAGATAACCCCTAATAAAGATGTTTAACTTAACTCCCTAGTGGTCACGAGTTTCACAAGAGAGTCTGAGGCATTACCTGCTTTTACCAAAAAAGCTTGCTTTTGAAAGAATGTTTCAAGAATATTTTGAAAGAAAAAGAACATTTTCTGTAGAGTAGCTTCGGGGCTCCACCATTTCTCAGCCATTAGAGATATCACTTCTGTTCTTAAGTCCCTAGTAAATGTTTCTTTCTGAGAAACTGGATTTATCATCCTCCTTCTTAGGCCTCTCAGTTCACTTGGCCTTTGGGGGTAGGTTTACATATACCTGCTCACTGTGGAACAAGTTCCTTTAATTCTTTTACCTCTCTGATCACAGTTTCCTCCTCTGTAAACTGGGGGTATAATCATCTGCCTATAAGGTCACACATGTAAGCAGTTTAACATAGTGCCTGGCATATAATACAACTACTAACAACAATAATGATAATAGTAACTACCGAAATATGGAGATGTTCAAGTAGGGGACTTTTCTGGAAAGTAGTCCTTGGCACAGAGTATGTGCTATATACGAGTGTATTATATGTCTTATGTCCTTTGTTTGTATGTTTTGTCATTATGATTTCTATTATTATAATTTTTGAAGAACAGCAACTATAGTTGGTTAAGAGGAGATCCTTTTTTGGGACATGGAGATTATCTCCCCTCCACAGGAGTAAGCTGAAGAAATAGTATTCACAGCTTGAAGTTTTATAGCATCCCTTCTTTTAAAACCAGGACTCTGGCAATTATACCATTGGAATGACTTCGATTGCAGTTATATTCCTGTTTCCACCACTGGAGTTTAGTATACTCAATCAAAGAAATTTGTAGCCAAATTATAATAATAGTGCAAAAAATGTTGTCGAACAACTTCTGTGAATTGAACACAATATAAGTCTATACAATGTAGATATTATATTAACATCAAATATTTTAGCTCACACCAGAAACTTGCAATGTTGGCATGTTTTTTTATTTCTCAGATGAGAAGATTGAGAATAGCAGAGATTAAAAACTCTGCTATTGCCAAAACATTTGAGATTAAGCCACATTGTTGCATTTAGAAATAATCTGTCTGCTCAGTATTATTCCATTGGATATGCAAGAGTGAGTTTATTCACCAGTTGACATTTGGGTTGTTTCCAGTTTGGGCCACTTATGAATAACACTGCTACTATAAAAATTCAAATTCAAGTTTTTCTATGTATTCATTTTTCTTGAGTATGCATTATAATAAGGGAAAAAGTCAAACTCAAAAGACTACATATAATTTAATTTAAATGACATCTTGGAGAAGGAAAAGCTAGAGATGGAAAACAGATCAGTGGTTACCAGGATATAGGAGAGTCATTGGCTACAAAGGGGCAGAGCAGCAAAGAGAATATTTTTGGGTGAAGAAATGATTACGTATCTTGATTAGATTGTTGTGGTGGTTAAACCACACTATATGTTTGTCAAAATTCATAAAACTGAACACCAAAATGATTGAATTTTACTGTATGTAAATTTAAAAATCTATGAACAAATAAAAACTTTGCCAAAGGACGAACCACTAGAAAATAGCAGAGCCAGAAGCAAACTCTCCATAGCTCATGTTAATTCCACTGTGAATACAGTCCTTGGTCAAATATTTATTGAGTTATCAAGGAAACTGTTGGGCACGGTGACACATGCCTGAAAGCCTAGCTACTTGGGAGGCTAATGTGGGAGGATTGCTTGAGCCCAGGAGTTCAAGGCTGTAGTGTGCTATCATCACACCTGTGAATAGCCATTGCACTCCAGCCTGAGTGATGTAGCAAGAACACCCCTTAAAAAAGAGAATTATTACAAAATGAATTATTATCAGAAGTTTCCTCTATTTGTATTATAATGTCCAAAAGAAAATACTTTACCTTATATATCATCAGATAAAACCTATCTTGATAAAAATGCTATATCTCTATTTTCATTGTATAAATCCCATTTAAGGGGCATCTGGAGTGTTACTTGTTTTCAACAAGAAATCGAACAAATTAATGCTTTGGATGTGCTAATTTTTTCTTTTAGAATCAGAACTTTTTTAACATTTAAAAATATTAATCAAATCTATTCTAGTATCCCCATCTGTTCCCTAAGTCAGAGTCTCTTTAAGATAGTAATTATAGCTCTAACTCTATAACGCTTTCCTATCCAAGAATGCAGGTTGATGTATGCCCCATCTCTTCTTCTAGTCAATTAATCAATAAGCTTGCACCGGCAGTAATCAGGATGGGGAGTCCCGTTAATACTAAAAAAGCTAATGGTCCTTTTCATCAAGAGCTGGTTAATCAGGAAATTATTTCTCCCCATAATTGATAACTATTATTATGATTCTTTAGAGATTTGCTGAAATTAACAGGTTGAATTTCCCCTTATTATGTTGAACAGCAATTTAGAAACCTAAATGATAAAATAAAAACATGGGATCAGGATGTAGCAATGTTTTCTATCATAAATTGTTTATCAAATGAACATGCAGATTATTCCAGGCTCACATTACTTACTTGGATATTTAAAGCCACTTAAAAATTCAGAACTTACAAATTATCTATAAATACATTAAACTCTCGAAGAACCTGCAATATTAATTGTTGGCTGGGGATTTCATTGGGCAAACAAATTATTCAGAGAGAATAATGTGTGTTCTTGTTTGCTGTATTTCCCCAGGAGGTAAAACAATAAATTCCAAACCTTGAAGTCACCAAATTTATTTATCTCCTGGAATAAGTATTTTTTTTTTTTTCCTGTTCCACAGTGAACCCAAATGAACCCTGCAAAAATAAAATGCTTTGAAATTCATTGTTTTAAACAGAAGAAAATTCTTTCCTAACTAGAGTTTGAATATTGTGGTACAAAGATATTGACAGGGTCTTTTTCTCAATGACTCATGTTTGGATGCCAAAATATTTGAGTATGAACATGCTGAAATGAGAAAAAGGAATGTTGCCATCTTTTGAAGATCTGCTGTGGAAAATATCATGAGTTTGTAATCAAGTCATTTATTTATGTCTTCTAAAGATGTTTGTTGAGTATACACTGCTTACAGGATACATTCAAGAGATGAAATTCACTGTGACTTCAGGGGATAGAACATGTCAAAAGAGACAGAGAACTCAGCGGGTTGTCTGTCTCCAGATCTCTGGGGCTCAGATTGTGAATGTCCAAGCCGAAACTAAAACTCATTTTTTCAGCAGTTTTCAGTAATTTTCCCATAGCACTTTGCTGCCACGAGTAGGTCAAATTATTTCATTCCAACAAATGGCAGCTTCCATTGGAGCTTACTGTATTTGCTGATAATTTGTTAAGTACTGCAGTTTTGAGTGCTTTTGAATATTCAAGCAAGCATGGTCAGTCTGGATGAGACTACAGAGTCATTGCCAAGAGTAAGAGGTTGAGGATCGGAAAGAAACACAACTTGCAAAGGATATGGAGAAGGCCAGTGACGTGCTGTCTAGCAATTTAGGCAGTGTTGTATTGTGAAAAATGATGAGGCATTTGAATCAGACAGTCCTATATTTAAATCCAAGCTCTGAGACTTTATAGCTCTGAGACTTGGGGCAAGTTACCTACTATACAGTCGCCACTCACTGTTCCTTCATCTGTCAAAATGAGATTAATACAACAATGAGCTCAGTAAACAGGAGTCACTTTTATACATTAGGCACGATAATCAGTGCCTTATATTTACACATCTGAGATAGATACTGTTATTAACCCTCTGTTTGTTGTTGTTGTTGTTGTTTTTGAAATTGTGACTTAGTAACAGTCTCAAGATTATGTAGTTGCAAAATATTGGAGATAACTTTGGAGCCTAGGCAGTCTGGGACGGCAGCTTCCCTGTTAGACCAATGTACTTTGCAGAGCAGAGGAGATTAAGTGAGATAACAGATGTTACTACCTAGTAACACTCCTGGCATATAGTGACATCCAATCAATTGTGTAATATAATTAACAAGGAAGGTGATAATCTGTGAGCACAATGCTTAAGAAAGTGAAAAAAAAAACTGGTTTTAGGAAGAATCATTATAGTATAAAATTGATCCTGAATGTTCAGGGATAGCAGAAATCCCTCTTTTCATCTATATTAATGGTTGTCAACAGGGCACGAATGTCCCCAGCCCCAGAGGACATTGGACAATGTCCAGAGATATTTCTGATTGTCACAAGTAGGGGGGTGCTATTAACCTCTAATGTGCAGAGCCCAGGGATATTGCTCAGTATCCTACAAAGTATGTAAATAGCCATCACCCTTCATGGCGAAACATTGTCTGGTCCAAAATATCAGTGGCGTTGCTGTTGAGAAACTCTGACCTATGTCACCTCATAGTTTTAATCCATCATGCTGGGTTACAAGTAGGCCCTGTTTAAAAAAAGTTTATCCATTTTTATGTTTATCAGAATCATCTCTAAATTGTATTGACACATAACTCTACCAGGAATTCTAATTTTGAAGAATTGGATTTATCCTAGAAATCTGTTTTTCAATGACTCTCACCTTCAGGTAATTCTGTATGATAATTATGCATATTTATAGGCACATGTGATGTTTTGATACATGTATACAATACATAATGATCACATCAGGGTATTTAGAATATTCCTCACCTCAAATATTGACTATTTCTTTGCGTTGGGAACATGTCAACTTTTCTCTTCCAGCTATTTTGAGATACACGATAAATTATTATTAGCTATAGTCACCATCCTGTGCTACTGAACACTAGAACTTATTTCTTCCGACTGTCTGTACTCATTAACCAACCTCTCTGCATCATTAACCAACCTCTCTGCATCCCCTTTCTGCCACAAACACACCCTTCCCGGCCTCTGGTAACTAACATTCTAGTTTCTACTTCCATGAGATCAACACTTCTAGCTCCCACATGTGAGTGAGAACATGTGATATTTGCCTTTCTGTGCCTGGCTTCAGGTAATGCTGACATAGGTGGTTTCATGGATCCCATTTTAGGTAGAAAACCTCCAGCCATCACTCTGCTTTATCTGATACTGTGGGCTGGGAAGTTCACGGAGAAGCCAGCTTAATAATAGCTATCACCATAAACACTTAGCATGCTATGTTTTGCGACTCCTCTTGTTCCTCTCAGCTGGCTTCCGTATTAGACTAGCACCCTGTGGTCGAGGAGCAGTGACATATTATAGGCAAGGAAGTGTGAGATAGGGTCTGACAAGGAGGTGCTAATAACTCTGCCGAAACGCAGAATTATTCCCTTCTCTCTGTGCCCAATGGGGAGCGAAGGGAGTGGAAACAGGTGTTAAAAGAATTCAGTGTGAAGCCAAAGTCTGTAGGAAAGCCAAGACGATATGTGCTGGGGAAAGAAGGGACAGCAACTGGCACAGTGAAAAAGAATATGGAGTTAGAATCACAGAGAGTTTCAGAGTTTTTAAGTGGCAAGTTGGGGGAAGGATCTCGGCTCTGGGCATATGAGTAACTTTCAACAGGTTACTTAAACTCTCAAAGGCAGGAGTCTTCTACTGCAGCTGCAAGTTAGAATCACCTGGGAGCTTTAAAACAGATACCAATATCTGGGCCCCACCATAGACCCATTAAACCAGTATCTCTGGGGATGGATGCGGAGTATCAATTTTTTTAATATGCTTGTGATAATTCTAATATTCTAATGTGCAGCCAGGGTTGAAAACCACTGCTCTCAATATTATTTTCGTTCTTGTGGGAAAATAACAAAACAATTAGACAATACATGTAAAGTATCTGAGCAAGAGATTTGGGGCTTAGAAAACTGGCCATAGATGTTAGTTGATTATCATTATTGTTCTCGCTACTGCCGCTGCTGTTATTGTCATCCTAGTTCTGTCTCTTGCCTTATGACCTGGAGTACCTTCTTTATGTCTGTTTCCTCATCTGTAAAATGGGAATTACAAGAGTTATAACCTAAAAATTTCTGTAAAAAGTAATAAGGTGATATACTGTATTATGAGATATTTTTGGCAAACAATTCTTATAGGCATTTGATTTTTTCCCTTAGAAACATCTGCATTAGCTTTCATTAAAAGGGAATGTGAAAGTGTCCCTAATGAAGAGTATATTCTAAGGTGCCAACAACCTAATAACATCACATTAAAGCAGTATAAAATATTTCATAAGATAAACTATTTTTATTGCTATTATTGGTATCATTATTATCCATACAAGGAACCATGTGCGTGTGCGTGTGTGTGTTTGTGTTTATCTTAATTTTCCAAACAACCTCATGAGGAATTATGTTTCCATTTCATAGATGAGAATTACCCACACAGTAAGTGGCAGAAGCAGAATGTAAACGCAGAAATTTTATGTTGAATCCTTTCCCATAACCAATATCTTGTTATTAAGGAGATTAATGGTCTATAAGATAGAGTTTGGTGGGTAACTGAATGTAGTATCTTCCTCCTTAATGTCTTGGTTGGGGGACAGGCCACCTGTATGCTGGGATGCGGTTCTGGGAGTTTGAGGGAAGCATTCCTTGTTTGTGATTGTGGTGCATGTGGCCATCAGAAAACGGCTGGAAACAAGGCACCAAGGTATCCACGAACATAGAGCCTAAAATTGGGAAATAAATCACCTGCAGAAATTTCCAAGGCCAAGTGCAGGTACACTTGGCAATCTTATGTTTCTGACAGAACTGCAGATGCCAAATTTAATTAATGACTTGGAAAAGAAGGGATGCTAGACTGTAACCAGCTCTCTTGTTCTCAAACATGACATCTCTGCTTTGTTTAAACCATATTCACTGGCATGGCCCTTGGCTAATGGATTATATCAGGAACCCCTAATTCAGAGGAATTCAGTGTCCTACCTCTCAGTGGGCTGTCATCCCAGAAACCCAGTATGGCCACCTTTTCTCTATACCATATTGTTCTCTGCTCTTTCATTCTCATCCTTGCCCTTAACTTTAAAATGTTATTCATAATAACAGAAAAATATGCTATGTATTATAACCATTTCAAATTTGATTAAAATAAATTAACTTTATTTTAACTTGATTGGGATGGGAGAGTGTATCCCTACAGCTCTTTTCAAAAGGGAATGGAAGTCTTGTTGTCAGATATTCATAATATGGGCACCCAGATCCATAGAGATTAAGAAAATTTGAAAATAGATAGTATACGTCTACAGTGTAATATTTTTGAGGTCTAGAATATTACTATCTGTATATGTAATACCTCTTTCATCAAAAAGTGCTTTGATCCTTGAAATTACCCTGGGAGGAAGGGCAGGATCATAATCCCCATTTTGCAGATAAAGGAAATTGAGGTTCCAAGAAGCTAAGTGACTTGTTTAAGGTTATTGAGCTTAATTAGATGAGAAAGATGCAGTTAAAAACAACAGTGTTTACTTCCTGTCTGAAAGCTTGCTTGTCAGAAGTGATAGAGCAATAGTTTTTAGTCTTGTGCCAAATGTTTTGCATGCTAGTCTAATAAAATGTAAAGTAGCATTAACCTGGCTTTTTAAAAAATTTCCTATTTGAGAAAAAGACTAGAGAGGTTGCCTAGTTATATGCACATCAATTATTTATCTATTCTTTTCTTTCAAAAAAAAGGATGACACATTAGCCAAAATAAATAATAGCATGGTACCCAGAATTGAGAAAGAGATATTAAGCTGTGATTCCTGCTGTTCTGAAATTTTCGTGTCTTGGTTCCATGTTTTTTACTTGCCCTTCAGTGGTACATAGATGCTTACATTTTTAACCTTTCATATTTTGAAAATGTTCGAATGTAACAGCCATTTTCCAGTCATAAGTGGCCTTTTAAAAACATATATAGTAAACCTGATTCTTGGATCTCTAACAGCAGACCCAAGAAACAGATTCGCAAGGATGATAAATGGGCCCATCTGATCAAACCAACAGGTTCACAAAATTAAAGTGGGGAGTAAGAAAAATATGAAGTAAATGCAGGAAGCAATTATTTCCACTCTCTGAACTTGACAAACCCTTGCAAAGGAGTGTTCCATAAATACAAAAAAATCAGACCATTCAGCGTATGGGATAAATATCATATCTTTATTGTGATCATAATAGTTTCAGCCCCAGCATCTCAGGGAGTTCTCAGACTACTTTGGATGTGTTACTTCTCTTACCTTTCACAACAAACTTCAGAGGTTGTTGGTACAATCATCCCATTTTACAGAGGAGATGATATTTGTAACTCAGGGTTGTTAATGGACTGTTTGCATTTTATTCCCAGCTCTTTCATTCTTAATATAAATGGGCTTTGATTGTCTAGAGATATCAGCAGCTCATGTGCTTCATGTCATTCATATTTCACGCATATTTTAGTTTTTAAGCTCGTTCATACGTTTTGTTTCTCCTACACAGCTTTCTGAGGGTATGTATCTGAGGTGTGTATGGGAATCAAACACTATTTCAAAGATATTTTGAAAGAATAGGAAATATTTGAAGATTAGTCCTTATAGTCTTTCTTGTGTTTGTGTCTGCCGTAAAATATTCATTGAATGTTCTTCACATACCAGTCTCTATGCTGAGTCATGGTAAAAAGTAACCAGATATAATTTTTAATTTCCCTGGATCTTAAAGTCAGCTACAATTAAAAAATAAAAAATAATAATAATGTTTAATTTCCCTATTATAAAAATCATCTGTTTATAAAACATGGCAATTCAAAAAAGTCATTTATTTATTTAACCCACAAACTTTTAATGAGCACTTAACAGGTGGAAGTTATAAGATAGGCCCTTTGATTATAGAGAGTATGTTTTCTTCCCTTCTAGCTCTCTAGGGAGCTAGAAACATTTTGTCGTTTGTGTGTACATGTCTATTGGGGAAAGTATTGAGATGTTTACAGCTAAAATATTATATTTTACCATAATCATCTATTTCTTAAAGTATAATGCAGAAATGTGGGCAGAGCATTTCAAACAAATTAAACAGTGAGGGGGGGAAAAGTACAGAAATATTGATGGACACAGAAGGCTTTGGTGGAAAAAATAACTTCTGAGCTGAGTCTTGAAGTTCTAGTGATGTGGTTCTTAAAGTGTGGACCCTAGACCAGCAGTGTCAGCATCGACTGGGAATTTGTTAGAAATGGTAAATTTGGGGTTCTACCCCATACCTATTGATGCAGAAGACTCTGAGGGTAGAGACCAGCAACCTGCACTTTAACATGTCGTGATGTGGCACTTAACTGGATAAGGGGTGCCTACACATTTGACTCAACATTATTTCTGGGTGTGTCTGTGAGGTTGTTTCCAGATGAGATTAGCACTTGAATCAGTGGACTCAGTGAAGCAGACAGCCCTCCTGATGTGGGTGGGCATCAGCCAGTCTGTGGGGCCTGAATAGAACGAAAGTTCAAGGAAGGAGGATTTGCCCCCTTTTTCTGCCTGACTGTTTTTTGGCTGGGACATCACTCTTCTCCTGCCCTTGGACTGAGACTTACCCCGTTGGCAGCCTAGTTCTCAGACTTTCACACTCAAACTGAACTGCACCACTGGCTTTCTGGGTTTCCAGCTTACAGACGGCAGAAGGTGGGACTTCTCAGCCTCTGTCACCAGATGAGTCAATTTCTTATAATAAAACTATCACTATATAGACAGATAGACATAGATAAAGATACATATGTTTCTCTATTTCCAGTTCTGTTTCTCTGGAGAATCCAGTCTAATACACAAATTCTTCAGGTGATGCTGATACAGGCTAAAATTTGAGAACCAGTGGTATAGTGGACATCCACAAAGCAGAGCTTCAATGACTACAAACTGTGTCACTCCTCAGATTCCTCATCGATAAAATAATACTGTATGTTTTGGGTGTTGTTAGAGTCAAAGCTGATACTATAAATATAGTTCTTTAGTTCAGACCTTTCTAAATAATAATTCCATATGTGCTATGTTAATATATTGGTTTCTATATATCACATTATATATAGCATATATATTATGTTTTATTAAAGAGAGAAACATCTAAGAAAGTATAAATATAGATGAATGAGCATATGAACATATATATTTATATGTACATATGTAGATTGCAAAATAATAATCTAAATATGTATTGCTCCTTTCAAAAAATAAGACTGTATACTTTCCTACTATAAAGATATTGTCAAAAAACCTAGATATCTATTTTGAAGAAAGAGAGAAAGAAAAGCAAATATAGCAAAACATTAACAATTGTTGAATTTAGTCAATGAATGTTTATTTGCCATTCTTTCATTATTTCTGTATTTTTGATGGTTTTCATAATAAAATCTTAGGAAAAAGCCTATTAGTTTCCTCTTTGGAAGCTATCTCCGGAGTATTTTTGTATGATATAAAAAGTTAAATTCACTACCCCATTTTGTACTTTATTTCTTTATCAATATTAGCCCTAAAATTTTTTTTGGCAGTTTTCAAGCAATGAAATATCCACACAAGTCAAACATTCCAACTACTTGGAGAATTCAAAGGATACATCATCAACGACTTATAAAGCAGTGATTTCCTAACTTGACTTCAAATTAAATCATCAATATAAAAAAGTTACTAATGCCCAAATCCCACCCAGAAAGATTCTAATGTATTCAGTATGGTGTGAAACCTAGGTATTGCTTTCTTTAACCTTCCTAGGTTATTCCAAAGTATGCTCCACATTGTACAACATTGGTCTAAACACTGAATGCAGTGGCTATTAAAGTATTAAAAAATGGAATGCCCCAAAGAAACACTAGCTTCTTGAAATTGCATTCCAAAGTGAGAGTATAGGTGCTTCTTGGAAGTAGGGTGGGTCTGGCCAAGTCTAAAATAAGGAAGGGAGACCATTCATTCAAGCAATGTTCATTGACTTTAAAACAACGGCCATAGCATGTTATAACAGATCATTCTCTTCTGTATAACACATTGAGTCGAACCAAAAATGGTTCTAAAGGGAATTTCTATGTGTTAAGCATAAGAAGCTTCATCAGATCCTTGTCTTCCAATCAAGTTAAATATCTAGAATAAGAAATAAAAACAATTATTACGGTTTAACATAGCATCGATTGATTTTTGGTAAAACTCTGGGTTGCAGATGTTTCGATGTCATCAGTTCTAAACAACTCTAGAGGATCCTGTATTTGAACCTGTATTTGAGTGGGAATGAATAGTCCAATTCATTTAGTAAGTAATTTTAACCAACTATACCAACATTTTAATGGAAAGTTGTTGAGAGTGAAGATTCAAGATAGAAATAAACCTTTAAGGGACCAAATGCTAATTGTTTTCCTTCTGTATTATTTTCTTAAGATGAATGTGTCCTGAGTTCATATTCGTGTCTTTTCTGTATGCCAGATTCTGTGGAAGCTGCTAAAAATAAGTTCGTATTTATGAATTTATAAGAGAAATGCTGCACCTTGTTAATTTTGTTAATTTGGTTTTGTTTTTGAAAAACATTAGAACTGGAGAAAAAGTATAAAAAGGCTACGCAGAACTTTATTACCTATATTATTGCTCTTAATTATCCATAATAAAATTTGCTCAAGTATATTTGTAGAACTATTTTTACTTCATTCAGTGTGAAGAAGTCTGTAAGTATATACTCTGAAATGAACGCTCCAAACCCTAAATAGTCTCAAAGTGCTCCTAATTTAGCTTTTCCATTAATCATATAAATTCATATTTGAAATTATCTGTATGTGGTTTGGAAGGAAGGGAGGGAAGAAGGGAGAGAGGAAAGGAGGAAAGAAAGGTGTGCAAAGAGTCGGCCAAATGTGCAAGCAGTTTAGACGGAGCATGTGGACATTTTGACGTGTTCGAAATGTTAATTATAGCTAAGCATACTGTGATGGTTAATTTTACGTGTCCACTTGACTGGCCCACAGGATGTCCAGACATTTGATTAAACATTATTCTGGGTGTGTCTGTGAGGGTGTTTCTGGATGAGATTAACATTTGAATCAGTAGACTGGGTAAAGTAGATTGCCTCCCTACGGTGGGTGAGCCCCATCCAAGCAACTGAAGACCTGTATGGAACACAGAGGCTGACCTCCTGTGACACAGGGGCATTTCCTCCTGCCTGAATGAGTTGAGCTGGGACTTGGTATTTTTTTATTTTTTTTCATGCCTTTGGATTGAAACTGAAACATCTGCTGTTCCTGGGTCTCAAACCTACAGGCCTTCAGACTGGAACAATGTCATCAGCTCTCCTGGCTCTCAGGCCTTTGGAATCAGACTAGAACTATACCATTAGCTCCTGTGAGTCTCCAGTTTGCTGAATGCAGACTTGTTAGTCTCTGTAATCACGTGAACCAATTCCTTTTGATATAGCTTTATCTATCTATATTATCTGTATCTATTCTATTGTTTCTGTTTCTCTGGAGAACCCAGACTGACACACATACTTATTTAACTCTATATTAGATATAGAAAGCATCAGCACCAACAATGCAGACCAGTAAAACCAAATGTGTAAACATCATGATTTTGTAACTATTGCTGTATCTTACCTCAAGAGATCAAAGAAAGGATGCAATACATTGAATCTCAAGTTCTTTCTTCTCACTCTTTCTCTCTCTCCCCCCTTCTTTCTTTAACACACACACACACACAACCTCCACTGCCACATGCACACACACAAACATTCATACACATACTGAATAATAAAATGTTGCCATTTTTTGTCATCTAGTACTTTCGGCTAAATCATTGTCCCTTCTATGTATTTTTTCAACACAAAAACATTGTTCTTTTAGGGTTTTGATCCAAACTTCATTAAAGCAAAGATCTAATTTATAACATTGCTTCCTTCTGGTTCAAAAATATTAACAGATGCTTGCTTTAGTTTGTGTTGTGCTGCTATAGCTGAATACCTGAGCCTAGGGAATTTATAAGGAATAGAGATTTATTTCTTACAGTTTTGGAGGCTGCAAAGTCCAGGGTTGAGAAACCCACACCAGGTGAGGGCCTCTTTGCTGCATCATCCCATGGTGGAAAGGAGAAGGACAAGAGAAAGCATGAGGGAGAAAAAGGACAGGGGGCCAATGCATCCTTTTATCAGGAACCCATCCCAGGATAACTAACCTACTTCCTTGATAATGGCATTAATCCATTGATGAGGGCAGAGCCCCTTAAAGGTCTCATCTGTCAACACTGCTGCATTGAGGGCAAAATTTCTAGCACAAACTTCAGGGGACACATTCAAGGGCTAGCATTGCTCAGAGGACACACAAATCTGATATAAAATAATTGTTTGTCATATAATTTGACATTGGTCATACACATACATTACCTCTCTGTCCTTATGGGTTTTTTTCCTGTATCTTTATTTCCCCTGAATCTTAAGATTCTGAACAAAATGCAGTTGAAACATTTTAGTATTTATAGTGACTTATTTTACCAAACTTATTAATCCTTCATTTAAAATTAATAGAAAGGTACAGCTTTGGATAGTTTTACACCAGCCATTCACACATTCTGCTTTCCTATCACACTCTTAGAAGATCTGATGACACTAGAAATACACAGACATGTTTAAATGACTTCTTATATCCTGGAAAAAAAATAAGAAATTTTTGAAAGAACAGCGAAATTAATTCTGAAAGTATGACCTTAGGGATCAATCTTAAGCAATGCTTTCAGCTATTTTGGGAGAAGCATAATTTAGAAAATTAAGAGTAGAGGGGAAAGTAGAGTGTATATAAAAAAGGGGAGAAGATCATAGTTTTAAGAGGCTACAAAAAAATTTCTTTCATTTATTCTTTAATTTAGTCAAGGTTATTGAAGACCTCCTCTTGCCAGACATTAAACTGCATGGTCTTAAAAAGGTGGTCAAAGCCATGAGCCTGAAATCTGGCATTAGATGTGTTCTTTTCATAAATATTTACTGAGCACCTACTATGTATTAGGCATGAGAAGGTAGAAAATATCAAATGCTCGTATCTTAGAATCTTCACTTCTATGTCTGCCTTGGATCGCCCCCAATTCTAAAAGGGCACAGGAATTTCCAATAGAGCAACAGATAAAATTATGATATTTGACATTTTTCAAACCAATTCAGGGAGGACTGGATTTGTCCAAAAACCATCCCAGAAAAGTATCGATTAGCTCTGCCCCTAAAAATTTCTAGGAAAGGGATGTCTTGAGTGATTCAATTATCCCAGGTCTAGTTTATTTTCCTTTTTCCACTTTTCTTCCGGTGTCTTGCTGTTCTTGTCTCTGTAAAGCAACCCGCTTTTAATCTTAGCATTCAGAAGGTTAAGAGGAGAAAAGAAATATGAGACTATATCTAGGGTAATTTTGCCTGTTGGAAGAATTTTAACACCACATGTTCAATCTTGATTCACTGAACAAATATTTAATTATAATAATAGCTAACATTTAATATGTAGCTACTA
>CM052442.1:128266777-128295350 GCA_028533085.1 Varecia variegata
ATCCATTCTGTTGCTGATGGGCATTCTAAAACTTTCCAATGTGTGGGTTTCCAATGTACTGCTACAATTATTGCACACTAAAGGTATAAATTTTGTAATAACACTTTCATGCACTTACATACACATTTCTTTTAGTTATATTTCCAGGAGCAGAACAGCTAGGTCACAGTGGGTATGTATGTTCAACCTCAGTAAATACTATCTAGGAGTTTTCCAAAGTTGTCCTAATCTATTTCCGCTTGTCTTGTGTGAGTTCTGCTTTTGTACATCTTCATCAACAGTCAGTGTTTTCCAGTTTGTTTTTTTTTTATAATTTTATCTATTCTTCTTGGCATGTAGTATTATTGTATCATCAATGTTGATGAGTCCTTTTTCAAATACCTTTTGGTTATTTGGATATGAATGTAGGGAAATTATCTACTGAAGTCTTTTGCCAAATTTTTTTTTATTAATTGTCTCTTCTATTGAAATGTAGTCCTTTATTAGGGACAGAAGTTGTGTTTGTGTGTATGTGTGCTGTCCTACTTTTTGAAGGTTTTTTTTTTACTATCCTAATGGTGTCTTTTCATAAACTGATACTCTTAATGTACATGTACAATTTCTCAGTCGTTACATTTTAGTTAGTGCTTTTCATGACTTATTTAAGAAATCTTTTTCTGCCAGGAAGTCATAAACATTCTTTTCTATATTTTTATAAAATTGTATTGTTTTGTTTTTAGCATATATATCTACAAGCTGTTGGAATTATTTTCTGTTCATGATATGAGGTAATAAGTTAATTTTTTAAATAAGAATATCCAATTGACCTGCACCATTTATTGTGAAGACCACGGTTTCACCACTGAATGGCAATGGTGTCTGTATTGCAGATCTGGTGATTATATATAATTGGGTCTCCTTCTGTTACATTGATCCAGTTGTCTCTTCTGTATTTATACTACAGTGAATTGGTTACTTCAAATTTACAGTAAGTCTGGATATCTGGTAATGTGAGTTCCCTGGCTTTGTTCTTAGAGATTATTTTGGCTATTCTAGGTACTTTTCATTTCCAGATAAATTTTAGAAACAGCTTGTAATTTTACACAGGAATACCTGCTGAGTTTTTAATAGGATTGAATTGAACCCACAGGCCATTTGAATCAATCTCACAATTTTGAGTTTCTAATCCAGGAACACAGTGTATTTCTCCATTGGCAGGATCTTTTAAAATCTCATTTAGTAATGTTCTGTAGCAGTCTGTGAAAAGATTTTGCACATTTTAATTATATTTGGTCCTGGATATTTGTGCTACTGTTTCAAATGCTAATTTGTACAATTTATTTTATGTTTTTTTACTTTTATATAGGGATAAAAGTAATTTCTATATCAAGTTTTCATTAAGTAACTTCTATTGCAAATCCTAACAATTGGTATATAGAGTCTTGTGGATTTTCTGTGGACATACTCATGTCTATGTGAATGATATATTCTTTTCTAACTCCTATACCTTTTATTTTTTATTTTTGTTTTACTTATTCATTTATTTATTCACTAATTCACTTTTGCCTAATTGCACTAGCTAGGACTTTGAGTAAAACAGTGAAAAGAAACAGCAGGCATCCCTGACTAGTAGACAAATTCAGGGCAAGGTGATACTTATATTAATATTTAATATGAAAATTGCTGTTGATTTTTTTAAATACCTTGTATAGATAAAATATATTGATTCTATTTCTAAGTTTAAGTTTCTTTATGTATGAGTGTTTGTTGAATATATGAAGCATTTTTTTCTGCATGTATTTATATAATCATGTAATTTTTATCTTTTACTGTGAACAATTATATTGCTTGATTTTTCAAATATTACACCATCCTTGTATTCCAGCTATGTCCCATAGCTGCCTTACATGTTTCTGGGTCTGTTGGTGTTCTTGTAGTTATTGTTGTTGTTTCTCTTTGTGAGCTTTATTTGTAGGTGTTCTACTGGTTTTCTTCTAATTCACTTACCCTCTCTTCATTTGAGTCCAAAATGCTGTTTAATTGTGTGTAGTGGTGGTGATGGTAGTTCTTAATGTCAGTTATTACTGTTTTAGTTCTAGAATTTCAGTTTCTCTTTGTTTTTCAAAGATTTCAGTTCTTTGGTAAAATTATCCATCTTATTTTTTTATTCTCTTCAATGTATATTTCTTATTTTAAAGTTTATGTGACATTGGTTATCACATAAGGGTCCATCTTTTCTTTTCCCCCCATTATTTTGGCCTTGTTTTCTTTTAGCCTCCTTAAGTTTTGACCGCATGCCAGGTGTTGTGTTTAAAATGTTTTAGAGGCTTTGAAGGATGTCTTTGTGCAAGAAGATTCGATTATTCTCTTATGATCCTCGGGCAAGTAAGGGCAAATCAATACACTCTAATGAGTGACTGAGCTGACTTGTGAATTTCAGACTGCAAAAGAAAGCATATCCCTCAAGCACTGCTTTGCTCTCCCTCTTGGGGTATTTATCTGGATTCTTCTCTATTGACAGATCTTAAACTCCAATGATTGTCTTCCCAATACACCGAGAGCACCAAAAGCTCCACTAACATTTCAACTGCTCTTGGCTTGTTTCTTTTCCCTATGCCCGTTGTAGCTAATGAATAGGCAAATGTCTCCAGGTGAAACCTGAGTCAGAGTGAATAACAAAAATGCAAGTATCACCTCTGTGAGCCTCCCTTCCCTCTTACATTTTCACTCTTCAGATCTTAGATGTCTCCAACGTCTTCAGATAATTTTGTTTTTTTAAATCTGGTCTTTCTATTTTTTTCTGGTGAAATGTTGATCTGCTATGAGGTGCTCTCACATAGCCAAACAAAAAGAGGTCTATGGTGTAGCTTTGACTGCAAATTTTAATGCAAGTCTTGGATTGTATTTCTTAAAATAAAGGAGACGTCTGTTGCATATGCAACAGAGACTGTTGCTCTGCCTGTTTGTATTTGTCATTTTCATAAAAAAGTAAATTTTATACAAATGGAAGTGTTTTTCTATGTAAGGGCCTATGATCTGTGATTTTTTTTTTTTTTTAAAGGCCTATGAGGTTCTAAAAAAGGGCTGAATTGGGGACTCTGGGAAGCAACTGCTAACTTTAGTTAAGCTCTAAAGCACTGCCACCCTGTGGTTACTGTGAGACATAGCAGCACCCTCTATATTTCTACAGACAGGGCTGCCCCAGCACGTTGCTTCCAAATGCCTTCCCACTGTTACTCTGGCAGCTGAAATATTTCTGTTCAGTGTAACTGCCCAGCTACTCCATACTTTGCCCCTTGTGCCTTTTTTTTCTATCCAGTTTTCCATGTCTGAAGTGTAGCCATTGGGTCCTGCCTCCTGAACTAATGGAAAAGTGCTAAGGTTCTTGAGTCACATGAGCTCATATTCAGGCTCTAGCACTTGCGAGTGCTGTGGCCTTAAGTGCATTACTTACCTTCTCTTTCATTATCTAAAAAAAAAAAAAAAAAAAAAAAATGGAAACGTTAACAGGCATATTCCCTTTGTGAAATTTCATTGAGCTATACACTTTGTGTGGGTGATATTCCGACAGAATTAATTTTTAAAAGAAGTTAATAATACATGTTTAAATGCATCCTTAAAAGATTGTTCTGAGAATTAAAATGTATAATGTCACCTCTGCAGTGAGGCTTACACTTGACCTTCCTATTCTAAATTCTAAGCTTTCCGCCTCTCCCGACCCACACATAGCTTCACATTTCATCATTTTTACTCGGTTCTGAGTGCTATCTTTCTACAACACAGCATCTTCTAAAATGATGCATAATTGACATGTTGTGTATTTTCTATCCTACCCTGCCTCACAAGGGCAGAAATCTTTCTTCCTTTGGCTCATTGGTTTACAAAAAGTGCCTAGAACAGTGTCTGGCACATAGTGGTGCTCAGATGTATTTGTCGAATGCATGAACAGGAAATTAGCATAGTTATCGCAACATAATAATAGCTTGCCTTTAAAGAGTAGCATCATCTTGTTATCATCAGGGCTTCTGCTGGAAGCTTTTGTTCTCAGATCTTAAATGTGGCCTATGGATGAGAAAGGTGCTGGTGAGTAGGTGGCATAGTCTCAGATACTGCTAGGAAGGGACAGTTAAAACAACTGAATTGTACAGTTTTAAAGAATGATTTCTATGGCATGTAAATGACATCTCAATGAAGCTGTTACTTTAAAAAAAAAATTAGATGATTAGTTCTTCAGAGGGAGAAAAAAGTTTATTTCCTGGCTCTGAAACTAACATATGTTTTGATCTTGCATTGGCCGCTTCCCTCTTTTTCTTAGCCTTCCCGTATACAAATTGTGTTGGTTAGCCGAATTCTAAAACCCATTTGAGCTCTAATATTCTGCGTGTTAGAAAATCAGCTTCTGCAGAGATGGAGAGAGAAGAAGGTAAATGAGCACTGTGCCATCGTATTGCTCTGCAACCTGGAGCACAGACGCTTTCGAAAGCATTGAGTTTAGAGGCTGACCTTTTTACGCATGTAAATATATATACAACATGTGAATACATACGGATCCACATGGGCTTACAAACATCTAATCACCTAATTTTGTTGGACAGGAAACAAGACAATGAATACTGTTTTCTTGATTTCCAAAAGACCTTTTTCCAGTCCAAAAAAGTAGATCATGGATCGCAAAGGCACTGTGATTACCCTGCCTGTACACTAGAGTGTACCTTAGGGGCCATCTGGAATCTCAGTGCTTAACCAAATTAGCTTGGTTTAATTTGAGTGAGTTAGAAAACTCTGTTGTCACCATGAGAGAATGTTCCTATTACCTAATTAGCGGGGCTTATCAGGAGAGCGGCGACTACTGCTGTCCGTTGAACACCCAGACATATGGGCATATGAAGCATAGATCAAACAGGTCTCTTTGTAATTACCTTAATAGTTACTCTATTTGCTTTCCCTCATTTTCACCTAAGGTCATTGCAAAACACATTCCCTGGATCTTGAATGAGTGTCAATAATAGACACTGTAAATGGATTTGAGGTATGAAGGCCATCATTTACTGGACACATGTTTGCTGCGCAGTGGTTAACCCCTTTTGCCACTTTCCGAAATGCCTTACTGAATTTCTCACCTGAGACACCACAAGTCGTCTGCTTGATTGCTGTGGCCTTTTCTCTGCCATATGGCTGTGCGGCACCCAACTCCCCATGGCAATGTGCTCCTTTGATACACCATCAGTGTGTACAACCCTTTGTGAAATAAGAAAATACAGCGTGTATAGTTTCCTCCTTCGGTCGATAGACAAGGTCACTGTGTAAACGGAATAAAAATCCCATTCCTATATATTGCATACCGGCGGTAAGAAAGTATGATGCACTGACATTTTAAAAATCATCCAAAAGTCACTTTAGCCATTCTGACTGAAGGAATAAATGGATGAGTTTTAAGTTTTATTCTCATAGTTAGTAAAGACTCTCTGTATCTCATGATCTAAGTACATAGTAGTCTCCTGGAGAGAGGCACACACCCTTCATTTATAGACAAAGAGATAATTCTTTCCTTATCCCAATCCCTACAATACCCATTATATGTAGAAAGTGTTTAACAAACACAGTTACGCACTTGCCTCTTGCTAGATAGTATGCAAATTGATACACACACTCTCAAAAGCCTAGGTAGAACTTAATACTCTCCCTTTACCCATTTTAAAAGGGAAAACTGAGTCTTAGAGAAGGGAATTGATCTCAAGTCAGACAGACTCACTTCTGTCATCATCCTGCAATACGAGATTCAACAGTGTGCCCGGCACACAGTAGAGGTTCATCATTTATTCAGAATGTTGACTTAACGAATAATTGTCTGAGGAAGTCTGAGCAAGGGAAATCCTAAAAGCTGAAAAGGAAGATGAGCATATGATATAGATTTGTAATTAGAAAACAAATCTTTCTGCCCAACGAGAACATGAACAGACTGCCAGGGAACTGAAGGGAAGCATAGAAAACGAGTGTTTCACAGTCCCTTGGGGTTATTGCTGCTTACATGGAACGAGGGAGGGAGAGGGAGAAGCTGATTCTTATCTGTGTAATTCAGATCCAAGTTCACTCTCTCCTGAAACATCTAAAAACTGGGGATAGGGAGGAAAGAAGTTCTGATTTTACTTGCACTATAAATACACTTTCAAATCTCCAGAAAATAGGATCCAAAAGGGGATAAAAAAAAATTAAACTTGATATTTTCAATCTGAATATTGAAATGTTAAATGCCAAATCTATATGTATGAGTGTATCTTGATGTGGGGAATCCTCTCTCCCCTCTTCCTTCACCTTGAAGCCCAATTGGGGTTAACAAATGTCCTGAAGCTACTTTAACACTGAAGCTTCTTAATTTTGAGCTGCTATAATCAGACCTTATTTTTATGGTTAATTTGGCATTGGCCTCAATTTTATCTTAAATCATGCTGTCTGTGTTACTAAAGTCGTCTTTTTCATTTGTTGAATGCACATATTCCAATTATAAGAGGAATTGAGTGTAAGAAAATATTTTAGAACACACAATTTGGGTCATGGAGTATCATATTTATGTAGGATAGTATCATTTATTACTCCACTTGAAAAGAGGGAATCTATATTTTTGCAAATGAAGTGGCCTGACTTATCTGTAAGTACTTTTGCCTATTTTTTTGAAGATCTACATAAGAAGACTCTGATGATGGGAAATGAGATCTGTTGGGTATTAAATTAAGATAAATTCTGCAGGGCAAATGTGACTGCCTCTTGCAACCAGGGATGCCAGGTGTGTACCTCACTAATCTAGATGTCACTGTTCCCTTTATAGTCATTAGAGAATTGTGTATTTATTCCAACAGTTTTACAGCACATGATTGTAAAAGATCTTGAAGAAGAAACTTTGTTCATTTTTTACTAATTTGCATAAAGGATAAGTTTTGATTACCAGCAAAGTTATTCTAAGCCACAATTTTCCTCCCATGATGGTACTTCTGGATGATTCTTCTGCAATCCCATATTATTCCTCTTACAAAATTGATCATACCTTACTATAATTATTTCCTTAAAGATGTGTCACTTGGGAGGCTTCTTGACATCAAAGACTGTATCAGATTCATCTCTGAATACCCTGTTACTACCAGTGATGGACAGTGATAAATGTTGCATGACTACATAAATGGTAGTGAAATAACTCACTTTTAAATTTATTTGAAATAAATAGAAAATCACCTAGCATTTGCTTCTGAAAAAGAAATGAATAGCAAGAAAATAGAAATACCAAAATAAATATTTATTTGTTAATAACTCATATCTCAGCAAAACTCTTGTGTTCTAATTCACCAAAAATTACATTTCCCACCAAAATTCTACAAAGTTATTTAAGAATGTGATAGTTTTTATACAAATTTGATATGGGCCATACTCATTATAATATGAGAAGGAAAGATACTGTTATTATACATATTATAAATTGTTTGCATTTATTTGGGGAATATGTAAGAAAGGTACAGAAATGTATACTGTAAAAGTCACTTATCCACATCTGTCTCTTGACATTCAAAACTTGTTCAATAGAAATGTTTCTGGACTTCCGGTTCCAAAATGGCAGTGTAGAAGCAAGCCGGCTTCACTCTGCTCCCCCCAGCCACAGAAATTCAAAAGAAATAAATATACAGGGTTGAGATTATCATCAGCTATATCTCAGAATTCAAATATGAGGAGCAGACAGTTCCCAGGTTCCCAGACTAGTGAAAAAATTCCAAGCAGATGGTAAAAATATCAGACTTCCATATCTGCAACGCCCCTCCCCCAAATCTGCATAGCACCAAATGCGTGGAAAATTTCCTCTGCCTCGTGGTTTCTAAGGTGGACAACCAGCTTCCCCACTGTCTTGGGTTCCCTGGGAGGAGACCTGTCCTTGCTTCTAACCATGGGAAACATCAGGAGGACCTGAAGGGAGAAAAATCTGTGAGGACAGCCAGAGATGTAGCGGGGAGGCAAGAGTATCATCCCCAGCTCTGGGTAGGTTTTTTGTTTTGTTTTTTTTTTTTTTAATTGAAGGAGTATACGATAATTTAACTAGCCACAATCTTTTTGTATTTGGAAGTTCTTGTTTTCTTAAAGAGGCCTTCCTGATCAGACCGTCACATTTGTGTCATGAATATTCTCGCCACCATTTCAATTATTAGAAATGTCCTCCTGACCAGCGCCTAAATGTTTTTGTTATTGATAATTTTTCTTCAACTTACAGTGTTTTGTGACACAACTCCTTGCAAGGATAACACCCATCTTTCCCTATTTTTTCACGTCTTTATTGTTTTTCAGTATTGGTTTTCCACACTGTGTGAACGATCTTACGAGATTTGAGGTGGTGTGGTGGGCACAGCCATCCTCCTTTTTCTTCTCTCTTCCTAACATTCTGGTTCCATTGGCTTCATCACATCCTTAGAATCAATTACTTTCTCATTTTCTTTCTGTTTTACAGGCTGTCCTCAAAGCCATAGTTTATACAACACCACTTTCTTCCTGATAGGATGGCATTGTTCCACTATATAATTTTAGCTCTTTCTAGTATGTTGGTATCAAGGCTGCTGATCTGTACTTACTAAGAATATGATTGATTTCCTATCAATGAACTTTATGTAACTTTTCCTGTGTCAAAACATTAAACTGTATTCAACCACAAACTATCATTTGAATTTGTAAGGAAACTTGAGTATGATTTGCTAAGTTCAATTGCCTGATAAAATGTTACCTGAAAATCTTAGACATTTTCCAAGATACTATTTTTAAAAGCTTATTGATCTTTGCTGGATTTAATCTTAGATTATTATTTTTGAGATTTATTGTTTCTATTGCTACATATTTTTCTTCCTTATTTTGCATAAGACTATTTAAAAAGAAGTTACAAGTTGTTGTTCTTTTTAATAATGCAATAAAAATTATACCTTCTGTTACTAGAAACATTAACAGAAGCAGGAGGGAAAAGGAGAGGGAGAAAGAGATGTTATAGAAGAAAAGAGGGTATTCAATTATTTCAAAAGTCCCTCTTAAAATCACCTATTTGATATGAGCAGGATAAAGGGTGTCAAAAAAAGTTTATAGATGTTTTCCTACATGATTATATACTTAAGTCCAATTCATATCCAAAGTCCTTATTCTTTTATCTGAAATTGCATTTTAGAAACATATTGCATGTTGAACAGATACCGTGAACCAAAGAAGATTCTAGTTTTTGCTCTGAAAAAGAAAATAAAAGTCAACTCAAATGTTAACTGCTCCTTAGGACACTGGATTAAACCTGGAATAAAGGAATTTGTTTAAAACCCAACAACTACATAAATAGCTAGCCATAGTACCACTTTGCCATAGACGTAGGGTTCATATTGCTTTCTTTTAACAGTATTTGTTTTTCAAAACACATATTTCTATAAACATTGCTTTAGGTTGATCGTATTCTGTTACCAGCAGGAAAAAAGCTTCCATTTCCATGTGCAACGAAATCATGCCACGGGGGATGGCAGAATACAATTAAGGAAGCAAGTGTCAATTGAAACCAGAAGCTGAGATATCTGAACCACCAGATAGCTGGATGGGGATTTACATAATATGTAGGAAGTTTCAGGAACTATACTTAGATGATATCCCTATTCGCGATTCCATGTCCATGTCATCTGGCACTGTCATAAATGCACCATGGCAGGGTATGCAAAAGGGCATTTTGGAGTGAGGAGATGACATCTTTCTGTTTTTAAAACAATCAGCCCTGCATGCAAATATTCTTCTTGTAGTTAGATTTAACTAGTATGAAGCAGCCCAAATTAAGGAGATTGTCTGTGGGTTGCTTGAACTTGCTGCATTCAGCATTTGAAAGCTGTTTTCAACTAAAGTCTGACTACTTAGAATTCAAGCCCTATGCAACTGAGAGACTCCAAAAGAGGTAATGAACCATAAATTATTGCCGTTAGATATTTAATACTCAATCAGTATGTGCTCTCTCAAGCATATCCCACCGGCATTGCATTCATTCTGACAGTGTGGTACTGGTTCAATTACTTTGCTCATTTACAATAAAAGATTAATGAAAAGAGGTATATTTTAGTTCACAGAGATTAATTGCATCCCTTGCTTTACCTACACTAGAAATATTCAACCCATAATCCTGATAGCTTTTGCATCAACAAGTACATGGAAAATTAATAGACTTTCTTCTGCTGGAAATCTCAGAGGGTTTTTCAGAGGGAAATATCCAGGGAAAATAAGATTGAAAGTTGGCTTTGGGCTGGAAATGAATTAATTTACCTGCTTCTTTAAATTTACTCTTATGACATTTTGAATTAACCAGTATAAAGATGTGTGTACTGTAAGTTTTTTTTTTTTATATGCACATTTTCTGTTGAGTATTTGCAAAGAAAATTCCCTTTTGAGATCTAATTCTACCAGATAAACCCAGGTATGTCTATGCTTGGTGGATGTTCCAACATTTGAAGAGATGTCGACTGTTAACATTTCACAGTTTCTTCTTCAGGGAAAATAGATGCCAAGTATACTAGTACGTTTATTTTGAATTTTTTTTTTTTTTTTTTGAGCATAAGTTTATTTACCTCTGGGAAATCTAGGTTTAAAATTTCAAAGTGCCTCACTGGTAAATAATTCTTGAGTTTCCACAAACTTTGTGAGTACAGTACTATATTTTCCAGTACCTTGAAGATAACAAGCAAACATCTCTGGCTGGTGTATAGCTAGAATAAAAAAGGAAATTTAAATGTATTGAGCCTTATATGCTTTATATGAAACTTTTGTTAGAACTTATTTTAAACCATCCTTACAAAAATTTGGTCATACGATTGTCTCCATTTCTCAGAGAAGAAACTGACACTCAAGTGAAGTGGCTTGTCCATGATGTCACTATTAGCAAGTGGCTAAAGCTGGAGTTAAACCATTGCATTTCCATCTCCAAATTGCACTGTAGGATTACACACCACATTAGAAATGAGAAAACCTCTGTTGGCAGGAGTAAACTCTTCTCTAAGCCTGATTTTGTTTGTCTATCAAAATGCTGACCATAACATTTACTTGACACAAGTGTTTTGAGGATGGAATGAGGCAACCGAGATGAATGGAAATTAGGCAAGCAGAACTGCTCTTGTACAGATGTACAGATGGAAATAAAATATGGGTGGATTGGGGTTTTCACTGTACAAACCTGATCCTTCAATCCTTGTGGAATTGGTCCCTTTGGCACTGCCAGATGGACTCTGTCTGAGCAGCTTTTCTGAGTTCAAATAGACAGTTTAATGACTCCTTCTTCTTTGCAATACAGTCCATTAATCTAGTCCTCAATCAGAGCTACTCAGAAAAATTGCACTGGCAGAAATATCTAGTTTGTGGTTTTCTTCAAGTTGTTTTCCTATTGTTGCGAGAGATATATGTTAACTTCCACATATACTTAAGTGGAAAGAGAGAGGAGATAGTACAATTTCCCTTCTCTTTCTTTCATGTACTTTTCCTATGCCCTAGCCCCCAATTTCAGTGATGTCAGCCCCCAGGAAACTGTAAAAGGTTTGGTAGACACTCCAATTTGTCAGTGGTCTCTAAGGAGGAACCTAGTGGATCAGAGCCGAAGACACTCTTTCTGAAAATGTATATCCATCATAAAAATCGAAGATGAGGAGGGCTGAATCAACTTACAACAAAATCCAACCTCTTTGTCATAAAGAAAATACTGCCTTTGTAGCACCAACCATCCCATTTTTGTGATTAACTGTATTTATTATATTTGGGGCAGTGATTATATTGTGTCCCAAAGAATAGAGCTCATCATTGTATTTTGATGAAATAGAATATCTTGCAGCAGTTATAAGCTGAATTTGTTTTGTCATTATGTAGTGAGCTCATTGGGAAAGATGCATTTCATTTGAAGAAGGCAACCTAAAAACGACCACAGAGCAGGTACTTTTTTGTTTGTTTTCATATTTACGGGAGATTTGGTTGAGGAAGAACTGGTTGTTTCCCAACGAATTTGTTGCTTGTTTTACAAATGATGACTGTACTTCTATTCCACGTGGTAGCCATCACTACTTAGAATTCTTTATATTTTTGTGGTACCTGTATTAATACAGACCCTGTGTATTGTCTTGAAGAACTTTCTATTAACAGCTATTATGTATAAGAACCAATCTGTGTAATTTTAGGCAAGTCTTTTAACCCTCGTAGGCTTTAACTTCTTTTATGAGATAAAGAAGTTATCTTCTCTTTGGACCGAGTATGAACCAACAAATGCTATATATCTATTAGGATGTATCCCCAAGGGCCTGGAATTTAGTATTTCATAAAAGACAGTGTGTGCCTTCAGTAAGCTCAGCATGTAGTAGAAGATCAATGCAAGCAAAGAAGCAAACACAAGAGAGTAATCAGCACCACCCTGGAGAGATTCGCAGGATCCTAACAAAACAAGATGGAACTATGTGACCAATGTTAAGAGTGGGGTAGGTGTGAAAAGTCAGGAAATCTGTCACAAAAAAGGTAATACTTTACCTATGTCTCAAGGAATGAATACTAGGTTGTGGAAAGTTGGGAGGAGATAGTGTAGAAAAGAAATGAAACAGCAATAACAAAAAAATTGTTCATTAAAAAAATCGTAGAGGGCAACGCGATGCTATTATATGGATTGGCATATAGGCAGGAGGATATGTAGGAGAAGTTAAAATGTCCAGCATGGGCAAAACCTTGTATTGCCTTGCAGGTCTGCTAGGATCCCTGAGGTTTATCTCAAGAGTTAATGGGAACCCAGTGACACACATTTAGCAACATTAGATAATATCACAATTCAGTCAATACATGTGACTTTGAAGGATTCATATAATCTCATGTTTGTAAACTACTTAATAAAAGTGAAAGACAATGAAAAGCAAGAGAAAACTATGTGGAATACTCTTCAAATTTAGAGACTGTATTATCCAGAGTTCCCCAGAGAAATAGCACTAATAGGATATATAGAGAGAAGAAGATTTATAGTGAAGAATTGAAGCATGTGATTATGGAGGCTGAGAAATCCCATGATCTGCCATCCACAAGCTGGAGACCCAGGAAAGCTGATGGTGTCATTTCAGTCCAACTCCAAAGGCCTTAGAACCAGGGGAGCTGATGTTGGAAGCCCCATTTCAAGGTCAAGAGAAGATTGATGTCAACTCAGGGATGTAAGCAGTATGCTAAAAAAGGGTGAATTCCTCCTTATTCTGAATTTTGTTCTATTCAGTCCCTCAATGGATTAGATAATGTCGACTCGCACTAGGGAGGAAAATCTGCTTTACTGATTCCACTGACTCAAATGTTGATCTCCTCTGGAAATGCTCTTCCAGACACACTCAGAAATAATGAAATAATGTTTAATCTGGACATTCCATGGTGCAGTCAACTTGACACATAAAATCAAGGGATATAATTCCAAATGTCTCTAATTTCCCCTTGATGTAAAATGACCATAAACCTTTTAAAATCTACATTAGATAACTCTGTAAACCAATAGAGATTAGATAAACTTGTAACACTGTCACAAATTCCTTATGTTATACTTAATGAAAACATTAAAAACCATCATCTTCTAAATCCTTGTTATACAAATAATATTACAAATATTCTTATAATCACTAGACACTATATTTTTCTTAATGTGAATTAAATTTTGCCAGATCATCTCGTATCTCCACACTCTTGGGAAGAGTGATGTATTTTGCCTTTTGAAGAACGTGAATTGCCTTCTTCCATTCTCAAAAATGGAGTTGTCTTCAGGCTCTGATTGGCCCCATGCCTAGCAGAGAGTTGAAAGGCTTCCTAATCCTGGGAGAAATATTGCAGGTTCTATGTGTCACCTTGGTTCCTTGAATTTTCTGTCCTAAACATTCTCTTGGTATTTCAATGTGTTTGACTCCATGAAATTATACCATTCTGATATTCAACATGTCTTTCTTTTTAATGCACATCCTTGCCTTAAATCTCTGATCCTCATGGACATAGTCCTGATTTTTATGTACCTAATCTGACCCTTAATAGGAAGTGCTAAATACAGCCCTACACGTTATAGACATGTGCTGCTTTTTAATTTTTAAGAGGAGAAGTTTAAAATGAATGTTTGCCCTTCAGCCTCAATTCAGGCCACCTAGTATGATTTACACTGTTATTTTCAGTTAAAACACAATCCCCTCTGCATATTAGAAATCCATTGGGCAAATTAATTTTTAAATGTACACAATTCCTACAGTAAACTGAATGGAATATCACAGTAAATTGAGCATTAACTATTAACATCAAGAAACGCCAGTTTTGTCAGAGGGAAGTTGTTGGATTATAGAGAAAGCTTGAAAGATCAGTCCCAATTCTCCTCTTTCTACTGACTCTGTAACCTTGGAAAATTCATGTAATCTTCTAATTTAGGCATCATTAAGTTTATTTTACAGAGAAGGAAATGAAGATTTTGAAAAAACGTTCCAAAAAATAGTTGCAATAATATTTACAAAGCACCTAGTACTGTGCCTGACACATATTAAGGACTTGCAAACTGGAGGCTGTTATCAGTAGTTATAACTTCATTCATCACTTAAGTACTGATAGACATTCTTCCCTCCCTACAAGGGACAAAGATATTCTTACCTGATCATATTCTCAAATTGGAAAGTAAAAAGCAGGTATAAAATTGAAGATTAGAATCGGAGAAATACTGTTTTTAAAAAATGTTAATGGTTTTCTGGCTCTAAAAGGAAAAGAATAGTTCTTATAACCTTCAATTTGCTAAGCTCTTTTAAATATTCTGAACCTTGCTATAAATGAGTAAAAAAAAAAAAAAAAGAACTCAAAAGTTTGGTAACTTGAAAAGATTAATGCTTCTCCACCTCAATGTTGCTCCTGTGACAAGTTCAAATACCCTACTCAGTGCTCATTAAGCTTAGCGCTGACCTTTGTCCTCTAATCCTCCTCTGATTGTTCATACGTAATGTAACAGTGAATCCAAGTCTGAGTTACAGTTAATAACGATATTTTAATGTCATCTGGTATTTTAGTATGCTATGGTCTCAAGAAGAAAATGAACCTTCATTATAATATAAATGCCTTTTATATACAGCCTCAACCAGATTCTTGACTACTATTTCAATACATTTATTTCCAGCATAATCAAATTCTGAGAAAATTGGTTGGTACAGTGAACATTGGCTGAGTTATCCATCCTGTTGAATTTTAATTCATTGTCCTAAGGAAACCTGAAATTGGCAATATGACTGGAGTGCAAAGTCAACCACCAAAATGAACACATATAATTTGGAATTATTTCTATCATAATGTCTCCCTACATATGTTGAACAAAGCAGTTACAGAAGGATTTTAATTTTAGAAGCTTAGGAGTGTTAACAGGACTGTTGTATGGAGTTAGTATACAGAAAATAAAAATCAGGGTGATGGAAGTGAAGTGTAATATTCCTAGGAAAAAAGGTATATAGTAACAAATTGTTCCTAAGACAGCAGGAAGAATCATATAGATTAGAAAACACAGTATGACCAGCATGTTATATAGCATGAAAGTTCCACATTATTGACTTAAATACACACTGTGTCTGACAAAGAGGAGACATGTCCATATTTAGTGAATTTTCTCAACTCTTTGTAAGCCCCTGGCCTGTCAATAACAAAAGGTCTATCAATTTCTTGGCATTAAGGAGTTAAGTTAAATGATTCAGGTCAGGACACTGAGAATCTGAACTTTCTTATTTTCCATGATGGTGAGAGAGGGACAAAAAGGCAAAGCCACCCTGTATATTTCAGGTTTGTGGGGCAAAGGAGAGATAATGAGATGCCATCAGAAAATGGAATCAAATGCCTTTGAAAATGTTTTCTCCTGAGACGCAAAAAATAAAAGATTTTAACAGGTTTTGTGTTCTCACCATCTTTACGGTTTTATTTAATTTAGAACAGTATAGAAATAAAACAGAACTTTATAAAGAATTCTGAAACTACTAAAAATTATAAAGAAGAAAAGAGAAATCCCCTATTGCTACCATATTGTGCTGCCTCTCTGGCTACCTGTGGGTGGAGACATGAAGAGCGTAGATAGACTCTGGAGCCAGGATGACTTCTTGGTATTGAAATGTGGCCACTTGCACATTTATTAACCTTGGGCAACTTGACTTCTCAGTGTTAGAATTTTCTCACCTGTAAACTGGGGTTAAATAATAGCACCTGCCTTTTAGGACTGCTATGAAGGCTAAATAAGTTGATATTTGAAAATGCTTAGGACAGCGCCAAATATATTGCAAGAGCAATGAAAATGTTTGTAAATATAATAACAAGGGAAACGGATAGTAAACATAGTGGATGACAGTATTGTTTTAATTAGGCAGTCCTGGTTTCTATAAGATCATATGTCTCCCCTCTCACTGCAATGGGGAGGACTGTGGGAGGACTATCCTGCCCTGCCCATCTAAACTTGCTTTGCCTGATGAAATGTGAGTAGACACGATACACACCGTACTTCAATAGGGCCTTAAAAGCCATTGTGTGTTTATTCCAATTCTTTTGTACTTTTCCCTGTGCCATGATAATGGCATGTATAAAAGAGGGATGGACTGATCTTGGTCTGTGTTTATTTGCAGACAAACAGTGTGAGTATGAAACAAATATTAATTGTTATAAGCCACAGAAATTTTGAAGTCCTCTCTTACTTCAGCAAAGTTGACTAATATAGCAACTGAGCAGATAAACAAATGAAGGAATAAATAAATAAACTTTATTAGAATTTAATTTTTTAAATAAAGCACCCTTAATTACATATTTAATTTCTCTAATAATCTTAAAATTTGTATATGGATAATTTTATAACATGCTTTTCACTTAGCTTATGAGTGGAGTTTCCTCATGTTATTAAATGCCCTTTGAAAACCTGAGGACTTAAATTGAAATAGCCACCAGGAGCCTCTAAGTGACAATAATTATAATCAATTGTACTAAGGTTGTTCTCTAATACTGAAACTGTAAAATGCACACATGATGTACTTAAACAGTCTTGTCATATCTAAATAAAGTAGAACAAGGGATGACACAGAGAGGTTGAATTGTCAGTGCACATTTAAGAAGTGTTCAGTGGTTATCCAATATATTTGAGTATATATTTTTTGGCCACACCATCCAGAGGATGAATTGCATGCACCTAGGACTGATGTAGTTCGTACATAGACTAGCCACATACTCATAGTACCAATGAACATGAGTGTACAGAAAACTTATTTGATAATTTTAAAAAGTTAATTCATCATAAAATATTCAGAAATTCATTGGCCTTTCTTATTCTTACTTTACCTCTGTGAAGGTAAAGCATGTCATAATTCAGTGTATCTGTCTCCTAAAAGTCGTAACGCTGCCTGTAAGCATGACATTAAGGACACCTACGGCTATTAAACCAATATATTTTGAGGCATGTTCCATGATATACTTGTTCCACATCATGCTGATAAAAATAACAACAGAACTTATGAGCTCCCAGAGTCAAAAAATTTTCAAAACTCTTGGTAAAGTTCTTTATTCTAGAACTTTAAGGATCCTTTAAAAATTCAGTGTGTTTCATGAATTGATAATAAAAGACATTCAACAAGGAAATTTTTAAAAATGACCACAGGGTCCCTTTTTGCATGCAACGTTTTTCAGCACTGTGATTTTTAGTTAATACAAATAGGAACTTGTTTGTTACCTGTTTAATTTGTGAAATAATCTTTGTCATGGGTTTATGTTTGTCAAGCAAGCTTCGTGACACTGAGTGTCAGTTTTCCAATCTGTGAAATGGGGATGATAATAGAACCTGCCTCAAAAAGCAGTTACGAAGATTAAATGTGACTATTTAGCATAGAATCTGGCAGATGATAATAAATGTCTTATTGCTTTACATGGACTAACTTATTTAATATTCTGAAGTTCCTTGAACAAGGAAACTGACATAGGAACCCCATAATTTAACCATTGCCAGATTGCCTGTGTTCATTTCTAAGCTATTCCACTTATTATTTAAATAATACTGGACAAGTTACTTAACCACTCTCTGCCTTTTCTAATTTATAAAATGTAGATCATAACAGCATCTACTTCTGAAGTAAAATACTGATAATAGTTTGGAAGAGTGCCTAGAACAGAGTAAGCATTCAATGAATATTTTAATTACTTCTTTTCTTAGAATTTTTAATGTATAAAAATTACATTAGAACATCAATACGCAATTATTTTCCCACCACTCAAGATTTTATGTATTGATTCTGGATCAAAAATGTGCCAAGAGAAGATAAGAAATATCAAAATAACTTACAACAAATCTATAAAACCCCTCACATACTAAAATTGATAAGACAAAAATATGATTTACAATACATGTTTGCCATTACAGTATAGATAAGAAAATAGTACCCACACTAAATTCAACCTACTTATCAAAATTCTTAGTATAAGAATGAAAATACTCATGCTTATAAATAGAAAGATACTCAAAAGTTTCCTTAGGACAACTTCTTTGGTGTTTATAAAACTGTATGTGTTGTTATTTATCGTAAAGTATTCTCAGGCTACACATCCAGTTAAATACGTAAAGAAAATATATAAATTAGATATTGCTATATAGAAAGAAGTTATAAGATATTTTGATCTCATGGTACCCAACTGTTTATGGATAACTTTTACCTATTAAATCTTGAAATAACTACCTATTCTTTGATACTTATTTTTGTTATCATTATTTATTTATTTTTTAGAGACAGGGTCTCACTTTGTAACCCAGGCTGGAGTGCGGTCGCCTGATCGTAGCCCACTGTCATCTCGAACTCCTGCTATTAACTACTTAACCATGTTAGAAAGAATACATTGCCCAAAAGCAATTATTAAATTCTTCCACAACACTATTTAGCACTTTCTGATCATAATGATAGAATATAAATACATATAGGATCATACTGTGATACAGAATAGTACCCTGAAAATGGAAAAACATAATTACTTATCGAGTCCATACTGTATGACAGGCATTGGACATACATTAATTTATTTGATTTTCTGCAACAACTTCAGGAGTCAGCATTATCATCTCAATTGACAAATACATCGAGTCTCAGGCAGGTTAGCCATCTTGACCAAAAATGCATCTAGTAACTGTGGTGCCACACAGGTGTGGACCTATCGTGTCAGAATACCCGTGGCTTTTCATTACATCTATAAATATGAGATTTATACATAGTGGCAACTTGAGAGACATGTCTTTTCAAATCATCAAGTTTAGTACATTAGTGTGGAATCATTTTCTAATGGCGAAGAGTGTGAGGTGCCGTGATCAGAAAGTGCACACATCCATTACGATCCGACTGTCACCTTCTCCTAGTCAAACCATTTTATTAAAGTAAGTCACAATTCTAAGCATGTCTATTCCCATCATTGAAGGTAGGCAAAGAAATAACAAGTAGTGATGACCCAGGAACAGACTAGAAATAAAAATAAGCTGCTAGAAAGATGGGGAACATGTATCTATTCTTCTGTTTCTAATAGATTGCATTTGGGCTTTTAAAAATTGTTCCAACAAATAATTTTCTTGAAAAGGCATGTATTTTTCCCCATGCTGAGAACGTATTTATTTATGTGTGTTGTTCACAATATGGTTTCAATAAGAGAAAATACATTCCTAGCCTCTCTTCTAAGATGGGAAGGAAGGAACAAAAAAAGGAAGGAAAAGGGGAAGAAAAAATGGGAGTGGAAAGACAGACAAAGATAAAGTAACAGAATTATCTGATAGAAAGACTCTAAAAAGTAATTGAAAACATTCTAATTTCTGGACCCCAGAAGAGATAATTTTTTTTTATCTTTCTTCGACTCTACTTAAAAATTTCCTTAAGTTCCATATAAATTTTTGCTTTACAAAAATCACAAGTAAATTGCTTATTAAATAATATAATATCAATTGAATTTTCCTTTCAAAGTCAATCTGAATATTTAACCTTGATTATGTATTGTAAAACACAGCTTGGAAGAATGAAATGAAGATTCAGAGAAAGTATGTTTTTATTTCAAAGTATTGTGGGGGTACAAATATTTTTGGTTCCATGGATCATTCTTGTAATGCTTGAGTCATGGTTATAAATGTGTCTGTCACCCAGACAGTGCTCATTGTACCGGTTAGGTAGGTTTTTTGCCCATTTCCTCCCTCCACTTCCCCCCTGCTTGATTTCCATTAGGATCTCTGAAAGAGTCTTTCATTCCTCTAAGTTCTATTATATCCTTCCTAATTTTGTCAAGCTCATAAGTGACTTTTTCATTAATTTTCTGAAATATTTTTTGGGTTTCTTTTTGTTGGTTTCCAACTTTCTCTTCAATTCCATTCATCTTATTTGCCATCCTTATTCTGAATTCCATGCCTGTTACTTTAATAATTTCCTTGTACTTGGAGTTCACTGTTGTAGCTCTATTGTAATCCCTTGGTGGTGTTGATCAATCTTGATTTTTCATGTTGCCGGGGTTCTTTTGCTGGTTCCTTCTCATCTGAACCCTCTTTTCTGAGTTCTGGGTTAATAGGTTTGCAGGATTCCTGTTGCTTGCTGGGAACTCTCCAGATAGTTGTAGAATGTTCAAGTTGGGAGCTGGATGAGACTCTCTTCACTGACGCTGGTGTTACAGAGATTGTTCTACCCAGGGTCTCCCCACAGAGATAACTGCAGCAGCTGGATAAGCTTGTCGTGGGTTCCCAGGTTGTGGGCATTTCCTCAAAGCAGGTTGCAGTGTGCTGGTGGCTTGAAGCTGGGGGTCCCTGGCAGGGGCATTGGACTTTGGAGCAGCTCTTCCAGCCCTGGTTTGGTGGAGGAGGCTCTGGGGTGGGGTCTTGGGGTCTGGAGACTTTGGGATGGTGTCTCAGGCCTGGTGGGAATGTCTGGAGGCACAGAGGTGCAGCCGTAGGCTCCAGCATGAGAGCTCAGAGCTGGGATTGTGAAGGAGCCATGAGCAGAGGCTCTGAGCCAAATGTGGAGTTGTGCATATGGCAGGCAGATCTGACCTGAAGGGTGGGGTCAGGGCCAAGTAGTGAGGTGGAAATCGGGGCCAGAGGGCAGAATTGGGGCAAGGAGGTAGTCGGCTGCTCCACAAGTGCCAGGGTCTGATAATGCCAAGTCAGGTGGGCTGTTGGCTCCTGCAGCCCACAGACCTCGGGACTCTTCACACTCTTCTCGGAGCCTGCCATAGCGGCCGCACAACACTCTCAGTTGGGAGCCTGTTGTGCTCCTGCACGAGAGCCTCCAAGCCAGGACTGGGGTGGAAAACACTAATACAATAACTCTTCTAAAAATATATAAAAATTGCTCAAGATGCCCCTGGGCTTATTGCTGAAAGTGTTATAAAAGTAAAACCTGTGGTTACTCAAAATATTAAACACCAACATCAGCACAATCTCTGACTCAATCTTACAAAGATCTTAGTCTGCCAGCCCCTGCCAAGAATACCCAGCAATAAAATTACGAGCACATACCTTTCTTATGTATATATCCAGTCTCTTCTACTTTGAGCAACATTTTAAATCACTGATTTCTAAGACTTTCCTTCTGAGTACTTTGGTTTTCAACAAACACCCACTATTTTTCTCTATTGCTAGTGTGGGTTCCAGAATGGATTGTGTTATCTGTGACCTGACTTGAGAAATATCTTTTAAGATCAGCCTTAAAAGTAGAGTGTACACCTTCCCACTCCAATGTTTCTTAATTTCTATTTTAAGAAAACGTTTCTTTTGCCAAGTCATGAGGTACTGCCAAATCTTTTGATTCTTTGCCTAACTCTAAGTCCCTCTACTGATTTCTTGGACTCCCTTCCATTCTCTTCTTAAAGTACAAGTACAAAAGCTCTTCATCTGGCGTCTCCTTCATATTTTTATTTTATTCCATCTTGACCCTATTATAGTTCCTCTAATTTGTAGTTATTTATCTCTGTATCCTGTTTAGTGATACCACCAAAGGTAAATTTAAAAATTTAAATTTTTTGGATAAGAGATGGGTCATACCATTCAAGTAACATGAATATGTTATTTCTTATAGTTCACAAGTCAAATCGGAATCTCAAAACTGCCCAAATACTTTCTGAACATTTATTGAATAACACATGAAGGCCGGTACGTGGCTCACACCTGTCATCCTAGCACTCTGGGAGGCCGAGGTGGGAGGATCACTTTAGCTCAGTAGTTCAAGACCAGCCTGTGCAAGAGTCAGGCCCTGTCTCTACTAAAAATAGGGAAAAAAAAAAAATGAGCTGCGCAACTAAAAATAGGAAAAAATTAGATGGGTGTGGTGGTGTGTGCTTGTAGTCCCAGCTACTCAGGAGGCTGAGGCCAGAGGATCACCTGAGCCCAGGAGTTTGAGATTGCTGTGAGCTAGGGTGACACCACGGCACGATAGCCCAGGCAACAGAGTGAGACTCTGTCTCAAAAAAAAAAAAAAAAAAAAAAGCATGGCATATTTTTTGCCACTACTCCTCTACCCCATATGCAAGTGTCACATATTGTCATCAGATCAATACTTCTTTGTTTTAGCTTCCTCAGTCTGCCATAACAAATTATCACATGTTGGATGGCTGAAAATAACAGAAATGTATTCTGTCATGGCTCTGGAAGCTAGAGTCTGAAATCAAAGTGTCAGCAGGGCACGCTCCCTCTGATGGCTTTAGGCTTTAGCTTCTGGTTATTGTCAATGATTCTTGGTGTTTCCTGGCTTGCAGCTGTATGGCTCCAATCTCCATTGTCGCATGGCCTTCTTCCCTGTGTTTCCTTTAGAGCTTCAATTCTTTGTCTTTTTACAAGGACAGCAGTCACTGGAATTACAGCCCACTCTAATCCAGTATGACTTCATCTTGACTTAATTGCACATGCAAAGATGCTATTTCCAAATAAGGTGACATTCCTAGGCACTAAAGATTGGATTTCAATGTGTCTTTTGGGTGGGGGGAACACAGTTCAACCCACAACATCTCTATAAAAAGCGTCAGAATATTCAACAAACTATTCCTAACAACTTGAAATCAATTAGCAATGGAATGTGAAATAAAATGTATTTGAGAAGACAGTACTGAGAGTTTAAAGCATGTATTCTGGAACAAGACAGCCTTCCTTGGAAGGCTGACTGGACTTAATAGCTAGGTGACTTTGTACAAGTTGCTTAGCCTTTATGTTTTTCAGGAGTCATATATGCAAAATCAGAATCATAGTAGGACCTAACTCATAGGGTAATAGAAATTAAATGTACCATACCCGGCACAGAAAATGATCAATAAATGCTGGCTATCAAAATTATTAATTTTCTGAAAAGATTTTTGATTATTATCATGAACATTATTTGAGCTGTTATATGTAACTGGAATTGTGCAAAATATCCGATGAATGAAAACAGCTTGACTTTACTCCTAAAAACATACTTAGTCCATATTACATGCAAGTTTAAAATGTACAAAAATGAATTTTAGTAATTTTTATTATTAAAGTTATAATTGCACCATAATATCAAGCACAAAAATTTTTGATCAATTTGTTTAATATACTAACTGTCTCTGTTTCTCTCTGTCTCTTCTATCTGCCTTGCTTTCTCTCTCTCCCACCCCACTCTCAATATATATTTATATGATTACATTATTTCTATTATATTGAGATCTGTGGTACATATAATATTACACAGAGCATTTTTTAGATTTTTACAGTCCTATGGAAATATAATTAGGATTTTTTAATATTCTATATTAAATGCACTTATTAAAACTCATTTAACTGTTACAATATTTTTAACACTGTATTTGGTTCCAATTTAATTACTATGTTAATATTAAAGTATCTGATATCTTAAGAAAAAGAACACTGTTGTGTTTTTAAAATTAAAAATCTGATGTAAAACTGAATTAAGTACTTAGTGAAAAAGTACTATTTAAATACAGTACAAGTAACCAAAGTAATGGCTAATCCTAGAAACTTTGCACAGCAGATAAAGATCACATATAACAAGCCGTTAGGCTAAAGTTGAACTCTTATAAGAATTTCCTTACATAGATTTTTAAAATTATGAATCCATACATTCTTTTTTTCTACATGGCACTGGCTATGATATATTAAGTAAAAAAATAATATTTATTTGCTGTTGGATTTAATCAACTCACATTGATGTTTTCAAATTATTTTATGGTGTCCTGGGTTTACAGAAGCATAATATTCTTTTGGGTAGCTCTAGAATAGGCAAGAGAGAGTAAGGTCTGCAAATTAACTTGTTGTCTTCCAATTTTAAATTACTTAAACTTTTTTTTCAAAAATGAAAGGGAAAGGTATTCATATTTGTTAATTACTAAATTAAACATGATAGCACATACGAGAAATTTACTGCATAGAAGGGATCCTTCCACCCTTGACTCTCTTGATTTGGGTAATAATTTCCCCCTGCACCATGAAGTCAGCTTTGAACCTTAAAGGACATCAACATAAGGAAGATATATATTATATTTAGATGCAAGTTATAAATCATGCAGAGGAAAAATCCAAATTGTTCTATAATGACAGACACATGCCATGAGATATGACTAACTGGATAGTTGGTTCAGCTGCCAATGCCACCTGACTTATTAAAATTTTACACTTTTCTCCCCTGCACCAAAAATCATTGTTCTACATTATTCTTCCTAAAAGAATGTTCTACAAACTCTTGTACTTATGTATATTTAAATAATACTTCATGTGTTAATTTTCCAAGCATAATGACAATGAATAAGAAGGAAATAACATTAATTTATTGACTCAAACTTCTTTTGAGATAGTCTATGATTTAAAGATTCTAGGACACTTGTTTCAGGGCTGGGGGTGGGGAGTTATGTTTCCTTAACAGAAGCATAATATTTGAAAGCAGCTAAACAACTTTCTCACTTGTTCCAGGTATTTAAATTTGTGTTACTTATTTTTTCCCATGCATAATGTATATTTATCCACCTCAGGTGAAGACAACATCAGAGGAAGGGAGAGAAACCCACCAAACCAAATTAAATCAGCAGGAATAAGCCAAAATTTCTTTGCAGCCAGCTTGATCGGTGATGTTTTATTCATCAATCACCTGCACTTACATCGGATTGTTTACGCACAGATTTCAAGCATAAGTAGCAAATGCACCACTTCATTTTACTTGTGTAATATCCTAGATTAATGTGGTGCACATTAGTCTGTGAGATTCACCTTAGGTGTTCAGGTGCTGCGTAAAATGACTTCTTATTAGTTGTATTAAACCTTTTTTTCTCCAAATAAAATAAAAAGCATTTTTAGGTGTTTTAAGACATAATGAGGAAGATTATTTAAGTACCTAGGCTATTTTATGAAAGTAAATTAGTTATAACTGAAAGAAGCATTAATGCATTTATGTCAGAGAGCAAATTACTGATGAAAATTATACATTTGTTCAGAGCTTATGTGTTTTACAACCTGAAGTATTCGTCAGTATTTCTCTAATTTTATGTTACGGAAGCAATGGAAATTTACAGGGTAAACTGATAGAAAATATGTGAGAAGCCAACTTTAGAAACGCTGGTTCAGTAAGACCTCCATGAAAAGGGAATATTTAAAAGACATCTGTATAGTTATGAGTTAAGATTGTAAAGGTCCCAGGGAAGAGCATTCCACATAAAGCTACTGTCAAGTGCAAAGTCCCTGAGGCAGGGATGAGCTTGGCATGTTCCTAGAACAGAAAGAATGCCAGAGTGTTTAGCATATTCAGTTCTGCATGAGTCCAATTCCACATTCTTTGTAATGCACAAAACTACTTCAGAAAGAACTTGGAGAAAGTATGGGAGCATTTTGTTTCTTTTCCTGATCACTGTTTTCTTAAGGTCACTAAGTATCTACTGATTATGTGTTTTTTTCTTTCTGAGACCTTGTAGGGCCTCTATTTTCCAATCTAACATACATGTTGCTAAAATATTTATAGAAAGATAATACCCATTTTATATGTTTTATGGAAAATGTCATTTCCAGGAAGGATGGATGGATAAATGATAGATAAATATTATTTTCAGGAATTTCATTTCCAGGAATTTTACATATGTTCTTGAGCGCTATTAGGCAACTTAAAATCACAGAGATTGAGACTCCACATTATGCATTATGGTATTCACTACTTTAGTCAAGACTAATAATACCCATCATCAGCTCTAAAAATTGAGTCTAAGAAATCTATTTTCCTTGTTATTACTATTATTAGCACATTCAATTATTTGATTGAAGACTGGTATTACTATTGTTTGTATGTTTTTATTAAAAAAGATGAAATGTAGTAGGATATGTGAGAATAATAGCATTTGTCCACTTTGTTGTAAAAAAGTTATATTTCAGGAAATTATTGGCAAGTTGATAATGCAATAACTTGAAATATACATTGGACAGCTTATATAGAAAGTGTAAATGAATTATAAAAGACATGGAAAGGTAACAAAGTACAACATTCAGAGAGTGAGTTTACAAAAGACCTTTGATTTCCCTCTTTATCTTATCACACTGGATAATTTAAGATACATTTATAAGATATGTGGATGTCTAATTACAAGCTGTCTTAAACTATGTTTGCTGGTTTGTTTAAAGAAAATTAAAATAGAGCTGCACTATACTTTGAACATACTATAAGACTAGGTGAAATATAGTATATAAAAAGACACATATAGAACAAACACTCTGATGTTGAAAGTACACTAAACTAAGGAGAGAAAAAGAATTATTGGTTCAAATGATCCATACCTTATTCTTGAGCATGTATAAATTTCATTTCTGCTAACCATATGTAATAATGTTTCTCTTAATAACAAAGGTATAATACTACTCAAGTAATTTTGAGATAGAAAAAGGAAGAGTCCTGTGGCATTTGAATGCTTTCCCCACTCCAGATATTATTTTCTAATTCAGGAAATTGAGATACAGAAATAAGTGATCTCTAAACATCCTTTCAATCTTGACACCCCTGGATTCTATATCAAGCCAGATTCTCAAAACAGAAAAACAAAAACTGTCCCAAAGAATGATGGCTTAGTTTTGCTTCTGAACACCAGTAGTTCTTTATTCTTATCAATGGCCTTCACAAATGTGGCGTAGTGCAAAACATCTTGGCAGAGTTGTTGGGATATGATGGCTCTCACCTCAACTCTACGACTGACAAGCTTATGATACTGGATAGCTCATTTAATTCTGCCAATCCTCATTTACTAAACTGAGATGACTTTAAATATTTTTTATTATAAATGATAAATTTCAATGAGAGATAAGTAAGTCGCCCTTACAATGAAGCATAACAATAATTATAACCAACACATAATGAAAACATTCTCAGTAAACAAAAGATTCTGTAAAGTCTTCAAATCTTGATTTGTGTTTCCCCTTTTAAAATGTGGAGTGAGTTATGATGGCCACTTACGTACTTGAAGCCCTTCAAATTGTCAATTCCTTGCTCTTTCCAAAGCCCTAGGTCTGTTTTCTCTGAAATGTTTGTTTCTCTCAATTTGTAGCTCTCTGTAGGTTCCTGCACTTAGAGCATAAAATCAAAAATATAATGAAAATTGAATAATATTACCCCAAATTTATTACAAATAGTAATTTAAAAGACTCATTATCACAGTATGAAATAAAAAAGAAGGATCATAAACAAAGAATGCGAGAAAATGTCGAAACCGTGTGGGTACATATCTATCTAGCTATCTCTACATTGGAATGTATGATGTGCTGTTCACGTATGAATCAATAAATACATTTCTGCACTGATTTAATAGTGTGTTATTGGAATTAGACTATAGTTATAAATACTAATTAGAATTAAATCGTTAGAAATGAAATGTGCCCAGCATCTTCTACCAGGCTGCTGTAAAGAAAGAAGCTCAAATTGGTTAGAATTCATCAATTTTTGTTTCATACTTCTATCAGGGTTTTATAAGACAGAAGTACGGGGGGAAGGTCCCTAGGCTTCAAGAGACTATAAAATCTCATTGAAGTTGGTTTCCTGCAAGTCAAATAAAAAGGAAAAAAAAAGCCCCTTGGTACTCATGCACTGCTGAGTTGGTCAAATTGAGCCAATTCTAATTTTTCAGGGTTGTTGAACTCACCAGGGAGGACATGAACAGACAGATGACGTACAGAGGATACTCTATGCAGCAGAATCCGAGTTATTTCTCAGCCTGCACTTCCAAACCCCAGCATTTCGGATTTGAGTGTTGTTTAATACATGGTACCTGTGCTGTGTCACTCAGGCAGCCCTGCTTCCTTGACGACATTGCCTGTGACCTCGGCTGTCTTCAGCTCTGAACTATGGAGTCTGGGACAGAGCAAGGCTGACTTTTGATTGCAGCTCTTCCAAGAAAGACGAGAAGCTTTGGAGTTCAGAAACCCTATGGAAGACTTCAGTGTGTCCCAGAGTTGAAGTAGCCACACAGGGAAACCAGAGAGATCTGGGAGCAGCAGAGCAAAGACACTGAGAAGAGATGAACATTCAAGGTAAAGGAGGTAGAGTGTTGCTCAGGAAAGGTCACCTGTCTATGCCAAGGTTTCTTAAACTTAACACTGTTAGGC
>CM052442.1:128295850-128311637 GCA_028533085.1 Varecia variegata
GTTTAGGCTAGGTCGTGAAAATGAGGCTCTCTTGATGGGATTAGTGCCCTTATGAGAAGAGACACTAAAAGGTTTTCTGTCTTTCTTTCCCTGTCATGTGCCAATGCAGTGAGAAGGAAGCCTTCTACAAACCGGAAGAGAGCCCTTCCCATAATCTGACCACAGCAACACCCGGATCAGACTCCCAGCCTCCAAAACAGTAAGCAAATAAGTTTCTATTGTATAACCACAGTTTATGGTATTTTGTTATGGCAACCCAAGATGACTAAGCCATGCTCCCTCTCCCAGAAAGCTTACCCTGTCTCTCTAAATCTAAGATTTAGATTCCCCTCATACTTCTTTATTACCCTATTCTTTGTTCAGTCTATGTAAATGTAGTAGACACCTGTTACATACTATACATTGCCCTAGAGATACGATAGCAAATAAAATTGACAAGGTTTCTGTCTTTAGAGAGCTTTCATGTCTCAAGAAGAAACAGACCATAAAGTAGATAACCATAAATAGATGAGGTATTTGTGGTGGCTGTGAAGCACGTTAAACAGTGATGTGATAGGACTACTACTCGGGAATTAAATAATCTAACTTGAGTGGTCATGGCAGCCAGCAATTGAGCAGACACATATGGAGTGAAAGGCATGAGCTATAACAGCCACTCTGAAGAAGCATCAAAGGTGAGAACCCCCATGTGATAATGAGCTGGGCTTATTTGAAGAACTGTAGGAAGGCCAGTGCTATAAGCCTGGGAAAAGGTAGATCTGAGATGAACTGGTATAGGCGGGCATGGGCCAGTTGATACAGAGCCTAGTAAAACCTTGATAAGGAGTTGGATTTTATTTCAGTGTCTGTCATAGTGCTTGATACACTATCTCGAATTGTCAAAACTGTTGGTCTCCTTTCCTTGTTATCCATATGGCCTTAAGAAATTCCTTCAATGTCTTTAAAAAATCCATAAGATGGGTGACAATATATGCCTCCAATAATGTGATGATTAGATGTGATGATGTTAATATGGTCATCCTAATATAATTGTAGTCAGAGTACTGCTTGCATTTTATCTCTTCATCCTCAAAACAATAGGCTTTATTCCGACCATGAGAATGGAGAAAAGACATTTGAACTTTCAGCATTGAAGACAAAATAGAAATTTGTTGGTGAAAAATTCACAGCGAAAAGGAAAAGGCACTCCAGAAAAGGGAATAGCATGGGCAAAGCACAGTTATAAGAAATCAAAAATCGTGGAGTGGAGAGTGACTGAACGTCATTAGTTTTGACCGGAGTGTAAGGTGCAAGGAATAGCAAAAGGAAAACCTGGGGAAGTGGATTCTTATTTAGATTATGTGATTTACTAACAGTAACTTTACTTTTTTTTAGCCTCACTTTGCTCATCTATAAAAAAGAGGCAATGACATCTCTTTCATTGCATTATTGTGAAGGCAACAGGAAACAGTATTTTATCACAGAGCTCAACACAAAGCAAATTTTAAAAATATTAGGAATATGGCCAGCTATCTGAAGGAAGCGTATTAGTGCACCAATGGCCTTCTAAGCTCATTTCTAGTGATAAACTAAAGGGCTCTGTTCTCCGGTCTTTTCCATTTTTGAAGAAGGATTTGAATGGGAACACAGATCAGATAGTTTAGATTACCAAGGTTGGAATGGATAGTTAATAATACCAAGTGACAAAAATCAGAGATTGATAAGCTGAAGTGATTAAATTTAACACAGATAAGTGGATCAGAAAGCAAAAGTATCTATTTGAGATGAACTCTTTGTGGGTGAGTAGCCATTCATATGAAATATCAAAGGGCATTTTGGGTGTGAATGCAAGCCCAATATGAGATAAGAATGGAATCTATCTGCTAAAAATGTGAATGCAATGGTGTTTCAGTAGCATTCGAGAGGTATGTGTACAACATGAGGAAGGAATTAACTCACATCAGTAAAAGCAAAGAAACGTATCGTAGTGACAGAAAAGGGTTGGTATTTATAGATCGTTTGAATGATTGCATCATTGAAACTAATGACCGAAGTGGTCAGTATATTAACACTGCAAATCTGTCTCTAGTTAGTGTCCATTTAAAATGGAAGGTGTGAAAGTGTCTCTGAACGATATGAAAAGCAATGCCCTGGAAAGAAATGGAGCCCACAATATTGACCTTCATACTCTCTTTTGATTCCTATAATTCCACTTGTGTTAAGGAGGCCAGTAGACCAGTTGGCATATCTTTTCAAGGAAGTTGACCCTGAATAGCTTGCTTTTGACATACGGCCAATGGAAAGTCAGACTGTAATTCATCCGGGAAGTCTGGTTGACATGTGCGATGATGGGCATGACATGTACTCAGCAAGAGTGTCACTAACCCATACAGGGGAATTGGAATGCTTACAAAGAGGACACTCCAGAAAGAGGGGGCAGAGAAAAGCACAGCCTTCATTTGAAATACACCCTTAGTGAATTTCAAGAGACTGGAACATGTTTTAAGGGAATCTGGGCTTGCTTTCAAAAACAGGATCCATTTATAGTCTGAGGGGAAAGTCACAGGAGGCCAAGGGAGGCTGCCTAAGATCCACTTTGAATTCCTTGATTTTCCAAATCTGAAGCTCAAAGTCAAATTTAGGCCCTGCCAAGTACTTGAACCATGATGGGAGTTAAAAGGTTTTTATAAATCCTTGAAAAATTATACGGCTGGTGGTAACTATAGCTTGACGGCTTTAATTTTGCAACATCAATAATGGTGTCTGGATCGGATAGTCCTTGTGCTACTCCTCATTTTCACTCCATAGTACAAACCCTGCATAAATTCCTTGATTTGGAAGGTATGACTCATACGGGAATGACTATAAGGTGTTTTTTGTAATGTGATTTTCTGGAAGCCATGACAATGATGAGTTGCTTTGCATTTTGGAGATGGATTTGACCCTCTGCAGCTGTGAAATTTGGTAAGAGCATATCAACCCCCTTGTAAGAAACAGGTACAGAGAATTACACAGGAAGATGGAGAGCACAGATTAAGAACAGGTGCACCATTGGCAGTATTATATCTGGGTTCAAGAGATAGGTAATAGAGATTCATTCAGTCATTTATACATCATAATGATTTTATCTAGCAGGCCTTTTTTTGTCTGTAGACTTCTTAGATCACCCTTGTCTATGGTTTTTCAGTTAATATGGCTCTTGCTCACAATTTCAGTAAAACTGCTTTCTACTAAACTGGTCTTACCAAATGTTACTTTATCAGGTCTTTCCCACATGTCGATTCTCCAAAAACCCAGACAACTGAAAAAGTCTGGGGAAAGTAGTAATGATAAGGACTATAGGATTATATGGCTGTTGTTAGAAAAAATAGATGCATTGACTAAGGCAGTGATAGAGAGTGAGTAATCAGCAATTAAAGTCTAAGTGTAAAAGCCGATGGACCTTCTTCATGTTAGTACATAAAGTGACTCATTTTTTTCAAGTCTAAGAATATAAAAAGCTTAAGTTCGGGCCCACAGAGTATTTCAACTCCAGGGGAAGTTGAATTCTTCATTTTAGCCACACCATGGTCTGTCTCTGATTAGGAAAGAGTGACACCAGAGACAGGAGATGGGATATATTAGTCCATGCATGTAAAACCTTCAATCCCCAGATCTTCCTAAAATATGTGGGCCCAGAAAAGAGGCCCACCCTTTGGTAAAGAAAAGTACTTCCCCTTTGCTTGAAGATGGTTCAGAATCCTTGCCTGGCAAGAAAATATGTATGCCCTTAAGAATCCTTCCCTACTGCAAATCCCTAATTTGGGGTGTGTGTGTGTGTGTGTGTGTGTGTGTGTGTGTGTGTGTGTATGCTCTGCACTAAAATGCCAATGGGCATACATCTAAAAGAAAGTGGTGAAAATTAATGCTGCCAATGGATTAACTTTCAGGTAGAGCACCAGTTACACATTTTTGTGAAAATATAAGTGGCATGAAGTATAGAATATAAATATGAACTAATGGACATTGGCTAATTGCTTGGCTCAATGGTCAGGCACCTGGAAAGAAAACAATTGGAAAATCAGGGATAGGCCAGGTATGGTGGCTCACCTCTGAGGCTGAGGTGTGAGGATCACTTGAGGCCAGGAGTTCAAGGCCAGCTTGAATAACATAGTGGAGATCCTTGCCTCTACAAAAAGAATTAAAAAATTAAAATTAGCTAGGTGTGGTGGTATGCACCTGGAGTCAGGACACTGAGCTGGAAGGGATCGCTTGAGCCCAGGTGTTCAAGACAGTAGTAAGCTGTGAAGATGCCACTGCACTTTAGCCTGGGCAACAGAGCGAGACCCTATCTCTAAAAGAGTTAAAATAAATAAATAAATAAAATGTCAAGGATAAAGAGATCCAAGATACAGACATATGGATGGACTTCGCAAGTAAATGTAAATGTGAGTCTGTCTGCAACACATGTGTTAATACCCAATAAAACGCATCCATTTTTTTGGTAGTGAGAGTAAGAGCTTCCCCCTTCCCACAAAGACATCTCTATCCTAATCCTTGGAATTCATGAGTGTGTTACCTTACATGGCAAGAGGGACTTGTAGTATGTGATTCAGTTCAGGATCTTGAACTGGGGAGATTATCTTGGATTATCTGAGTTGGTCCAATGTAATCACAAGCCTCCTTATAAGTGAAAGAATGAGGCAGAGGAGTCACAGTCAGAGGAGATGTGACAAATGATGCAGAAATTAGAGTGATGTGACAGCTGGCAGGTGGCCTTAATCAAAGAAAGCTAGTGTCTTCTAGAAGCTAGAAAGGGCAAGGAAACGGATTATCTCCTAAATTTTTCAGAAGGAATTTTGTTTATACGTTGGTTTTAATCCCACAATGACCATTTCAAACTTCTGACTTCCAGAATTATAAGATAACACATTTGTGTTTCTTTGCGACAGTAAGTTTGTGGTAATTGGTTGCAGTAGTCATAGAAAAGTAATACAGCCATGAAAGGAGCATCAAATAACAAAGTAGACAGCACAACTTGGCCAGTTGACTTCAGCCTGACTCTACCATAGACCACCGCAGTGCTAGAATCATGGTCTTAGGAACTTAGCCATAGTGGCAGGGATGGAGGTTACGCATGGGTCCGTGGGCTCCCACTCGCCAAAGCCAGTCTTACTATCACTTCCAAATGTCCATATTTCCATTAATTGGGACCAATTCTGGGCTCTTTGATGTGGCACTCATTGTTGTGAGCATCAACCAGCCACTTCGTCACATGTGTTTATCACGGATCCTTCCCACTAATGTAAACATGTTACAGACATGATGATCAAGAGACAGCAGGTCATCTTTCCTAAAATCAGCAAATACTCTAGGTATGGGCTTCCCTTTCCTGTCTACAGACCCATTGTGTAGAGCTTACAGAGGGTTTGAATTACCAACATTGGATTTGCATAATGTTGCATCTGACCAAGGTACCCACTTGAGATAAAAAGTGTTTTGGCAGTGGATAAATACCTTGTGGTCTCCTGGGCCTACCACATAAGCACCCCACAAACTGTCAGCCTGATAGAACAATGAAGATAATTACTGAAATGTAGCTTAAGATAATCTTGGAGTATATGGGACCATCAGTCAGGCCATAGTATTGCCCCAAATCGATGACTGCTCTATTTGGCAATGTACCCAATGGGTTGAACATACGAGTCTGAGAAGTGTGAGGTGGAAGGAGAAGTAGCCATGCGTCTCATCACTCCCCGTGATCTATTTTTGGGGCGTTTGTGCTTCCCATTTTGAAACTCTTGACTCTGTGGGTTGAGAGGTCCTCAACCATTGCCACAGGACATAGTCAAAATCCCATTCAACCTTCAATTATAGCTTCCATCCACTTACTTTAGGATTCTTGTGCCTAGAAATCAGTGGTTAAGAAAGAATCACCATCCTCACTGGGGCAATTGGCTGTGATTGTCAGAAAGACATGGGGATATTTTCAGACCGTGAAGTAGGAAAGAGTATGTTTGGTATCCAAGAGATCCACTGTCATATCTCTCAGCACCCCCTGGCCCAGATTGGATGGGAAATTGACAAGTGAAGCAGCCACGGCCTGAGAAGCACACGGAGACTAGGAGTTCAGACCCCTCAGGTAGAGGGCCCGGGTCACTTGACTAGATAAGCTGCCCAGACCAGCCGAGGTGCCAGCCAAGGCGGAGTGGAATCTAAAATGTGTAGAAGAGGAAGAAGACGATGAGATTTGGTTGTGACCTCAAGATTAGTGGCAGGGGCGATAGCTCATCCACTAACATTCCTCTTGTAAATTTCCCCAGGAAAATAAACCAACTAGAATCTTGAAGTAGCTGTTTCCAGAACTCATTATATGGCAAAAGTAGACCAAATGGTGCAAAATGTGCCTCCCAGGTGTGACCCCATCCTCCCTCTCTCCACTTCCCACTTTCAGGCCTGAGTGACCCATTCTCAAAGCTGCAAGTTCTTGGCAACTTGGCTCTTTGTGAGGGGCTTAAACACCTTTCAATAAGTCAGCTTCCTTTCCTGTATCCCTTCCTGTTTATTTTGGAGGCTATAACTCAGCTGCTTATGCACACATTAACAAACAAATTTCCAGCTCCTTGGAAGAGAAGAGCATATTCATTATTAGATGGATGTGCTGCTTACTTCTTTACTTAGACCCGGGAAGTGAAGCCATCTCTTTATTCCTCTGCCCTTTTCCCTCTGCCTGTCCCACTAGGGAAACTTTTGCCAACATCAAAGTGCAGCCTAACTGTGGAGAGCTGACTTAGCCATAAGGATGTCTCATTCCTCTGAAACATCTGATCTTTTCCTTTTGCTGTCACTTAATTCCGCTCCCTGGACTTGCCTCTAAGGTTCCAAGAGAGAACCAATGCTCTGCACTTCAAGGTGAATGTCTTTTCTTCTCCAATTTTCACTTAACAGACTGGATGATCCCTCTCAGACCTTTGCTTCCAAATACAGGGGAAGACACAGGCTATGTCTGCCCGGGTTGCTGGCACCCCTGTACACAAATCACTAGAAGAGAAAGGCAAATGATTACTGCTAAGTAAAGACATTGGAGAAATGAATTGAGATAAATTATCACTGACATTACTCTAGGGTCATAAATATTTTATCTTTAAAGCTACCTTATTGGATATTGATTAAAAACTGCAACTTTGGGGTTGCACAGTGTGGCTTCCATTTTACCTCCTCCAACCCTTACCTGTGTTATTTTGAGCAGGTTAGTTAAACACACTGAGCCTCAAATACAGCATTTTTGAAAGAGGCTTGATGATAGGTAGTAATGTTATCAATGCTCTGTCCAATGCCTTCTTCTATGACAGCAAACCTATCACTCTGCTGCAGGTGTTGCCTTGTCCTGGCCCACACCTGCATGGTTCACCCAAGTATTTAACTTAGCTGATAATGGCCACCCAAAGTGCCTGCGAGGCTATGTACCCTCAGTTCAGCCAGCAATTGATTCTGAGATGAGCGTATGTCCCAACTCTGACCAAAGAATTATGAAAAGTGTTCTACTTGGAAGTGGGATATTTTTTCTCATTAGGAAGAGGCAATCCTTTCCATACTGTCTATGTGGCTGTGTTTCCATGTCTTTCATGAAACAACTGCAGGCATCAACAAATCACACTGATCGTGAAACAACATGAAGCTGTCAGAGCAGACATAAAGCAAAATAAAACAAAACTAAGGTTCTTGGTGACACATATGATTGACCAAATCAAACATGCTGATGTCTTCTCTACCATTAGACTTCTTATTATGTCAGTTAAGACATGTCATTATTTAGTGTGTTGATTGAAAGTTTCTGTTACTTGCAGCTGAAAGCAGACTAACAGGTACAAAGGATGTGTGTGTGTGTGTGTGTGTGTGTGTGTGTGTAAGGGGGTGGAGAGGAGAGATAAAGAAGGAGGAGGAGGAGGAGGAGGAAGAGGAGGAAAGGGAGGAGGAAGAGGAAGAGCGGGAGGGAACAAGAGGGAAAGGGAGGAAAGAAGAGGGGAGAGAGAATATGTGTCCTGACATCTACCTTGATTGCTTAGTTTTGGTCCCTGTGATAGCCTCACATATTTCCCCAAAACACTGCTCCGCATCCTCTTCTAGTTGAACAAGATTGAGTTGAGTTTCACTAAAGGGGACCTGAAAGACTAGTATTGATTAACTCATCTTTCAAAGTTCTTAGAATAGTTACAGTATAATAAACAATGGCTATAGCTATATATAGCATTGTTAATTATCAAGGTAATCATTATGTTCTTTTATCACTCCTTATGCAACTGAAGTAGTGGTTCTTAAGTTTCACATTCATGTCACCTATAAAGTTTTTTTAAAATTAATCCAGCCCAAATTTTCTACTTCCACTATAATGGGGTAGTTGGTTCAGGTCTTCAGTGGAAACAACTAGGAAACCAGACAAAACACATGAAACAAATGTTGTCAGATCTTGTACAACAGGCAGCATAGGATTATGATACCTGAGAGACTGGAAACAAATGAAGTGAACCTTAGCATTTCCCCAGCTTTCAGCCTGGAGGAACTTTCTAGACATGATACAGGGAGGAGGAACCCCAGCATTGCTAGGCAATATGCTTGAGATTAGGCAGCAGATATCAGAGTTAAGGGAGACTAAGATAGATCCTAAATGCAGAATACCAGAAAGGATAAAGCTATGCAAAAAAACAACCCCAGATATCTGTAAGCAGTCCCATGATTCTATTATTGAATACAAAGGTGCACATGTGTAGGAATCATTCCGTAAGTCCAGGCAAAGCAACACTACCAGGAATCTGAAAAATAAATAGTTCTCAGGGCTCCCATAAGGCTGATAGTCTTTTTAGTTCTGCCCAGAGTGGCGATTGCCTATTGAACACTCAGGGTATCCAGTAGGCACTAGACGAATCAGACCTTAGTAGCAGGGCAAAACTATCTCGAGAAAAGACTGTCCAAAAATACTAACAATGTTTAAAACTAGCAAACCTGGGAAGTCTCAAACTGATAAACAAGTAACTTAAGTGCCAAACAAAACAAAATTAAACATTTTTAAAAAGAAGACAACAAAATGCAGACACTCATCAATGGGATATTTACAATGACTACTCAAAAAATTATTGGGCAGATAATTCTGGGTAGCTGCTATAACTGTTTATGCCCCTCAAAAATTTGTATTTTGAAATCTAATCCCCAGTGTGATAGCATCTGGAGGTGAAGCACTGGGGATGTAATTAGGTCATGAAGTTGGTACCATCATGAATGGGATTAGTGCCCTTCCAAGAGACGCTAGAGAGCAAGCTTGCCCTCTTTCTGCCATGTGGGGATACAAGAAATCAGCAGTCTGAAACCTAGAAGAGGTTTCAGACCAACATGCTAACAACTTGATCTCAGATTTTCAGCCTCCAAAACTGTGAGAAATGAATGTTTGTTGCTTAAGCCACTCAGTCTATGGTAATTGGCTATAGCAGCCCAAATTGAATGTGATATTGCCAAGGCAATATCAGGTTTGTAAATTTAATACATCCACCTAGTCCAACAAATTAAACAATAAAGAACAACAAGAATAAATATAACTACAGTGATCCAAGCTGCTCACATAATATGAAGATAGTGAAAAACTAAAATTAAATTCCCTGTAGGTAGAAAAATAATACCATATTCCTTCCAGCTCTCTGTGTGCTTCTGGCCACAAAAATTTGAAAATACGAGTACAGTTTGGGGAAAAAACTACTGAAGAGAAAAGAGGGGCTTCCTTTGGGTCTTTTTTTTTTTTTTTCCTAAAGCCACATCAGAAAGAGAAAGTCTACCCTCTTTGTGAACATGATGAGGAAGCATATGGGTAGATGAAAGTATTGGATATAGGGAAAAGGCAAAAAAGTTTTTGTGGTCAGAAGTGGGTGAAAAGAAAAGGAGAGGCAGCCTTTGAAAAATGCATGGCAAAGAGGGGGAAAAGCCAGAAGAGAAAATTCAGGATGTTGCAAGATAAAATAGAGTAAAAGATATGAAAGAACACAAAACCTCTTCTTCAGACCCTCCCCCCACAAAAAAAAAAAAAAACCCAGAAAGAAACATACTTTGCTCCTCTGACAGTAGAGGGCACTCGTGAACTAGGAATCTTATAAACCATTCCAAAACTGTCAGTCTGACCATAGAAATGCAGAGGGGTGAACAGTCTTCATCTATGGGGAGGGAAGGAAGTGTGTGTGTATGTATATGTATATACATATACATACAACAATCTGTAGTACAATATTCAAAGCTGAATTAAGTATACTCAAATTAGTGGGATATGAAAAGACAATTTGAAACAGAAATTCAAAAACCTAAAGTGGAAATGGATGAAAAAAAGAAGAAAAGAAATATGCATTGATTGGTCTCTGGAAAGAACTGGAAGAAAAAGACAGTCATATTAGGAATGAAGACTGCGTTATGCAGTGTTCAAGGTAAAAAGGCATGTGAATGAAAACATTAAAAAGGCACTGAAATAAACAGGGAAACAATGCAACACAAATGCATCAATAAGTAAAACTGGTGTGAGAAAAAATGGTTGAAATTGAAGACAGTCAAAGAGATAATAACAATTGTATAATTAGAGTTTCTGAAGAAGCTAAGATAATGAACAAAACTTGCATTAAAAAGATTATACAAGAACACTTTCTGAAAATGAAAGAAAATTTGTATCAACATATTTAAAGGGCCTACCTGGTACCTAGAAAAATTTACCTGCAATGATAAATTCCATGCTATATACTAGTAAAAATGATAATCTGTAGGAATTTTTAAACTATCCTTACGATGTCCAGCAAAAAGATAAAATATCTCACAAGGGAAAAAGAATTAGATTGGCCAAAACAAGACAAAACGAAGAAGGATTTTTAATCACTTCAAGGAAAGAAAATTTGAAACCAAGCTTGCTTTACAGTTTTTTTTCTTCAGTTTGTTATCATTCATGCTGTCCTTCAAGTATCAAGGTTATTTAAAAAATAATGTTTAGACATTTAAGAATTTAAAGAATTCTGAAACTATTAACCATTCTTGAGAGATCTGTTAGAACATAAACTTTATCCAACCAAAAGATGCTTGGGGAAATTTAGAAAAGGATTAACAGTGAGCATCAATGTATTAATGTGTACTAATTAGGAATCGCATTTCATTTTAGATATTAATGTACTAATTAGGAATCATTTCATCTTAGATACTGCATTTATAAGACTTAAGTGGGTTGGGAGTAGAAGTATAATACACTATGATATGTAAGTTATCCATTGTACACTCTGAAAAAGTAGAAATTATGCAACTGAAGAATGGAAGGAGAAAAGTGAAGAAGAGTGGGAAGTAGAATACTATTTGATTATTTTATAGGAAATGAGTTTAAGGATGCCATTGATAAATGAAAAAACAAATAGAAATATTTATAACATGAAAACGGGATAAAGGGCATTTTTAAAAAGATAAATAAAAGATATTCAATAAAACAAAACCACAAAGCTTCCTAAATACTACAATAAATTAGAAACTTAAAGGGCAAAGAAAATACATCATGTAGAGAAAGAAATATAAAATACATGTATAAGTACTAATTATCAACAAGATAATACCCTAGACTTGAGGTCAAGAATATTAATCTTATTGATAAATGCTAATAGATTTAACTCCCTTATTTTTTTAAAAAAGTTTTAATCTGATTCATAAAAGATTCAATTATATGCTGTTTATAAAAGGTATATTTAAAGTAAAATGTATACTAGGATTGAAAAAGCCTAAAAAGACAGTGTTAAGATATCCTGGGAGCTGGGGGAAAGGGACAGTAAGAAAGCAGAGCTAATGACTGATAATAAAAGTAGAATACAAACCTAAACACATTATACATGAAAAGAAGAACATATTTTAATGTTAAATGTCACAATTCACAACGTATAATTATAAACATCTACGTACTACATGACACAGCAACCACCTGTATGGAGCAAAAACTACAAAGGGGTACAAGGATAGCAAAACCGTAGTAACAGGAGACTTAAACTACTATCAGTACAAGACAGATCAAATAAATGAAAATAAATAAAGCAAGAGTGTAGATAACTTATACAACACAATCAACATAGATATATCAATCCATACTCCCTGAAAATAAAAAAAATATGCCTTCTGCTCAAGCACTCAGGGAACATTCATAAACATTTAACAATTTTTTAAATACAAAACAATAATTTCCATATAGACTAATAATATTAAAAATATCACCCTCAGATCATAATTTAATAAAATTAGAAGTTATTGAAAAAGAAAACTAGAAACCAAATTAAGTTTCTGGTTTTCCTTAATGGTTCTGGTTTTCCTTAAGGATACTATGAACTATTTGACACAGTACCTGCAACTCTACCATCCCTACTTTGAAATCAATCTACTCTGGCTTAAATTCAGGCTGAAATTTTTGGTTAGGTGTTGAGTTAAGAGAAAGCCACAACTCTACTTGTTTTCATTCACAACTCTGCTGGTCAAAATTCAGATGATTCCACCTCTTTTGGTTGGTTCCCTTATATTACTAACCTACATAGCAAACAGTGGCCCAAAGATTGCTTTTCCAACCCTACCCTGGGGTCTAACTTCCTAATGCTACAAATATATAATAAGTGAAATCTCAGGATATGTAATTTGTGAAAAACCGGTAAATTACAAGTCATTAAGAAGGAAAATTCTTCAGCTTCCTCTATTGTGTTGGAGCTAAATGCTTCCACCAATGATCAGAAACAGACATTAATCCCCATTTTTAATAGTTTAGATGTTCTCACCTTCCTTCCAACTAGGAATCTTGCCAGAGAATTATATAGCAGCACATTAAATACTCAAATGTCATGTGACATCAAATGACTGGAAAATACTTTGATCTATGTATTCATTCCATCATTTAGAAAAGTCTATTTAACCATCAGCTATACGTGACAGTCCTTGTCTTCCAGTAACTTATCATATACTGAGATAGACAAATGCACAGACATTTCAGTAAAATATAATGGATATTATCACACACACACGGGCAAATTCAACAGAACTGTGCTTGAGATGGAAACGGAGCAAATAAAGAGATCATTGCCTCCCAAAGGAGGTCAAAATTTGGGTGCAATTTTGATAGATTTACCCATATACACAAATGGGAAAAGGTATTTGTATCTCGTCACTATTTCTGCAACAATGTCACATAATATACAGCCACAAGATCCTAATGGCATACAACAGTAAGCATTGATTACTTCATCTGTATGTAGTTAAACTGGGCCTACGCCAGTGATCTCAGCTGGACTCACTTACCCATCTTCAGGGAGGTTTGGGGATAGTCTGATTCTGGCTGGGTAGCTCTGCTCCAAGCTGCAGGGTAAGCTGGGCTTGTCTCATATTGCATGTTGTGTTTAAATCTAATCTGTGTATCCATCCTGGAACCCATGCTGAGGGGCAACAGCTACCCGAAAGAAATGCTTCTCTCAATAGGAAGGAAGGGCAAGAGAATGAGCAGAGTAGCATGGTGTGTCTTGGGTCTTGAGCCCAGAAATGCCGCAGTGCTGATTACTCTCATGTTTCACTGTCCATAGTAAGTCACTTGGACAATCCAACATCAGTAGGATGGTAAGATAAATCCATCCCATTCTGCTGGATGTTATTAAAAAGTCTATGGCAAAGAGGGAGAATGTATAATTCTAATACAGGGAAGAAATGAAGAATTGGGAATAAACGATTCAATGTACGAGTAGATTCTCAGCTGAAATAATAGTATGAGCCAGAATTATGGAAAACATATACAACATATTTCAATATAGTTTATAAAATATATATAACATTTCAATGTATTTTATAAAAATACATTAAACATTTGTATATAAATGTTTATATTAAAGTAATATTTTTATATATATGAAATTTTAGGGAACCTAAAGTAGTTTCTTTAGGTTGGATAAGGACAGGGGACATAGGCAAAAGATAACGATAGAATTTGAGCTATTTTTACCAAAATAAACATTTAGTTTCCTTTTGAATTAATGTTTGCTTAATGATCAAATGGGTTCTCTTTTTATTTATTGTCTGCCATCTCTTATGCACAATTATAAATAGGTCTTGTTCATCAAGTTAGCATGCAGGTAGCAGAGAGTGTATTGTAAGTTTTCAGGTGATGGTGAGTTGTTGCCACATCCTAGTTAGCATTGAAATTATGATTAATAAAAAAATGCTGCATATTGATTTGTACCTTATGAGATGCCATGGGGAAGACATAGACATAAACTGGAAATAGAATGGAACAGAATATTTATGCTTTAGAAGACTAACAATTTCCAGAACAGCAAACACTGCACGCTGTTTTGTGAAATGAAAAATTCTGACATCTTTACCTCTTATCGGTTGGTTAGAAATGACACATGATGAATGTTAAAATATTTAAAACCAGTATAAATATCCTGTTTCATTCCATTTCCAATTTGCACCAATATCTCTCCTCTGTATCTCTCAAAATGCAAATTCAAGTGTACTAACCCGTGGAGAAAATTTTATTAACAGTACTGTTAACGTGAAAGAAAAAAAAATAACTATCTGGGTCTGTGTTTGGGGGAGTAAACATGATCTTGCAAGACTTTCCTTTTAATTATTTTTACATCAAAATATTTGTTTTCAAATGGAATTAAAGTTCACAGTAGAATCATACATAGCTGTGGTTGCAGAGGCTCTTCATTCATAATAATAACTTAAAACTTTTATATTTGGAAAACTTGAAATAAGTTTCCAAATATGTAATATTTGGAAACTGCTAGCACATTTTTTAGTTTTAGGATTAGATGATTTATAGATGAAGTCTTCAGAACAGTTTAGCTGTAGTGACTAAGAAGTAGGCTTCTCATCATCATCATCAAAGCCAGCAATAGCAGGTCAATTCTTTCTCATGCCTTAAATGTCTCTTCTTGCCTATTTTGCCTCATCTCTTCTGCTTTTATGGGTTTCTGTGATTACATTGGGCCCACCCAAATTATCCAAGGTAGTCTCTCTATTTTAAAGTTAGCTGATTAGTAACCTTAATTCCATCTACACTGAGTAATCTTAATTCTATGTACAAAGTCCCTTCACAGCAGTAGCTATATTAATCTGTAAGAATGTAGTTTTTAGCGAGAAGAATGGAGTATTTTAGATTCTGCCTACCACACTGACTCATAGGTTTCTTTTGGGGATTAAATGAGATAATACAGTTATACGTCGATTAACAATGGGAATACATTCTGAGAAATACATTGTTAGGGGATTCCTAACATGTACTAAGATAGTACAACAGGTACTTTCAGATTAATTTGCATGTGTCTTCTCAATAATCCTGCCCAAACTATGAGATGGTTATCATCCTCATTTATATAATACTAATAATTTCTATACTCAATATATGAGGATTATATGAACATTTCTCTGGTTCTTGGGGGCATTGGTTTTATTTTAGTAACTCCCATAACGACAACACCAAAGAAATACTTCTCTTGTCAATCAGGTTTTCCAGTGTACTTCATTGGAAAGTTTTATTTCCTATAAAAAGCATGTTGGATAATATTGATTTGTTTCTAGATAGCAAGAGATATTTCCCAAAGTATTTAATTAAAAAAAATAGTTGGTTACTAGTCATTCTCCTTTTACTAGGAGATGTTGTCAAGGTAATTGGCTTTTATTGTACCTGGAGATCCCTGTGCATAATGGTTAAGACAGTATACTTTACAGAGACTAGCAGGCAATAAACTGGCTTCTGTCTGGGCCTTTCAACCAAGGGCATCCCCTGTTTAACCTAACAACCTGC
>CM052442.1:128312137-128338176 GCA_028533085.1 Varecia variegata
ATGAGAACTGGACTATGTGCAGAGTTTCAAAGTAACTCCCCATCAAATACTTACTAATTGTGAAGGGAAAATTAAATATATTTCGATGGATAAGTCTGCTAGCCACCGTCTTTACCAAGGGATCCAAGTCAACACCAACCAGCAAATGTGACAAATAGAAAGTGAGCATCATGTGACAAGATGCACTGAGAAGAATGCAGCATGATGTATAGACTGAGTCTGATCATAGGAAATTATCAAATGAACCCAAACTGAAAGACACTCTCCAAAGTACATGGCTTGTAATTTTCAAAAGTTGCAAGGCCACGAAACGGCAAGGTAAGACTGAAGAACAGTTTTAGGTTAAAGGAGAATAAAGAAACATGAGAACTAAATTCTGGACTGATTCCCTTTGCTGTAAAAGGGTACTTTTGGATCTATTAGCAGAACTTGTATGAGGCTGACGATTCAATGGTACTAATGCATGAGTGTTAGTTTTCTGGCTTAGCTGGCTGTGCTGTGGTTAACGAGGACAATGTACTCATTATAGGCACCAGTAGTGTTGGAGCTGCACATGAAAGTGTTGGAAGATGATAGGACATCTGCTGGCAGCTTACACATATTTTTAGGAAAAATTTAAAAAGCCTCAAAATGTACTTACGACTTTTCTGTAATTTTGATATTGTTTTAAGATGAACTAAATAAAAGGGAAAATAAGGTGGTTGCAGGTAATCTTGTCCTTCTATTTGCTTTTTTTTTCATCCATCCCGGAAGCTGACCCTCCTCCTGCCTCAATTCTGTGGCTTAGAGAATAGCAAGTGATCTAAATTCCCACTGCTATGGGTTTAAATCTAAGAAGATCCACTGCATAGTTTATTTTCAATGTGACTCTTGGCAAATTACTTATCTCCGTGAGTTCAGTAACTTCTTCTGTAAAAGAGAAAAAAATAATATCTTTGAGGGTCATTGTGAGAATTAATCAGAGCCTGCCAAAAGAATCACACAGCATCTTATCCATAGCAAGCACTGAGCATGCGTTAACACCCATAATTGACCTCTTATGTCCCCATATGTACGTCAGGATCCCCAGCCACCTCACTGTTGTCACGTGACCCATGACCAGCCAAGGCACCCTCAGACATACGACATCCCTCAGCTCCTCTGGCAGACTCCTTTCATATTCAGAATCCCTGGTGGAAGAAATGGCAGGCCAGCCAGTAATCACAGTGCCTTTTTCATGTCTTGACTCATGTGATCCTTTTACAACCTCCCTAGGAGGTACCACCATGTCCACTTTACTAGAAGAGAAAACAAGTTTCAAGAAGTGAAAAAGACCTTGTCCAATTCCCTCAGCAAACAAATGGCACAGTCACGAGACAGCTCTCCTGGCTCACATCATGTATTCTTTCTACCACATTATTCACCCCTGTTTAACTGTGATTTCTAATCACTATAAGAATGGCACTGATGCCATTGCATGCATTAAAAAGTGGGAGCTAGTGCCAGGCATGATGGTGCACACCTGGAGCCCCAGCTGCTTGGGAGGCTGAGGCGGGAGGATAGCTTGAGTCCAGGAGTTTGAGGCCCAAGTGTACTACAGTCATTCCTGTGAATAGCCACTGCACTCCAGCCTGGGCAACATAGCAAGACCCCATCTCTAGAACATAAATAAATAAATAATATTTTTATAAATATTTCGAGAGCTATAACAAGAGCATGAGTGTGTGTGTGTGTGTGTGTGTGTGCAAGAGAGAGAGAGAGAGAATTGTGAAAGTTTGCAAGATTGTCTGAGGAATCTGTCTATTCCTCTTTTGACAATGGAGGCGTTCAGATTTTGAGCACTGCAGATAATGAGGGGGCCAACTACATCGAAGAACTAAATATGAAACATAAGATTGACACCCCGGATCCCTCTGTCTTAGAAAGCTGTGGGCAAAGGTGAAGACAATAAGTGCTTAGAGTCTTTAGGAAAGGAGAGCTCTGGTGAGTCATCAGACATGGTACTATGGTAACCCAGAACACTAGTGCCTGAGCAATTACTTTCCCAGGATGATCTAATAAAAGGTATGACTAGCTGAATTCTCTTCATAGATTACATTTTAAGCCAACGTCTGGTGTCTGCAAGAGGAAGTATTGCCTTGAAGTCATTGTGATCAAAATCACCAGAAAATTTTCAAATAGCATTCTTTATACTATGTAAATTAGACCCATAGTCCTAGGAAGTATGAGGCACCTTTTGAAGATAAACAAATACATCTTGATCTAAGATAATAATAGAGCACTTTTAACATAGTTTGAAAAGAATCCTCAATTCATACCGTCATTTTGAAAATATAAAAGTAAATATACAAGTAAATATGTGGGTTCTTTATTGGACTCATCTTAATCTGTTCCCCTGTGGACACTTTTCAAAATAGTGGGTTTAGAGGAAACTGTCTTATTTATTTTTACTCAGCCAATCTTTCTGTGCGTATTTAATATCAAAAGATCTTCTGTCCCCTTTATGAGATTGAAGAAAAGAAATATTTTACAAATGCTTACTGTAATTCCCTGACCCTCCTGGGTGTTTGAAATTCACAGATGGCAAGGCCCTGTGACAAAAGAGAGAGGTTTACAAACCTAGAGACTGAAAGTCTGTCCGTTCTTCGTCACCATGTTCATAGCCAGGGTAGCAGGATGCTAACAGGGAGTTCCTTGTTGGCTCAGAATATCAGGTGATGCCTAAATCTGAAAGCATTTAATAACAAATACCTGAGTTACACAAGGCATTACCTCATCCGTGCAGGAACCCATGAACATGGTGGCTTCTTTGGTCCAAGACCAACACCAAACTCCAGGTTGTAGGTAAGAAAGGCTTAGGGAACTATTGGCTTGCATCAGAGATACCTTTATAAATTTTCAGGCCTAAAAGGGTGTTCTGTGTTGCTAGGTATGCCGAATCAAGGTAAGCAAAGGCAAGTTTGAAGAGAATAACATTTGTTGGACAGTAGAGTTGCCTGGCAGGAATGGAAACTAGAAACTGACTCATGAAGGGATGGGAGCTGAGCTGCAGGGACTCCGGGGACTGTCACAGCACAGCTAGTGCACCAGAGGGAACAGTTGTACTTCCAGTGATTGACGTGCCAAGAATGAGGCAAGTGGGCAGCACAGATGGGCGTCTCCAGCCTCCAGCTGAAGTTCCCTTGAAAATATTCAAGTAAAGGGAATTGCAAGAGGCCAACAGGAGAGGGCAGTACCTGCCTCAGGTGGTGGTATCGGCCCCAGGGCAAGAGAGGACTAGCTTTTGGGCTTACAGCGGCACGTTTATTAACAGCCAAGAGAAAGCTATAAAGAGCACTTCTAGGTGAAATCACTTTCCTGCCCTTTTCCCTCCCATCCATCTCCTTTGCTCTGGCCCCTGTAGGACCCAGAGCAGTAAATTAAGTAAGAGAGAAGAAACAAAAAAAAAGGAAAAGTGAAAAATGATTTCAAACTCCGCCTGTAAAAGTTGGCTTAAAGATTATGGAGACTGAGCTGGATTGGAGGAGCAAAAATATTTTCAACTGGTAGAAAAAAGTAGTTTCTATATTCTACTAAATTGGACATTCAAATATGTATGAATGAGACTGTTTTTAATACCAAAAAGTGTCAGAAAAACTAACAGAATCTGCCTGATTCAGTGTCCACAATTGAGTGAGGGAGGTAGGAGAACTTGTTGGAAGAACAGTGGTAACAAAGAATAAATGTACCACTTTCTTGTGTCCACCCCTCCACCATTCATTCTTTTAATCTAGTTACTCTATTAGTTTGTTAGGGCTGTCATAAGACTAGGTGGCTTAAATGACAAAAATGCATTTGCTGCTAACAGTCCTGCAGGCTGGTAGTCCAAGATCCAAGGTGTCAGCAGTTTGGTTTCTTCTGAGGCCTCTGTCTTTGGCCTGTGGGTGATCATCTTCTCCCTGTGTCTTCACATGGTCTTCCCTCTGTGCACTCCCATTCCTGGTGCCTCTTGTGTGTCCAAATTTCCTCTTTTTATAAGGACACCAGTCATACTGCATTAGGGCCAACCCTACTGGCCTTACTTTAATCATTTCTTTAAAGGCTGGTACTACATACATTCACATGCTGAGGTGCAAGGGGTTAGGACGTCACCACATGAATTTGAGAGAGACAATTCAGCGCCTAACACTCTATTTATTAAATGCTTTCTCTATACCATAGAGCCTAAGCGCTTTCCTAATAACAGCAGAATGCCTGGCACTTAGGGCATTGTCAGTAAAACTTAGCTAAGCACTGCATTGTGCACTGTGTTGCTATAGTTTGAATGTGTCCCCTCCAAAATTCATAATGCAATATTTTATCTACATCTCACAACAGGTTTAAGTAGATCTATCGTTACAACCTGTATACAGAGTAGAAAACAGAGACACAGAGTGAATAGGTAAAATTTCCAAGATTTCACAATTAAGAGTTATTCAGCTAAAATTCTAAGACAGGCAGTAAGGTCCAAGCCAGCTCTCCTATATCAACTATCTCATTTGTCATTCCATATATATAACTGTGGGATAGTCTATCTCTATACCTGAGTTTTCACTTATGAAAGATTTCTAATGAATATGATATTTTTAACTCCACTCTTCTTGTAGTTTATATAAGTATGTATAAAACTAAAAAATAAACTACATATAGTCATATATACATAAAACTATGAATGTATTTATCTTTAAACATATGGCAATATAATATACACTTATGTGTATATTTTTACATAAAAGAGTTAGCTGTTTTGTAAAGTGACTAAATTCTCTTAACAGTATGGAACTTGTTCTTTTTGGTGAATCTTAGTGTTGCTATTTAATTAAAGGAATTAGGAAATAACTGGAGTTATTATAAGAGAAGTCTGTTACTAACATTTGTTGAGGATTTTCTCTCTGTGCTGAGACCTTTGAAAATTTATTTGGTTCCATCCTCCTGCAAGTCTTAGAGAATGAGTACTTTGTAGATAAGAAAACTGAGTCCTGGAAAAGTCACAAGTGTCTGCTTTAGGGAACTTGATTGATATTTGCCAAGTCTCCCTTGCGATCCAAAGTAGGCAGGTTAAGAAAGTTGTTTCCTGACATAATGGACAAAAACTTCCAATTCTTCTAAAAAACTGTCCTATGACTTCTCTCAAGAAAAAAGCAGAACAGTCAGAGTCTAGAACTAACAGGGTGCTCTATAGGAAATAAACAACCCATCAGAGGTGTTGCTGAATCTGTCCCTTCCAAAATCTAGGTGTTTCCAGTGTAACCATATTAAGAGATGGGGCCATTAAGGGGTGATTAAGTCATGAGTGGGATTAAGGTCCTTATAAAACAGCCTTCTCATAGCATTCTGCTAGCTTACCCCTACCGTCCGTCATGTGCTAACATAGCATTCCTTCCCACGTGAAGACGCAGCAGGAAGGCCCTCACCAGATGCTAGCACTTTGGTCTTGTCGTTTCCAGCTTCCACAGCTGTGAGAAATAAATGTCTGATCTTTATAAATTATCTAGTAAGTGGTATTCTGTTATAGCCACACAAACAGACTAAGACAGGTGTTGATAAGTCAGGTGTCACAAGTCTGATAGAGGATGCAATTTCAAAAATTTTAGATTACTAGATTAGATTACTACAAAACCTCATGATCCATATGTATCAGCAGGGATGCTTAGTAAAAATATTTGTCCCTTAGCATCCCTCTTAGAAATTTAGATGCCGTGAGTTTTGCTAGTGTCCAGGAATTCATATACTTTAGGAATTCCCCCTAGGTAGTTACTTGAATAGTTAGCCCAGGTCATTGTGATTAATATTGCCAAGGTACTACACATTGAGAAACATTTATATTAGTGGTTCTTCACCTTGTCTTCCTATTAGAGTCAACTGAGGAGTCGTTAAAAAAAAAAAATCATTGCTGTAGCCCATACCCAGAGACTCTTAGTTACATGGTTACAGGTAGGGCAAAGTAATCAGATTATTTTTAGTTTCCCAGATGTTTCTAATGGGTACCCAAAGAGCAAGAGCTGAAAGTGGTCTCTTAGGTATTAATATAACATAAGGGAGTCAGGCAGAGCTCATCAAAGACCAAAACTGATTCTCTCAAAGAAGGCATCCCAGTTAAAACATCGCCATTGAAGATTATTTCTTCCAAGGTAAGTGTTGTTTTCTTCACTGATGACATAGCACATCTAAAATGTAATACTGTTATACTTTACAATGTCAATTTAAAATTCCTACTAAGCAAAAAGTTAAATCAACAGTTTTTACTGAATGGGAACTTGGAGAAAAGGAAATTGAAAGAAAGTGAAATTTTCCAGAGAAGATTAGAAAAGAAAAAAAAAAAAAAAAAAAAAGCAGAAAACCAAAAACAGAAAGACAAAGTTGGAAGATACAATAAGTGCTACAATGGAGAGTTTCTCCTCTCCTCTCCTCTGCTAAGCCATTAATATGCATCACCTTATTTAATGTTTGATGTGCACACGATTGAAATTTACAGCTAAAAAACCTGGAGCGATTCATAGAAAACATAAAGTGACCCATTGGACTCAAAGCTCATGATATTATGTCAATGGTCCTCCTATTTTAAGACACTATTATTGCACATTATTTTCAGATAAATGTGTGGGGCTTTTCCATGGAAGAAAGAGAGTTGGGCTTTGCGATTCCAGGAACGAGGAGGAAATTTATAGAGATCAAAGAGACAGTGAAGAACTGATTATAGAGATATAAAGGCCCTGAAGTAAGATGATGGTAGCCCAGAAGGGAAGCCCACATCCCTCCAATCTGCTACCCCAACCTTAGGGAAAAGCCACTCCCCTTGCAATTCATATCCCAACAGGTCATGGAAGATGCATGTGAGCTTCCAGATTCTTGCTTTATAGAATTTTTGTTCTAGAATTACCTGGTTAACAGTTGCTTCATTGTAGCTTGACAGTGTGCCAAGCACTGTACTTGATACTAAGAACACACATTACAATCTCTACCCAGAGTCACATACATACATAATTAAGAGGAACTGACAAATATATTAAAGCAACGGGGTTTTTATGGTAAAAGCAATGAGTAAAATCATTTTATTGTGGGAGGGATGACAAAACAGAGAAAGGAAGGAAAGCAGGAAGGAAAAAATGAAAGAAAGAAAGAAAGGAGGAAGGAAGTTGATTTCAGAAACATAAAAGAGGTATACGGAAGAAAAACCCTGAAAACTGAGAATAAGTTCTTGATAGATGGTACTCCCAACAGAGAACTCACTTTCCCCAAATTCCTGTTGACTTTTGTCTTGTAAAGATAAAGACCCAATAGCTTGTTAAGCCTTATTGATGACGATTTAGTGAACTTTCACCTCTCCACACATCTATTCAGTCTTTCAAAAAATTCCCAATGGATGAGATGTGCTTTATAAAACACCTATTTTCCTCTGAGTGCTATCATTATAGGCCAATTTATTTGAAGTGTTTCCTAAAAAACACATTACCCACTGACTAATAGGGATCTGCACATCAATAGCAGAAATCCTATGGCAACTATTTAGCAGTGCTACAAATGCACAGTGTGTATGCACTTTTTTCCCCTCTTCTATTCTGAATGTTATTTTCTTGAAAATAACAAAATACATTTATGTCAGTTCTTTTATTTTTTTTTTTTTCCCCCAGATAAATTGAGTAGCTCTATTCTTCCATTCCAGGAAAATTTTTTTTTTACCCGTTATTCCTGTTGGGTGGGGCTATTGAAAGAGATAGGAAAAGTAGAAATCCTGACCTCTTTTAATCCATCCCAAGGCTTCTGCCATGGGTCACAAAGCCCTGAAGTGTTTGCTATTCAGCCGGGCATGGTTCAGGGAATCTACTCAGAAATGATACATCTGTTTATACATCTTCTATTTCACTGTATTTTCATTTTGATTGATTTTTATAGTTCTTTTTCTGAACTTTATGACTTGAAGATAAAAGGAGCTTGGCACTGACCACTTGATATTAAAGAAGGCACTGAACACTTGCTCTTAGGAGAAAATTGGATCCGTGATGTGACTATTTTTATTTAATGTCAGGTAGTCACACTTGTTAAGACCTGCTTTTCTTAAGTCTCTGCAATTGCACTTACAATGAAAATTCATTTTCAGTGTTTGGTGTATTCTTATAGCAGGGCTTCATCTGTAAATTACCTGTAATTCTCTTTTTATACTAGGCTGATTGCTCATACAACATGGCTTATTTTAAATTATATTAATATGAATTAATAAAAGGATAACTAACTGAATGATGCCCATAATTTAGTTAACAGTATCATATCAATGTCAACTTCCTGTTTTTTCTTTTTTTTTCTTACTTGCAGTCGCACTCTGTCACCCAGGTTGGAGTGCAGTGACATGATCACAGCTCACTGCAACCTTCAAGTTCTGTGCTCAAGGGATCCTCCTGTCTCAGCGTCCAGAGTAGCTAGGACTACTGGTGTGCCACTATCGGCAGCCAGTTTTTTAAAATTTTTTGTAGAGATGGGAATCTCACTGTGTTGCCCAGGATAGACTCAAAGTCCTGTCCCCGAGTGATTCTCCCACTTTGGCCTCCCAAAGTACTGCTCTTACAGGGGTGAGCCACTATTCCAGCCAACTTCCTGGTTTTGATATCATATTAAATTTATATAAGATGTTGCCAGTGAAAGATGGGGCAAAGGTACATGGAACTCTAGGTACTATCTGTGCAACTTTCAGTAATTCTATAATTAGTTCAAAGTAAAAAATTAAAACAATTAGCTGTCAAGAAAAAAAAAGTATCACAGTGTAACAAACACAGACTTTGGAACAGTGACATTTGGGTTACTGGCTTCACCATGTAAGACCTGTGTGACTTTGGGAGAATTATTTGATCTCTCAAACACTCATTTTATTCATCCCTAAAATGGTAATAATAGAATGAGTTGTAACATTAAATAAGAAAATGTACCCAGTGAACCTTGCCTGGAAAAGCTGCTTGAAATGTGATGAGCCATTAGTGACACAGGATAAAACCAACAACAGCAAAAATCTGTGTTGAATTTCTTAATGTTTTTATCTCTACCCCACACACTGGGCCTTAGGGAAAAAGTGTCTTTTAAAGATGTGACCTATAAGTGTCACATCTTTAGACTTATAGGTCTGTGAAGACCTATAAGTCTTCACAGACCTCTGAATTCCCCATTTGCATCGTTATCCTATCATTTTGAGATGATTGAAGGATAAGTTAGTGATACCAGGAAGAGGGTTTTAATCTTTCTTGGCTCCTTCCTACCCATCACAATACTTCCCTACTGGGATGCTCAGACTCACCAATCATAGGATCAAGACCCAAGGATGTTGGCTAAATAGATTATCAGTCCAAGGCCCTTTGATATTATGAACGGTAATCCTCTGTATGCCTTTTCACAATTAAAGCAGATAATCCATTCTAATTAAAGTAAACAACCTATTGGATATCATCTTTTGCAACGAGAACAAGCACTGTAACTTCGTAATTCTGGAGAGCAGAGGAGAAACATTTTTTTCCACTGTGATAGTACAACATAGTATAGTAAAATGCCTGTTGGAAACAGACATTGAAGCTTCCCAATTTTTTTTTCATTTGTTTCTTATCTAATATTGAGTATGTCAGTACCTTCCTAATGAGTGCCATCATTATAGACAGATTTCTCTGGAAAGTGCTTATGAAGCTGTGTGCTATATGCTAACAAGGACCACAATAAATATCTAACATCTACTCTGTAGGTTACATTTTTAAAAAGCTTGTGTACTAATGCAAACGTGTATAATGCATTTAATTTCCTTTTTTAAAAAGTCATCCCTCTCAGAAGAATGGATCCCTTCTCTTCATAGCCAGAATGTAATGTCATCCCTTTGTGTAGAATTTTCCAAGTCATTGTGTTTGTCTTATCAAATCCTCAATGAAGTGTTCACAATAAAGCCTGAACCAGTGGTTGAGAGTTGAAATTGATGTGGTTCCGAGATGCATATGCTCTTGTCAGATATATGGAGATCAATTCTAAATGCATATTTTTGGCTTTGATTTCCATAAATGTTCTATCTACTTTGACAACCATCTTCCATAGTTTTAACTGCAAGGGATGTTGATGAATAAAATGATAGCTCCCACATGAACAAAAGAATGCTGATGACATATAATATACAACCTGATGAACATTTACAATCTTATCAGAGGACTAGTAGAAAAACTGAGGCTTCTGGAAATAAAAAGCTCATGCACAAGTGGCGGGTACAAAAATCTTATACAGTAACAAAGGAAAAAAATTCCTTTTCTGATATGTAATACTTTTGACAATAACGAAATGACATTTTTGAAATTGTTCGTGACTCTGACTTATTTCGAATGAAGCTGATCAACTCAGTAAGTTGTTGAAATCTAGGCAACATCGAATTGTACACTTTCTCACTTATTTCCTCAGTGATCTCAAATAAGTCATTTGGCACCTAATTTCACAATTTCATCTGTAAAATGACGGAAATTTTTAAAACTTGACAATTATTGTGTTGATAAAATGATGCGATGCATCAAAATTGTTCCCTATCCCTTGTAATGCAAGTCAATCTACAATACTTTTTTCCGGAAACTATATTAAAACTGGCTACCTGCCAAATTGATCCAGAATACAGTTGCAGTGTCTTGTCTTTACCACCCTCCTCTTTGTCCTTAGAACCTGAAGATCACATGAGAGCCCTAAAGGGCTTAAAGAATTCAAACATCAGACAGAATCTTATCTAAAGCTTTGTGGATGAAGATAGAAAGGATTCTGCTGCTCTCTCTGCAAGTTTCTATTACTGTCCATTGCTCCCTGCCACACGATGCGCTTTTGTATATGGTCTTCCACTAGTCAACCACCATGGCTTATCTCGGCAACAGTGAAGTCTCTATAACCCAGACCATGGGAAAATGTCTTGGAACATGTGAGAATTTGTTCTGCAGATAATATCCTTCCATCAGTGCTTTTCAACTCAGAATGACCTTCACAATATTCTGTCACTGATATGAGAATGGCTACCTTCTCTCTTCTGGTTTCTATTTGAATGGAATAGTGTTTGCCATCCCTTCACTTTGAGTATCGATGAGTCCTTGTGGGTTAGATGCATTTCATGGAGACAACAGATTCTTGGCTTATATTTTTTTTATCCATTCAGCCAGCCTGTGTCTCTTCAGTGGGGAATTCAATCCATTTACATTTATCGAAAGAATGGATAAGTGGGTGTATTTCTGTTCATCCTGCTGCATAGAACTTTATTGCTTATTTTTTTATTTTTTATTTATTTATTTATTTATTTTTACCTCTTGAGGCATTGTGGTATCTGGGTTCTGAACTTTAGCTTTTGGGTGATTTTACTCTGGTGGGTGTTTGTTGTCCTGATTAGTGTATAATGCAGATCTGAGTACTGCCTGGATGCAGGTTTGGTCTTGACAAAGCATATGCTTGTCTGAGAAAGTGTTTATTTCTTCCTCATAGAAGAAACTTAGTTTTGCAGGATACAAAATTCTAGGCTGGCCATTATTCTGTTTAAGAAGACTGAGAATGGGCCCCCAGTCCCTTCTGGCTTGTAAGGTCTCAGTTGAGAAGTCTGCAGTTAGTCTGGCAGAGTTTCCTTTTTATTTTACCTGATGCTTTCACCTTTCGGTTCATAGCAGTTCCTCTATCATGTTTACTTTGGGCAGTCTGGATGCTACTGAGAACCTATCCAAATTGAATTGAAGTTCACAAAATAAACCAGTCTTCATGACCTTCTTCATTCTTTTACACAGCCAATTTTCTCTTCTCTAATGTCCTAATTTAACCCAGTCTTTGGGTCTAAAGTAAAATATTTGTTGAGTAAATGATGTCTGCCTGCCTCTCAGGATTACAGTGAATTTGAATATTCTAATTTTAAAGGTTTTATATTAACAAAAGAGGATTTTTCTTGACTAGATTGACTACAGAGACCTAGCAAAATAGGTTTCATATATAAGAATCAGTGAGTTATAGTTACTGATTGTATTTTATTGTAAATATCCTTTTTTCATACTTCAACTTCTTCTAGCTCTATGGATGCAGATCATAAAACTAGCAAAACTTTCCTTCAGGTAATAATTATACCACATAAGAATTGGATGGGTAAAACTAAACTATATATTGCTTAGATATTTCAATATTTTCTTCACTTCTTAAATTATCTTTAACACGAGACTATTTAAGTATACTATTTTTAACCATCATTTAGCCACACTACAACATCAAATACTTGCTCTCATTCTATTATGAATGTTCATTTCTTCACTGTCTATTTTCACCTATTTGATAGCTTTTGTTAGTGTTAAAGTAGCTGGAACTGTTCATGAAGACGAGGAAAGAAATTTGAGTGTTTCACAAAGCTGTTAAATACAGATCATCTGCCTGCATATTTTTTCTAAAATGATTTCTGTGCATTGTGGAAATAACTAGATATCAGTGTTCATTTTCATTACATATTTTGTTATTTTTCAAGGCATGGTCAAAGATTGGAGAAGCTGGTTTCTCAAAGACAAAATGCACAAAGGCTCAGATCATAACAAATATGAAAGAATAGTTGTATTTCACAATAAAAAAATGCCCATGGATTAAAATGCATCTGGTAATATACAATGCAAGTTGATAATAAAATCCTTTCTGGTAAACTGATACTTTACATAATTTTGAACTGGGCAAAAATGAAGACCCCTGACATTAGAGACTGTGAATAGGTGTTCTATTTTCAGCTTGTTACACTATGTCAGGAAAATCAACATCCAAATTTTGTTGCTTTGTTTCCTTGGTAGAAATGAATAAACAAATAGTTTTCTGTGCCATTGGTGCATTAGTACCATTGTCTTCATCATTCAGTTGAAGAAAAAGTTAAGGAAGCCACATTTCTTGAAACACAAAGTTGCAATGTTGAATATTAATTGTGTATCTAGTGCCCTGTAGGTTAGTCTCCTGTGATATTTGTTGCCACTCTATCTGCACAATAATGCTGCAAGAGACAATTATTATTGATAGAGACCGTTTTTATAGAGGTATCATAAAGGACATTCATTGAGGTGTTGTAATGGACTTTCATTGAGTAACTGCTCTCTCTGTGGAAATGCTCCATTTGATTTATTAAAAACACTAGCTGGTATATAGTAATACACCATTTTACAAATGAGTAAATCAAGGCTCAGAGAAGTTAAAACAACATTATTTATTTACACTGCCATTTAATAAACATTACTGACAAAATTAATTTAGTCTGGTAGTACAAGACGTTGTGTTACAAAAATGAGCAGAAAGACAAGTTTCCAGATTTTGTGACATTTAGAGTCAAGTGAGGGAAGCTGGTATTAATCAAGTAACCCCAAAATAAATGAATAGTGAAAAGTTGGTGTAAGTGCTATGAGGAAAAAGAATGCCATTCTATGAGAGCATATAATAATGAAACTTGATTGAACCTAGTGGGCCATGGGAAAGCTTTCTCCAAGAAAATTATCATTAAGACGAGGTGTAAAAAAATGCAAACTCTAGGATGAGAGCCAGGAATATTTGGACTGGTTTAAGCCATGCCAAAAGTTTGCTATATGTCATTAGAGAATTATTTTATGATTTTTGAAAACAAAATAAACAGACCAAACCAAAGCAAACAAGCAGACCTCTAAAATTCACTTCAGTTATAATACAGACCTAAATTTTTTTTTTTTTAGAGAGAAATTAAAACCCTAAAAAATACAAGGACTGATATAAAGCCATTAGAATTCAGGTTAAAGGCCAAGATTCTTTCCTCTTCATGACATGACAGAACAGACGAGGACCAGCCCCAGCCCCAGTGAGGACCACCAGACAGAGACAAATCCCATGATTTCACCATGGCACATTTTCATTTCTACTCATTTCTCTTCTTTCTGTTGGCCACTGAGAATTTATAACCCATTGCATTCTTGATATGTAAATATGCAGCACTTCAGTCTCAAGTGTGGAACAAAGGGGATGCAAGTTGACATCTTGATGCAGGTCAATACTTTTACAATACAAGCCAAGATACCTCCTCAAAGATACCTGCCTCTAGCCTAAGCATCCCTTAGATGAAAATGCCAACTTAATCATTTAACTCATTCTAAGCAAAAGTATTACAAAGGTGCAGGGCATTGGAATGGACTACCTGGGACTAGCTGTGAAAAGCCAGCAGAAAATATAAGAGGTCAGAAAGAGTAGAAGTAAGGTGTTCACCACTGCCATAGCCATTAACATGTCCCCCTGGGCTAACCTTTTCTGAGGTTCTGACTCTACTCCACCTGGAAAAAGTTCCTGTGCAAATGAAAGATACCTCTGATCCTGGTATAGCAATAGAGATAGGTCTCTGGGTAAGATCCAGGAGGTAGTGAAATAAGGAATCATAAATTCTCTGGGTGCTTATGCCTGCTAACAGAGAAAAATACGGGGGCCTGTGAGTGCTGCAACTGTTTCCATCTGTTCTCTTTATGTGTAACTGATGTAAGAAATTAGTGATTGCCAGAAGTCACTTGGTTTGCAATTACAGTGTTTAATGATATTAGTATAAACCAGGAAAATGAGCTACTCTGTTCTAGAATGGAAAGCACAAATGAAGGTGAAATCGACTTTTGAGATGCTGTATCACTTATGACATCCTTTCTCATTACCTAGAGCAAAGGATTGTTCTCACTTTACTTGCAGAGCAGATGGAAAATCCCTAAGACCTGCTGACACAAGACAAAAGGAACTTTCACAAAAGCTCCTGAATTCCCACAATGGGACATAGGGATGGCTTTATTTGTCTCAGATGGTTCAAATAGGCAGATGAAATAGAGATTAAAAATTACAAAGCAAGCCTTATTACAAATTAAACTTTGACTCCTAATGCTTGCTCTGTGTCAAAATGAGGTGTCATAACATCCTTGTTTTTAGTCTGAGTGTGGCGGGTCACACAGCCTGCAGTTCTGACTTTCGCTAAGCCTCCTAACCAGCAGGAGAACCTTCACTTTCACCAGCTGCCTAAGCCATTTCAGAAAAACGAGAGGCAGAAAAATCATCTGTGGAATGGGCTCATTAGTCTCTGCCCTGAATAATGCCCCAAAATGATGGCATGATTAGAAGACACAGAGGCTGAGAAGGGTCTTAGTGAATCTAGCATATATATAAATGGCAAAAAATAGTTTTTTTTTCCTGAAGCACAAATGAAATATGTAGCTCTCTTTCAGTCAACAATGAAAGAAAAACAAAAATCTACAAGACAAGCAACTGTTTAAATAAATATTTTGTCTGTGGGAGGCAGTAGATTTTAGCAGAAAATGTATGCATTTTGGAGAAAGATGAATATGAGTTTGAATGCCCAATCTGTCACTTACTAGCTGTAGGACTTAATTAAACCCCTTAACTTCTCAAAGTCTAAAATTCCTAATGGTAAAATAGAAATAATTTCAATTATCTCATAATATCACAGTGGAAATTATATGTATTAATAAATATGAAGATCCTGACAGGCAATAGGTGATTAATATCTCTTTAAACCACTGAACTCTTATACTTTTAGAAGGAGTTACTATTTGGAGGGTCACTGAAAATCTAATGAAAACTTTCTTATACAAATCATAGACACATACAATTTACCACACATTTTTGAAGGTTCACAGATGACTTGATAATCCATTAATAAACCCATGTGATGTCCATGGATCCTTGGCTTAGACATACACTAAGAAAGTGAAGCACAGACATTGTGTGTAGGATGTTCTGAAAATTCTTCAGACAAATCGAGCAAAAATGCTCAGAATATCTCTTATTAAAACACTCAAGAAAACATTTCTTGGAATCCAGTTGTACAGCAACTAACACTTCCTTTCTGAAATGAGCTACTGGAATGTAAGATTATAGCAGAAAAACCAGATGTACATATTTACAACAAAAGATTTTATTCTACTGCACATAACGTTAATGTTATCAAAGTTATGGATTATTGGCTTACTTTGTCAACTTTGACAACATCCCTGCTTCTGAATGCACAGAGTATATGAAAGTAGTACTTGAGATCACAAGAGAACTTTGGGACCACAAAATCTGTCACTTGAGAAGTTCCTACTTTTGAACCCATAAACTAATGAATGGTGTTTTGTTGATTTCTTAAGGCATATTCCCCTCTAAAAACTCTAGACATTAAAAATACATTGTATTGCAAATCTTCCTTATGTAGTTAATTTAGTAATGTAAAAAATATCGTTAAAAGTAATTGTTTTTAACCAAATTTGCATGAAAAATATGTAAGGATGTCTGCTAAGATTACAGGCATGAGCCATGGCGCCTGACCTTGCATTGATCTTTAAATTAGCCATGAGACCAGTCTGTATGAGGGTGCAAAATTATTTGTAGATGGGAGCTTGAATATTCCTTCTGAGGGCATGCATGTGCTTTCCGGCAGGCATGGTCAGAGATTCTCGAGTGTCAAAAGCAATACAAAAATCCAAATGCATATGTTCCCCCTTTCTCCCTGCAAGGCGTCTGGAAAATATGATGTCTCAGAATATTTCCGATGTGGGATTGGGGGGATGGGAGCTCTAATTACTGTGTCCACCCTTTCTTTGGTTTTTCTTTCCTTTTTCTGCACCTTCACTTTTCCTACGTTCTTCATCCATCCATATTTATTTCTGTAAATGATGTATATATTGAACACCACTTACACATTAGGTCTTTTGCTAAGAACCATGGATTCGGAGATGATTAAGAGGAAATTGCTGCCCACAGGGGATTTACATACAGACTTGTATTTAGAAGACCTGCAAACGGATTAGGATTACCAGAGACCAAGATGGTTATTGCTCTGGTAGATGTAGGAAAATTGCAATGTGAACTCAAGAAAGGAGTTAGATAACTTAGCTAGGGAGGGAATAGGGTTTTGGAAGACTTCTCAATAGAAGCAAATTGCTAATGCCAGGTCTTCTCGAGAGATTTCCCTGGAAGAGCTAAACAAGCAGCCTGTACTCTGGCGAATTGTATTTTCTCAACTGAGTCTCTCTACCATCGTTCTATACGTAAATATAATAGCAATGGTATAATAAACACATTAAGTGCCAAGTTGATGGTAGCTTCTCCAATGACCAGAACATAACAAATGATATAGAACTCATCCCTTGGGGGGATAGAGAGGGTTAAGGAAAGCATCCTGGAACAGATCACATTTGAGTTAAATATTGGAGAACAGGAGTTGGCCAGATAAGAAGAAACAGAAATTCATTCTAGGAAGACACTTGAGAGAGCTGGGCATGTTCATCTCTCTTTCCTTCCAGAAAGTATGTCCAAAGTTCTGTTTTTCTTAGGGAAATGTTAATCCTGATTCATTAGGCTTGCCAGAGGTCAAGGAAATGTCTCAAGGAAAATAGTTAGCAGTTGGTTTAAAAAAAAAAAAAGAGACATAACAGGAAATATTCAATAGGATGAGAATAATACCTTCCTTGGAGACAAGGGGAATTAAGACATGTGTCTCATATCAACCCATAATGACAACATGAATCTTCTATAACTCACAGGGTTTTCAGAAGGAATGAATGAGGTAAACTTTTTGCTCCCATGCCTAGGAGCTAATTAAAATTTAATAAAAATAGTTCCTTCTCTCCAGCCCTTCTCTCCCAAGAATGCTTTTTCAGTAAATAATGGTTTGAAGATCTTATTCGTATGTCTGTAAGCATCCTGAAAAAAACATACAGTCTTTGTCAGAAGAAAGACATTGAATAGGAAAGAAAAACGTTGCCTGGTGTCATATGTTAGTTTCATTCTACTCAGAGCCCTAAAATCTGACTCATAACAGGTAAGCAAACAAATGGATTTCTTCACTCTTGCCTAACTTTCACGCACATAATGATGTAAAAGGGTGACTTGTGGGCTGGCTTGCTTTTTCCTTCATTCATTTCCCAATGCCTTTTCATAATTCTAAAAGGGTTGTCATTATTTTATGAAAACTAAACCATGTTTAATTGCGTTTTCAAGATTGGTAACAGCTTATCTGTTCTAAATGTGAGACGCTAGTCTTATGCATTAATTTAATCCTTATTTCAAGTCTGTGAATTCAGTTCTTTTATTACCCTCATTTTAAAGAGAAGTCACAACAAATAAGCTACTTAAGATCATATATCAAGTAAGTAGTATAGCCCAGACTTGAATCCAGGCAGTAGTGCTTGACTATCTGCGCTTCTAACCACTCTTGGAAGAAAGAAACACATGGTAGGAGAATCAACAGAGTGAATTTTTTAAATGTCTGTCTGCCTCCCTACAAATTCAGATGATTGAGGTTAGGTTCTAAAAAGCATCTGACACTCCATACGCATACCCTCTGGAAAAGAAGGAGAGTGGTATGTGTGTTTGTGTGTGTGTGTGTGTGTGTGTGTCTGTGTGTGTGTGTGTGTCTGTGTGTGTGTGTGTCTGTGTGTGTGTGTGTCTGTGTGTGTGTGTCTGTGTGTGTGTGTGTGTGTGTCTGTGTGTGTGTGTCTGTGTGTGTCTGTGTGTGTCTGTGTGTGTGTGTGTCTGTGTGTGTCTGTGTGTGTGTGTGTGTGAGAGAAGGTGCTAGCCCATGCACTGGAAATGCAGATTCATCTAAAGTACAAACACATGCCTGGCTTTACCTCTATTCTCTCATTTGACTCCTACAACACATCTATGATGTAGATCATTATTCCCAGTCCACCAGAGAAGAAATTCAACTCAGTGTGACTAGGTGACTTCTACCAGGTGACGGAATTAGTATGTGGCAAAGCCGGGATTCGAGTGCAGATATGTCTACACAAAAGAGACAGTACCATGAGAGCATTTAACAGAAAGCAAGACATTTGCTGGAAATGGGCTTAGATTCAGGAATGGTTTTCCTGAAGAAAGAGGGCGTGCACTGAGACCTGTGGAATGAGTGAAATAAATCAGGATGGAAGGATCAGTGCTCCAGGCAGAGAGAGGAATGTGAGCAGAGAGAGACTGGATTGCAAGAGGAACAGAGAAAAAGCCAGTATTCCTCAACACAGAGAAGGAGTGGGTTAGTGCGGGATGAGAAAAAGTATTCCACATTCAGAGTCTTGTAGGACATGACAAAGGTATCACTCTGCATATTAAGAGGAAAGAACAACCACAGCAGGGTTCTAAAGAGAATCCTGGACAGAGAGGGGAGAGCTGAGAGGAACAGCTATTCAGTTACAGGAGATTTGTATTGCTGAAAGCTGACTTTATGGGTGTGTGTAGACCAGTTAGGGAGCTGTGTAATAATGTAGCAGAGAGAAGGTGAACAACTATAATAGAGCAATGTCAGTGGTGATGCAAATGGTATATTTGAGAAATATTAAGGTGCTAAAAATCAAGTGAATTTACTGAGAGATGAGATGGGTGGTTAGAGAGAATGAGGGGTCCAGTCTACAATTCTGGTCTGGAGGACCTCAGCACCACTCCCTAGGAAGAGAAGCGTGGATTTACAGTTACCCATGTGGCAGGAAATGTGGAATGGAGGACTTTTAAAGGGTTTCAAGCTATATGCATTTACTCCCATCCAAACGTTTATGACCATACTATTGGAAAATAAGATTTCTTTGTATGTCTAGGCCAGGGAAAATCCGGTTTGTAATGGTATTCTGAATAATACTTGAACTATTTCTGCAAAGAATGCACAATTCCTATTTAGGCAGACGTTGTCTGCATGTCCCTCCCTTTAGTCGTAGCTTACTAGTCAATTGATTAGCCTCAGAAAACAATATGTCATAAAATATATGTAACTAATTGAATAAATATATATTATATATTGTATAGACTCACAAACAGCATATTGCATTTATGTTTTAACTTTTTTTGCATTAATGTCATGAACATTCGGAAGTGTTCATTAACATCAGGACAATTGGCATAAGATGACTAATTTTATATTAGGTGCTGTAATGCTACCATGTGAAAGATTTAGGTAGCAGAATGATTTGGTGGAAATTATGTGGGCTTTTTAACTAGTAATAGGCCAAGCCAAATTTCAGAATTTATTGTATGTTTCCTTGGGAAAGTTATTAGGTCTCTCTAATCATCTGTTCCTCATCTTAAAACCTGGGGTCATATGGTCTATCTTATTTTTGAAGTCGATGCTAAAATAGATAATATATATTAAGTGCTAGGTATCCAGGAGGTGCTGAAAAAGTGTTGATTTCCAACTCACTTGAGGAAATATACAACATAAGTGATGCGAAACCACTTGTCTTTTCTTTTCAATGAACTAATCAAAAGGGTGATTTTTAGGACATACACAAAATGAAAGATCTATGATCTGGGAGTCAGGAGACCTGGATTTTAACTTTGGCTCTTAACTGCTATGGTTCCTCCTTGAGTAGAAAGCATGGGGAACAAGAATTTAGTGCCAGTGCCAGTTAGAACCAGCATTTCCAAACTCCCTGTGTGATGCTAAGCAAGTTGCTCGAATAACACAGATTTTAGGATGTACATCTGAAAAATATATAAGTGACCTAAATTTTCTCTAAATGCCATTCCAGCTATGATATGGTATGATTACTAACACTTAATGTTTTAAAATATTTAAAAATGGATCATACCTTATTTTTATCTTGAAAATTGATTTTAAAGTCTTATATAATGTAGGCAGTTGGGAGGAATTAGGAGGGAAGACCACTCCTCTATTTTTAATTGGCACTCAAATCCTAAGTCAGAGGCAGATTTTCCATTAGAAAGAGTTAACTTGGAAGAGTTTCTGTTATATGTGCATCTTTTAAAAACAGATCTGTTTTGTTCTCAATGAAAAAAAAAGTGTATGTCCAGTCAATGGCTGTCAGCTACTGTCAGGCAATTTGTTTATGGCTCACTGTCCCTTTTACTTTTGCAGCATCATGCATTTTAATTAGGAGCGCTTACAAACCTAGTGCCCTCTGTTCCTGCCACATAGAAACGAATATTAGCATGCTGCAGAAGGAGGTTGTCCTAGGTGAAAAGAACCAAACATCTCAGAAAAAGGACTGATATTCATGAAATGAGTTGGAAAAAAAAAACCCAGGGGATTACAATGAACGATCCAATTTGCATTGATTCAGTATAGATACCCCAATGTCAGTGGCTCAAATTCTGTATGCCATTATCAATGAAAGTGAACATTGTTACCATTTAAGAGTCTTCCTGTGTGCAGGTTATAAGGCACACTTGTTATTTCACAGATGTGGAAATTTAGATTTAGAGAGGTAAAAATATCTCACCTAAAAAATTGGGATTAAAACCCAAGTTTCACTGAGACTTTACTTGATGACATTTACTCTTCAACAAATTGTACGGTGCATGTGCTGTTCTGGTGGCCACACCAGCTACTGGAGGAGGAATCTCTCTCTAAATACAACAAGAAAAAGAAAGGAATTAAGGGAGAAAGGGAAAATGAAAGAGAGATGTGAAAAAGATACAGAACCCAAAGTAACATGAGAGAAGGAAGATAAGAAAGAAAGAAAGGAAAGGAAGGAAGGAAGGGCGAATTAGAACAGAAGGCAAAGAAAACGATTTGCAGAGGTGCTGTGAGCCAAAAGGAGAATATCAGAGGTGGGATTTTTGTGTGACAAAGCAGAAGGGAAAAGAGGCAGCAAAGGGAATTTGCTTGTATGCATGTTAAAATCTAACTGTTTCCCTTAAGGAGTAGAGTATTAGTGTCACTTTTGATCAGCAAGTCAATGTTTCAACTGTGTTATCACTGCCTTCCTTGTGGCTTTTAATAATCATTCTTGAAATAGGAGTGTTTTGCAGACATGTTGGGAGATGTTCTTCTCACTTGACTGATTATTTAATCCACCCTGCGGCTGTCTGTCTGTCTGCAGGACAAGGTGTTCATGCAGATTGAAAGCCAGAGAAAGCCAAGAATGGGGCTGACATCGTAGAGCAAATTAACTTACATAATGGCCCTGTCTATCCACCCTCTCTTCACATTCCCTTTTTCTTGGTTTATACTAAACTTGATCAGTCTTTCTTTGGGTTTACTTTTGTTCCCACCCATCAGTCACTTATCGCCAGTTGCCTCAGCTTCTCTGAAGTCCTACTAAGTGCTAGGCATGAATCAGATGCATAAGGAATATAAACAGCACTTCCACCCCAGCAAAAAGGAGTCAAGTAATGTCAGGCGAGAAGGTAGCTGTGACTCCAACCGCTAGGGAGCCCGGGTAGGGAGCAAATGAGAAGAATCTCCAAGGTGTTGCAGACCTGTGCTACGTTAGGTCAGAGGGGGTAATTGCCCTGGAGGTGAGGAAATCAAGGCAGTTTCACGGAGGACGTGAACTGGCAGGTTGTCTAATGATGAGACTGGTGAAATCAGCCCTTTTGAGCCAAGGGAAACACGTAAGCTGACTTGGCAAAGGAACTTAATGTAATTGTCCAATTCTGAATGATTTTTTGTGGCTGTCTTAAGTACTGCCCTGAGATAAATCTTAAAAATGTGTCCATGCTCAGTCACGATCAATTAGAAGCATCCGCCATGGTTACAGCACTGCAGGGGTATCTGTATTAACTGCCACATTCAAAGAATTTAAAAAAATCGAGAGAGCCAAAGCACCAAGTTTGGAGTGGATGGAGAGAGCGTTTCACGCAGGGGGTATAAGAGATTGGTTAGTAAAGAGAACGTGGGGGCAGACTAAAAAGGCTGTGGACGTCAGGCTGAGGAAATTACACACTGTGAGGAAATTACTCACTCGTATTTGCTACTCACTATATTATGTCTGAAAATCTAGTGGGGCCAACTTGGTTTGACTTAAGCTCATAGGTATTCCTGCCATACAGTTTAGATACTGTCAGATAGTTACCATTTTCCACATGTTAACAATCCTTCCAGACATTCAATTTTCCCTAATGCATATTGCCTTGTGTGCAGTTTGTACTTAGTTAAAATTATGCGTGTTCCCTGCTTTCGCAGACCTTTTGGTGGGTGTGACAGGACAGATATCCCATATCTAGAATATACTGCAGTGTGCTTTCCATGCAGTAGTCAAGGTAGAGAGATTGTGGCGGACCAGAGATTGCAAAGACTTCTCATGAGAGCTGCCTTGTCAACTTGCTGGATCTTGAAGGTCAGACCAGTTGTTCATATTCATAAACTCCAAGGGAAAGTAAACAAGAATTTCTGGCTAAAGAGATGAGCAATTATAATGAAGAAAGGAAAGAGCAATGGGTACCACTGTGTGCCTGCTTGACAATATCTGTGGTCACATGATCCAGTGAAATTTGTACACTTGGCATTGCGTACAGAATCTACCGATGGCTCTGACTCCAGTCACCATGGTTCATTTGGTAAACAGGTGTGAGCTATTTGCTGAGCACTGAACAAGGCTCTGTTAAAACATACTAAAGCTAATAATAATTCAGAAAATTCAGAGTGCCTGTTCTGGAGCTACTGACAAGATAATCGGCAGAGAGGTAGCAAATCCAAAATGTACGGTCAAATAAAAAGCATGTTTTTGTAATGCTTTAGCTTGATTTGGGCCCTTCAATTCTCTTGTATGGACTATTGCAGTATAATATAATAGTTAAATTGCAGTTATATTGCAATATAACGTAATAGTTAAATCTCTGAAGCCGCCCTACCTGTGTGACCATGGACAAGTAAATTATACTTCTGATCCTTAATGTTTTAAGGACAAAAATAATGCCTATATCATCATAAGGTATTCTTATAATAAGTGTGAGGTACCTATTTATGAGTAGTCAACGAGTTGAAGCACTTACAACAGTGTTGTGTTATGTTGGTTGTTTTGTTAGTGTTGCAATTACTTCTTAAATGGTATACTTGCCTTCTATTGCCCCTTATATGATCTGTACTTTACCCAGCTTCTAGGGCTATATTTTCTAATGGCTTTCATGGAGGTGATATATACACACCTACTGGATATTTTTTCAACATGAGAGAGGATCGGTAGATCAATGTCCAGGTTTCTCAGCCTGCAAGATAAGGCCCCCACGATCTGGCCAATTTAATTTTCTTGTACACGATCCACCATGCTTCTTATACTCTGACATGTATCATGTACTCCAGCCACACTCAACTACTCATGAGAGAAGTTAAGTGACCCCCAAGATTAGAAGGTCACAAGGTTATTCAGTGACGTTAAATGACATTTCCAAGGATGTCCTCTGACTCCTGAGCCTTTGCCGTTTCCGTCAATCCACTATGCTGCACTTGAGAGCTGTCGCTGTATGAAGATCATGTGTTCACATTGTCTGTGTCTGCCACTTGACTGAGCTTTTGAGGGCATCTTGTCTCATTCGTCTCTGAATCATCTGCACCTGGTATTAAGTAGGGACCAACAAGAGATTTAATGCATGCTTGATGAAACAAGGTAGTCAGGTAGATGTATTCATACATGCACTTATTTATATATTAATTAGACACTGACTTCTAGTGGGTTCATCAAACAAAATAAATACTATTTATTACTGCTGAGCACTCACATAATGCCTTTGCTTTCTTTTTTAATGAAAAATGCTCATGGTGAAATTTTCAAAGAGCATGGCAAGCCAGACAAAGATGCCTGCCAATGAAGGAGATCTTGGCTCCCACACGTAAAATGTGGTCCCTCCACTCTCTGTCCATTTGTACTAGCATTATGGAAAATGATAGATACAATGTGTCTTGGTCCATTTTGTGTTGCTACAAAGGAAGGCTGGAGGTTGGATAATTTATAAAAAATAAAATAAAAGGCTTACTTGGCTCACAGTTCTGATGGCTAGAAAGTTCAATATCGGGCATCTGTATCTGGCGAGGGGCTTCAGCTGCATCCACTCATGGCAGAAGGTGCAGAGGAGCCAGTGTGGTGTGTGCAGAGACCACACGGTGAGGGAGAAAGCAACTGAGAGAGAGTGGGGAGGTGCCAGACTCTTTCTAACAACCAGCTCTGGCAGGAACTAATAGAGGGAGGAGAACTCGCCCCTTTAGGGAGGGTGTTAATCTATTTATGAGAGATCTACTCCCATGACCTGAACACCTCCCACTAGGCCCCACCTCCAACATTGGGGATCAAATTTCAACATGAGGTTTGGTGGGGACAATCATCTAAACCAAAGGCACAATGTTAGACTCAAAATTTCAGAAAAAAATGGGAAGATCTCTTGACTCTTGGTTCTTGTTTTTGAACTCTCAGGTTAACGTAAATGACTCTGTGTCTGTGGGTGTGCGTGTGTGTAGCTAACCCGGTTTTGCCATATATATTTCATATTGCTAGATTTTTACTATAACCCAGTGGGAGAGGTGAGACAAGGGTTATTTCTTCCAAATTACTGATGAAAAGCCTAAGGTCCAGGAAGGTTAAATGCAGTCTTTTACTAAGGGGTATAGTGGGGTTGGTGACTGCAGAAAAAGAAACAGAAAGAGGTTAAAGCTCTGTATAGATATCAAAGTGACATTGACAAAAGACTGCTGTAATAAATTAGCATTCCCATCTTGACTGACTCAATTGGCAGGAACAAATTCACAGGGTAGGTAGAAAAGAGAATGGGAAGGGTCCTGTTATAATTTGTCAAGTAGTCCACTGACTACTAGAAACACATTTTTAAAAGGAAAACAAATCAAAACTACAAAGGAGCAATGCTATTTTACTTTGTAAAGGTCCCCCAGTAAGTGACAGAGCCCAGAATATGTCCCAGATTTTATGACTACAAACTCATAAATAACCATAATGTGTTTCAGGATTGTGTACTTCACATGTGACATTGATAAGAATTGTGAATGGTTTGCAATTGTGAGTATCCCCACGGAAGTGCCCAAGGGCCTGGCCACACCACACAAAACCAAGGATCAAAAAGGGACCACACAGGCCAGGCACAGTGGTTCACGCCTGTGATCCTAGCACTCTGGGAGGCCAAGGAGGAAGGATCGCTTGAGCTCAGGAGTTCGAGACCAGCCTGAGCAAGAGCGAGACCCCGTCTCTACTAAAAATAGAAAGAAATTAGCTGGACAACTAAAAATATATATACAAAAAATTACCCGGGCATGGTGGCACATGCCTCCCAGCTACTTGGGTGGCTGAGGCAGGAGGATGGCTTGAGCCCAGGAGTTTGAGGTTGCTGTGAGCTGGGCT
>CM052442.1:128338676-128358227 GCA_028533085.1 Varecia variegata
GGGGCAGGACAGGACCTATTTATCTTGTAGCTTGCTGTGGGATAGATAGAAGATGATAAATCAATGAAAATGTATTGAACATCTCTTCTGTGCCACTGAGGATTCAAAGATAAACGAACAAAATACTCCTCTCAGGTCTTAAAGGAAAATTCCTAGCTTTGGAGGAAGAAAGCACTCTGGGAATCTATTTAGCATCCTGTCTTTGGGATGGGGGTGACATGTGTGAGAGTCTGAGGGTGGCAGAGACAGCATACTCTGCCCGAGGGATCACTTACTTGGAGAATGGGAAATTGCTTTGTAAACACTCAGGTACTAAATGATGAGGCACTAGGAAGCAGATGGATTCTCATTAATTCTGGGTGTCATTACAATTATTATTGCTACTCATATTACTATTACGCAAATCACCATTTAGGGTCTGAATTGTTTCCCTGTGTTCATTCTTAATTGTATCAGTCTGTTATCTTCACTGTTCTATTTCTGCTGTAGAAGATTGAGTCTCCTGGTTTGGTTTCTTTTCGCTTTGTTTTGCTATCCTCTTTTCTCCCTCTTTCTTTTCCAGTGAAATCTGTTATTCTCATTGAGCTCCCCACACCAATCTGCTGGGCCATCTGATTTTTCTAACTCCAAATCTGGTTCTATTTCTAGCTAACTGCTGACAATAATACCATAGTTTTCCTTGTAGCAGTCATATTCATTTGTTCATGATCTTAAATAATATAATTTCTGAACATCAACTATGTATCAGGCTTTGGGCTAGATTTGGGATACACAGTTACATAGATAACAGAGTTTTTGCTTTCAAGGAGCTCGAAATCAATCTAGTGAGGATGGCAGACAAACATAAAATGACAGGACATTGTGTTAGAAATCATGCTACAGATGTATGCAAGAAGTAGCAGGAGGATATAAGTGGGGAAGTGGGCCTATACATGGAGACTTAAGAGTCTAAGTCATGGTTATGATCCATCTGGAAAGATAAGATAGCCACTATTCATAGACAGGTAGCCTAACAGAGGAAAAATTAATTTCTCTATGCTCAGGGTCTGTTCAGCAAGCTCATCCCAATGGCATCCCCAGAGTATGGACCCAAGCCTAGTGGCAATTGCAAGGAGAGGAGGTGGTTGGGGGAGAGGAGGTGCTCGGAGGAATGTTAAGCTTCTCTTTAATGACCAGCAGTGTCATAACAATGCATTTCCAAACAGACATGCAACCTATGCAAAAACAGTGTTCTTGCAATATAAATTCAGGGTCCAGGCAAGTCCTCAGACAAGCCAGAACTACTTTAGCCCCAACCCAGGCATTTCTACCCAGATTTCTTCCTCTGAGACCTTCTCATGTATAAGGCTAGTCACACTCCAGTACCCAAGGTCCACGGCTTCCAGCTACTCGGATAAATGAAAAATCCCCAGCACAGTTCATCAGTGGGGAAAGAAGTATGAGGCTGACACACTGTCAGTCCTTTTCCTCATCTGTTTGTGCAACTGGTCTCCTGATTTCAAACTGATACTAGAGCTTGTTTCACAGGAGAAAGAGAAGAACTCTCCTTCCACAAGGATCTTGGCCCTAGCCCTCTCCTTTCTCGCCTCAGAATTCCACTATATCTCCTTTAGGTCATTAAATACAAAAATATTAATCTACATTTCTTTACCAGATTATGAGAATGAGGCAGCCCTTCTTCTAACATTTGCTGCCTTTAGTCTCATATTAAGGAAGGAAGTGGCAGGTGGAGGGAGAACAAAATAAGAAAAAGTACAATTCTGATCTCCAAGAAGGAATGCTGTTGTATGTGCAAGGCATACACTGTTTAGAACATGACAATTTGGAGAAAGATGAAAGGAAGGTTTGCCTGGATTCCAGAATGTGCTGGAGAACAGTGCATGATACCATTTAAAGGGCTGGTTGAGATCTGACTGAATGCCCTGTGTAGCCACAAGACCCAATTACACAACAAAGAGGAATAGCCCAACTGTAGGACTCTCGGAAGGATCTGTTCTCTGGCCATCTGCTGCTCTGAGGTCAATATCAATGGACTCCCTTGAGAGGAAACTAACGTATAAAAAAAAAAAACTAGCCATTTTTCTTTCATGGCATCTTTTAATATATAATAACTCCGTGAGTTAAATATCTGTATACACAAAGGCAAATGAGACTCAAAGAGGTTATCAAACAGGTTAACCAGCTGGTTCAGTTTATAGATCCAGCACCATGTTCAGCCAGGACTTGAAACCAGACCTATATGACTCCAAATGTCTCGCTCTTTCATGCAGGATTTACTCACCCACCCTCAGATAAGGAAGTTACCATTTTCAACTTACTGAGAAAAGCTTAGTTTGGCTGGTGCGTACGGGACAAGTAGATGGTGTTATGAAGTGATATGGGGACAGATAAGCAGAAGCCTAATTGGGATTTAGAGAAGTACAATACACAGTTTCCTTCACAGTTTCTTCATCTGAAAATTTAGGGGGTTATTATAGAGAACAAATGAGATAACATATGTAAACCAGTGCCCATAGTGCCTGCAAGATATGCACTCAATACTAGGAGTACCAACCACGACTGCTGGTGTCATTTACTTTCACTTTCTATTCCAGAAAAGTCATTATGTGCCTTCTGTAATTTAGGGGGACAAAACAACCGAGTGAAAAATAAGGTGTTCCTTGCTCAGACACAATGAGATAATTTGGGGGAAGAAAGCCAGAATACCATTATGCAAAATAGAAGAATGAGTAGAAATTCACTAAGCTCCTTAATTTGGGCAAGTGAGATACTTTTGTTTTTCTCTATTTTTGACAAATGCAGGAGTCAGTCTTACATATACCTCCTTTTGAAATGAGTTACTGTTTCTGTTTGGGTTTCTTACCCGAAGAGACCAGAGCAAGTTTCAGGGTACATCAGAACAGATGAAAGCATGATTTTTTTTTTTTCTTAGATTGTTGTCTTCCTTTGATGCCCTAATAATCTTCACTCTAAAAATCTGCAGCACACAAGATCTGCTTGGAAGGAGCCTTTGGGGCTGCATTAGTAAGCGAGACTCTAGGGTACAGAAATAATTCAACCACGACAAGACATATTATTAGACTGAACAGAGACTAGGTGAGGGAAGCAAATATCATCTCGCCGGAAAATGAAAGTAGATCTTCTTTAGATAGCATTAATTTGGATCAGAGTACCTGAATTATGTTTTGTTTTGCTCCGTCTCCTAAGTTCATATCTTGAAGAATATTCAGGTTGTTGGTGTTGTGATTTTTCTTTGAACCATCGCTTCAGGGGGCAAGTGACATCCTTACATCTTTTAAAAGACCAATGGCTTGGGATCTGGTCTTGTTTTTTTTTTTTTTTTTTTTCAAGAGCTAGTTCTATAACCTTAGGCTTAGAAGTCAAAAGCTTTACCAGATCCTTTTCCTGTAAAATGAAGAGGTTGAATTGGGTGATCTCTAAGGGCCCTTTTATCTCTAAACACTTGTAACTGTATAAAGCTGAGGTAATAATACATCTTCTCACCTCACAAGATTATTGCAAGGATCACATGAGAGAGCTGATGTGCTTGGAAATACATTAAGGGCTATCCAATCTAAATAGTAATAGCGGAAGTATGACTTAATCTTGGACTTCAGTACTAGGAGTTAAATAAGACTTTAGATGCCATTTGGTTTCATTATTCCCAAACGGGCTCTAGAATGGGCCTTTTTACACTGAACAGGATGACCTTTGTTGTTTTTTTGGAGAGTTTGATTTAGTTGGTTAGCCATGGAATCTGGGATCTATATTTACAAAACCATGTGCAATTAAGGATTCAGGTTCTGTTGGTGAACACAGAATGTTTAGTTTCTCCTTCATGGCAATTTATGAATCACTTCTACAATGAGGTATTACATTGATTAGAAGTAGATTATCATAGTCATTTGTTAGTATTTTAATATTGAAACGTGGCACTAGGTAATATTTGGCATTGGAAAACTTGGGTTTAAATTCCACTCTTTAATGTATTCACTGTGTAACTTTGAACAAATCACTTACCTTCTCTGAGCCCCAGTTTTCTCATGCTTTAAAGAACACAAACAATAGCTATCATCCATAGTGCCTTAATAATTGAAGAGATGCTGCATGTGAAGACACGGATGGAGTATATTATATGTTAGCTTGCCTTCCTCTTTACTTGCCCTTGAAAGTGTTGTGGCTATGAAGATATTGATAAAACACAATGCTGCATAATAATCATATGATTAGTAAAGCAATCTATCTCCAAGTTGTATAACAGGTGTCTAGATATCCTACCATCTGAACAGATGCCAACGCATAAATTTGTTTACAGGTATCTCCTCCTCTCTCAGAGACTAAGAGTGTAGTGGGTGGTGTTTGGGTGAGTAAAATTACCTTCTGTTATTGTTAGTTTGTTTTAAAATTTACGAAGATACACCCAAATGTATGTCTTGCAGAAATTTTGCCTTACTATTTAGCTGTATTTATTCATACACAGACATGTTTGCATAAACAAGTACATTTTTCTTCTGCAAATATTCTTTCCTATTTTCTACCATTCCAGGTCTCTTAAGTAAATCCACTATTTACAATAGAGCTGTTTTAATGACATGTTTATGAAAATACGGATCCTAATCACAGTTTCCCTATGGACTACCAAAGAGAATTTGAAACCCTGTTAGTAGCTGGAAGATGAAAGGGGGATTCAACTGTATACCAAATTGTATCTGAGGAACTGAAATTGTTTTATAAACCTCCGTTAGGTCTCAAACCACTCCCCTGAGGAAGGAAAGACATATTATGTACTTTTATGGAGACACGACTTAAAACCCATGGTGAAGTTAATCACTTTGCATCAAAAGCCCTAATAGCTAGTCCGTGGTGGAGGTAGGAACAAAACAGAATTTCTTCCTAGGGAGCAACTTACCTTCTTTTATTTGCCCGATTACTAGAGTGTATGAAACTTCTGGAAAATTATGACAAGTGTTCACAAGAAACCCCTGAGAAAGGATTAGCGTTTGTTTCCCAGTTTAGGAAATGAGCGATTTGTTTTCCACGCGAATGCAACGGCACCTTTTTTTGTTTTGCCAAACACTTAGGTGGAAATGACCCCTTTGAGGAAGGGGAAAAGAAGAGCAGAGCAATTCAGGAATTAGGATAGCAATTGGCAGAATATTTCTTTTTCTTTGCTCTCATCTCCTCCTTGTACACAGCAACCTGCGCAGATACTGCACGCTAGAGGGCACTTGAGGTAGAAAAAAAAAAAGCCTTCATATCCACTCTAACGGGACCAGTTTCCCAAGCAGGCACGAGAAGGCAACCTGAAAGCAGTGCCCCGATTTCCACATGGCAGCCTTTTTAATAAACAAACAAACAAAAAAAAATCCGTAGCATTACGCAGCTTCGTTAATAAAAGCAGCCTGTTCACATTCTCAGTAATGTAATTGCCTTTCAATTTCTTGTAGTATTTGTTGACTGCATATATATGTGGTCTCTCTAATAACCAACTTGATAACAACTAATCAGAACTATCAACTGCATTTTATGCATAATAAAAGAACTGTTTTGCCTTCCCCTCCATACATCTGTATTCCCCTAAACATCTGTAATGATGCATTAGTATAAGTGTGCAAATTTCAAATAATGGTAATCTAAACCAGACTTAAAATCAGACAAATTTAATTATTATGTTTTAATAGTAAATACAATCTGTTATAACAAGTAGTAGCGTGAGGAAGGGGTCTCTCCTTTTCGTTCTTCTTTTCCTACTTCTTTTTTCTTGTTTTTCTTCTTTCTTTCTTTCTTCTTTTTTATTTAGAACACAACATGAACTATTTTTAATTTTTTCCCCTTCTGGGCTCCAAAGTTAAATAACAGTGGTCTAGAATCTTAATCTAGTTGTTGTCTTTCAGGAAAAGAAAGAAAAGAAAAATAAAAACTAAAATGCTAAGTGTACAGCCCACAAAACCTGGGCTGGCTTATTTGATAGCTTTGTACCAGTCCCCTTAAATCTATCTGCCCACCCCCACACCCCCAGTTTCTGTTTAGAAGCTGAATTGGAGCTTATCTCTTTTCTAGCACCTGGGAAGATGGGAGATAATGCCGTTTTTGAAAACCTTTTCCAAAATGCTTTCGGCACAGATGTGGTTTTCAGAAAGTGTTTACACCTCCATTTACTGAAAATATAATGGCAAGCTCAAGATTAGTAATTACAGTCAATATTCAGAGATACAGGCCTAATTTCAGGGACAGCTAAAACCAGCAGCCAAGAAACAGAGAGAATCACAACTCGGAATAGTAAGCTCAGTGATGATTTTAGCCCAAGAATACATAACCACTTATAAAAAAAATCAATTTAGTTTTTCAAATCTCATATTAAACATCGGTGAAATAATCAAATGTAAATTTAATATGCTTACACATTTTTCCTTTTTTATTTTGGTTTTAAGATAGTATTTTGTCTTAAAATATCCCAGGACAAAACCCATAAGTATTGATAATACGCTAGTTTTCCCCTTGTCATTTTTATATACATAACATGAGAACAGAATTGCCAAATGTGATTTCTCAAACTTTAGAAAGCAACAGAATCCCCTGGGGGCATTTGTTAAAACCCATATTTCTGAGACATACTCAGATTTAGGGCCCAGCAATTTGCATTTCTAACAAATCCTCAGAGGATGCTGAGGCAGAAGCTGGTCCAGGCATTGCAGGTTGAAAACCACTGGCCTAAATAAATACCTGTAATTGTTCACATTCATTTAATGTGAGCACCATCACAAATAGTCAAGATTTTAGTAAGAGGACGATTTAAAACAAACTCATAAACTTAAAACAAAAGCTATCCTAAATTTATTTAAACATGTGCAAACTTCTCAAAAATTGCTATCCTAATTTTTTTTTTATTCTTACGACTTATGCTTCAATATTAGAATTTAAAATAAAATTTTAAGTTTCTGATGCCTAGTGCCATAGTGGTTATATATTACTTACCTTCTCCCCACAATTTATAATAAAGGACATGGTTTCACATATCTTCATCCTAATGAAATGAGGAAAAAGACTCTGCATTCCTGGAAAATATTACATATTAGTTGGTGTTGCATTTATGTTTTAGCCTTCTTCATATTTAAGATTCTTGAGATTTTATTTTAAGTGATGATAACCCTGGCAGGCATCACCTTGTAAAATTCCTTTACCCATGGGATCCACACTCCTCAACTCCACCTTAAGGAGATATTCCATGAATTCATTAATTCACCTAAATTTAAAAGCAACCCAATAACCCTGAAAGTTATCAGTTTTGTTTTTAGTTTGTTTGTTTTAGTTTTAATTGTGTACTGGAGGATGAAAATCAGAAAAGACTGCATTTTAATGCGGCAAATAATAGATATGTTCCATTGGGCCATTTCCTGTTTCAGCTAGGGAAGTTGAAGTCTTTCTAGCACTCTCTTCCTCTTCCAGGGCTCTGTTTCCTCCAAGCTAGCTGACTCCTCACTCTGCAACTAACTGGCCACTTGGTTTACTGTCTCCTTTTGTCAAAATGGGAACAAAGGTTCTAGCCAGAGTAACAAAAGGAGTGTATCTTTTACTACTTGGAGACTCTTTCCATCCCTTTCATTCTCAACCGCAGTAGACTCCTCTGCAAAACTGTCTGCCTGTTGCCAAGACCCAGGCTGGAGACATTCTGCCTCATCCTACTTTTGGCACCAGTCAGCCAAGGTTATACTGAATGCAATCTTTCCTCCCTTGCCCCAACTCCTTCTCAAATTATACTACTGCCCTATCAGATAATTCCTCACCCTTCCTCCCCCCCGCAGTGCTCCACAACACATGCAATTTCAGTTGCCATTTCAAAAAAGCCTGTGGAGCACAGTCCTCTTCCTGCTGGAAGGCTGTAACCCTGAAGATGATGTTGAAAATAAAACACTTTCTTGAGGGGGTAGGCTCTCACCACTGCGACATTACACTGCATCTTATTAAGAGTGGGTGGAATCGTTAAAGAGACAAATAACCTTGTCTTTCGGCATCCCTGATCATCTCAGAAATATCCTTATAGCGCTTTTTAACATCCTAATCCTCTTTCACACTGCTTAATCATCCGGACCTCTCCTAAGAATTAGTCAGGAAATTCCTACTGCAGTGCTTTGAGCAGAGATTAACAGGTATACACAAGGTTAAATTCAGTGAAGACAATGTATGGAACTGCTTTAAGAGTAAATATGGATAAAGTGAGCCAAAACAAATTCATCCAAACTCAAGGTATCATTGGATTCTGGTTCTCTTTACTTTGTCATCACAGTTTTTTTTTTTCTTCTCCTTCTTTCTTTCTTTCAGAAAATGAGATTTGAGGATGCTGTCTCTCTAACATTCTGGCTTGCTTTTGAGATGAGTTTGTTACTTGTGACAATCCCCAGCTTTCAGTAGCACATGACCTTTGCTTTAGTTCTCATAGATGTAAAAAGGTACCCCAAGGAAAGGTTCAAACTATCTGTTCAAAGTGAAAATGAATGTCTGAAAATTAAGCACAACCCAAAATGTGATCTATTTCTTTGTCCACTTGGGACTGTCTGGTCTAGCAGCAGTTATAATTTGATTGAGGCTTGACTGCTGTTCCTTTTTCCAAGACAGAATTAGCCAATCCCAATGCCCTGTAAGCAGACACAGTCTGGGAAGAGAACAAACAGTTACTTCGTGGCTGCCTGGGGGGTGGGGGGAGGGGGTGAAAGACCTCCTGGTTCTCTTCACCTCCCCCTTTCTGAAATAATTCACAAAGTTTCTTGCTCATGACAGCTCGAATGTGAAATAAACAGATATTAGACCTACAGTCAATATTCTTTTGAACGTTTCACAATGGGATGCTAGATGCAGTGCAAAAAAAAATGTCAGATTTGCATGAATATTATAAGCATATTGTGCCTATTTTCTCATTCTGTTCACTCTGTCTCATTAATTTGAGTCAGACAGTACAATCTCTACCGACCGTGTGTCTGGTCCTCTGCACTTTTTTCCCCTTCTGTTGGGGCTCTGTCCCCAGATGGTAAAATCTCAGGGCTCAGATCTTGTGCACGCAGGGAATGGACTGAATCGGGGTCCCCTGTGGAGGGGAGTTTGAAAAAACAAAGGTCAGGATTAGTCTGTCTTCTATTTCACTCATTTTATTAAAAGGTGATCACAGCAGCTGAATATTTCTAGGTGTTAGCCTCAGAGATGAAAATAAAAGAAATCCGGACCTCCTGGTTCACGATGCCTCCTTCTTACACTGGCTCTACCCCAGGGTGGCCATGTCTCAAGATCTGCGCAGTCTATCAGGGGACTTGAAGGGGCCAGAGACGGGGCATCTCTTGGTGGAGGCAGGAGAACTGCAAGCGTGGTACCCGAACAGGAGATGAGAGCACATCGAGAAGACCTAACAATTCCTCCCCTTATTTGCCATGCAAGTTCTGCTTCCACCCCCCACACCCACTTACTGCGCGCCCCTCCTCGTTGTTCCTCATTCCATCTCCCCAAAGCATCACTAGGACATCAGGAATGCGCTCGCTCTATCGACACGCAGCCTCTAAACCGTAGCGTCTGAGTACTAGGCAAGGGTCTTACAGCCACCCTATTCTGTGCGCCAAGAGGCCCTCGGCGTAAAAAGGAGATGAGCTGCACGCGCGTGTACCCCTTTGCCCTGACGCGTCCTCTTCCACGGAAAACAGCTGTGGGCCACTGAGACGCTATTCAAGATAACGCCAGCGCCAGGGCTCAGGTGAGACCTGGAGAGAGAACACTCGCTGGCACCTCCTCCGCAGCCTGCTACATCATCTGCCAGCTCTCTTACCCGGGAGCTCGGCCCTCCGCGAGCTGCGCGCACCGCACGGAAGGGCGCATCTTCACCCCGCAGCGCGGGCGGTGGAGACGCGCCGGGCGTGCTCGGAATCGAGGAGCAAAAAGTTGTGCGCCCACTTGGTAGGGGGAAAGGGAGCGACCCGGCGAGCGCGCGACAGCGAAGGGGAAAGGCGGGGAGGGGGCGGGGTGGGGGACTGCTTACATGAATTTCCAAGTGGTAGACCTGCCTCTGCGCTCTGCCCAATGAGATCCATCAGGGGAGGCACCCGGCTCACTTTTCCACATCACTTCACAGTTACATTTGGCAGGCAGGCGGGCTCGCACGCCGGAGCGCACAGCCCAGATTTAGTGGATTTATTTGGAATCTCCCTGCCTCCTGCAAGCTCCTCCACCGCCACCGGTTTGTGCATAGACGGTAGCATCAAGCCAGCAGCTGCGCTTCGGGCTGCGGACACCCAGAGCCCGGCGCCCTCGCCCCGCGTCTCCGCACCGGCTCCGAGAGGCATGCACGGAATCCGGAGGCGCCTGCCCAGCGCGCAGGGACCGGCCGGCGCTCGCCGCCCTCAGGAGCCGACCCCGAGCCCCTCCAGCCATTTGTGAACCAGGAGGCTTGAAATTCGCCAGCGAGGAGCCACACGAGAGTAAGTGTCTCCTCCACCCGCAGTGTTCGTTTTTCTCTATGGCCCCAGGACCTGGAAGCGACCGTTTCTTTTAGAAATTCCCATGTCCCTTCGGACACCTTGCGCGCACCTCCCTCCTGGATGGTGGATGCGGGTTCCCAGGACAGGCACAGGCTGAGCTGCGTGTTCTTTCGCGGTGTCTACCACTGAGGCGGACGCCTCGGGGTTTTGCCTGATGGTTTTTGCAAACTGCTCTGACAACCGATCCTGGGGGGAAGCCAGCTCCAGGCTGTGCCCCTCCAGTCTTCCTACCGGTCTCCCTCCCTGCGGTCGCCTGGTGATTTCGCCGCCTCCCAGCACAGGCGCCGCTGCAGCCGCGCGCTTGCACTGCGGGGTCCGTGAGGTGCATGGGAAGCACCCGCCGCCTGCCGTGCGGAGGGTGCGGGCCGGGGAGGAAAGGAGGCGAAGGGGCGGGAGGTGCCCTATCGCGAGGGAGGGCGATCCCCGCGGTGGGGGTGCGGGCCGCGGCTCAGCTGCGAAAGCCTCAGCGCCAGGCTTTCCCACAAGTGGCTGCTCCAGCCTGGGAGGCGCGGTGCCCGCTGCAAACTTGCGGGGCTCCCTGGCCGCCCGGCGGCTCTGACCTCGCCGAGACGCAGCCCCGCATTTGGGCTGCACCCCAGGCAGTGTTGTCCCCGAGCCCGTGAGACTGCGCTCATAGAGGCCCCCTGCTCTGGGGACTCCTCCAGAGCCCCTCTCCTAGGGACTGCAGAGCCCTTCTCTGCGCTTGCTGTCATCTCGCCCCTCCTTGTCTGCGCACCCTTGGGGGGCGGGCCGCGCCCCTCGCAGGACCAGGGGAAAAGGGGGCTCTCGCCTGGGTTCTCCCGGTGCGTAACAGGTTCATGAGGAACCTACTCCCGCTCTCCCAGGTTCCCACGGAGGCTGGGAAACAGTGAAAACCTGCCGCCCCCAACGCTGATGCCAACAGGTATCCACAGTTTGATCCGCTTTCCCCTCCCCAGCACCGAAGCCTCCCCCCACTCAGTCTGGCAGAAACCTCAAAGTTTCCTAGTCTCTGACCCTTCCCCGCAGGCACCCAGCCGGCGGGTCGCCGAGGACTAGCCGCTTGCCTCCGCGAGCGGAGATGGCAGCTGTTTGCTTGGGTTGCTAAACGTAAGAAATCAGACAACATTAATTGTTTATTGTTGCAAACGCACAACATTAGTCCGTAATGGAAAAATCAGACTGGCAGCTGCTCACTTCAGCTCCAGTTAAAGGCTAGCGCTTATAACGGAGCCAGCGGGAGGGAGAAAGGTCCCTTCAACTTTACCACCCTTCCTGAAGATTCCACAAGAGTTTCCTCCTTAGCAGGCACGATCCGACAATCCCTTAGCGCGCTAGAGCTGCTAATCAGATCAGCGGCTGGCTTTCGCTCGGCTCCACGGTATTTGGGGGCTGGCAAAGGGAGCGAGGGGACGCTGGGGAAGGTATGCGAGAGCAGTGCCCTCTCGCACCGGCACCATCGCGAAGCAGATCGCGGGGACTGGGGGTGGTTGGGGCCCTTTGCAAGCGCCTGTCCTCTTTACAACACTCCTGACTGCCATCTCAATGGTTAAAAACCCTCCCTGGGCTGTCACCTCCGGCTTCGTTATAAAGAGCTTTCCAACTAGAAAACTCTATGTAGGAAAGAGATATCTATGTAAGATTGGAGAGTGGGAATTTCCATCCATTCAAGCCTCGCTGCTGTAACTCACTGCATGCAAAGTGAGCCCTGTCGTTCATGCTAAAATGCCACTGAAACTCCTGCCTCGCTGTTGCTTTTCATCTGCTGTGTCCGGTTTTGCAGGGATTTCATCTGGAGTGAGTGTGTGTGTGTGTGTGTGTGTGTGTAGGGGGTTTCTTCTACTGAGAGGACTGATACCTTTGAAAGATGTTCTGTAAGGATTGCATTTTTTTTTTTCCTTGAAGGGAGTTCTCCATAATCATCATGTCGAGACATGTTTTTCCACTTCCCTGAGCGCTGTGGCTGAAAGAAATTCTAGGGCTATTCCCTTTATTGAATAATAATTCTGATAGTATTTTGTAATTCTGCTTTAGCAGGTTTGAAGCTCCCTGTCATATAGTCATTTCATGCTGGAGTAGTCCCAGTATTTTAAATCACCTTGGAGATTATATATATACACGTGTGTGTGTGTGTGTGTGTGTGTGTGTGTGTGTGTGTATATATATTCCTGGACTTTGAAAAAGGTGAGGCGGAAAATCACTTCTGAAAACAGAGAGAGGAGTCTTCCCAGCAATTCCGGAGTCAGTTTCATTCAGGGCTGTTCAGTGGCCGTTCATCTTCCTCATTCTGATAGCTACACCACCCAAATGAGTGTCAAGGTATCCCCTGACCCTCTCAAATAGGCCAAATATTTTAGAGGGACTGGCCAATAGTCTCTGAAATTTGTGCTGTCATACCGTCATTCAAACTTTTTAATCTGTCCCCCCTGCAAATCAGATCTTACACTTCTAATTATGACTGTTAAAAATCAATGTTTCTGCTTTATAATTTACAGTTTCCTAAAGCCCTCAGAACTCCAGATGGTAAAGTCTCTGTAACATTTCTTGGCTGCATTGCTGGGGTCCGGAATGCATTACTTGAGTTCTTGAAACAGTATGAATTTTGCTGAAGAACAGACAATTTTATAGCAGCCCTCAGTAGAAGAGCGGCTCCATTTGCCTGCTGTACACATAGCAACTCTGAAGGGAAGGAAGTCCTTACCCTGGAAAATAACTTTATTTGGGTATTATGAAAAACTGTGGTCAACACAGTATTCATCTACAGCAATCCCTCAATTAGCACTGAAGACAATTTAGCCAACGGCAGCAGGATCTATGTAAAACCAAACAAAACAAACAGCCCACAAAACATGCTCAGCAGGAGGGAATACACCACTTGAGAAGGCATTTGTAAAGACTGTTATATGAAAATACTCATGTTGTAACACTTCCTTGAAACTATGCACAAATTTAAGGTCCAATACTCCTTGTTAACTGGGAGGATCAGATTGTTGGAGCAAAGCAAAGAAACTCCAAAGAATGAGGATATAATGTTTCTATCTAAGAAATTGTACCTCTGGGCTCTGCTTTCCAGGTTCTTTTTATTGTTTATTGGTAGGGAAAAAGAACATGCACATATTGAAAAGTTAGAATCCACACGTTAACAACTGTTCAGAAAATGTGATCAATATAAGTAAACTAATGCTTAAAAGAAAAAATAATAAACTTTGTTATTTTTCTACTCAAGGTGATACACCTCACAGCTTTTATCAACATTCCAATTTGAGCAGATTTTTCATGCAAAAGCCAAAAGCTTTCAATGCATAAAGTGACATTCAATTTATATTTGCAACCATACTTTTCTGGTCTATCAGCAAACTTTTGTGTTTGGCAAATTAAGGAATAAGAATAATCAGAGTAGCCTTTGAATTTCAGATGCAATTAGAGGTCTCAGAGACTTCTTTTTTGAAAATACTGTGCTCAGTTGTACTGCTGATACTGGTTGCAGGCATTTTATATTTGTTACAAAGTTATTTAGTGCAGCATGGAAAAATACAATTTTATTTTTGTTCTCAGCACTGTTGGCATTCACAAATGAAAAGGGCTAGCATTGCGTTTTAATTTAGGAAAAGGCTCCTAACTTTGGTGTATTATACATCTCTTACAGGGGATAGAAATAAAGCAACGCTAATTCTTGTTGCTCTGTGTTGTGTGTTGCATGCAGACACACAGACACACAACCCACACACAGAGCTTACTTCTTGAAAATGTGCCTAGATATCTAGCATTTATTGGTCCAAGTCAGATTTTTATCATGTTCTCTTTGGCATTACATCTGCCTTAGATTATTTGATTTGCTTTCCTGGTTACTTAGATTTGTATATCAATCATTCTTTTAGGAAAATGTTATCAGTGGTGCCAGGAATTCCCTCCCCCCCAATTCTGTAAGTGTATATTTATGAAATAGAACAATTTTTTGATGGACAAAGGCCATCATCTGATTTAGCAGAGCTTAATTAACCAAAGGGCTATTAGTCCTTTCTCATTTTATTCTCACAGAAAGTTGTGATGCTAATCTATTTCTGCTGAACTGTTGGTTCCTGTCTCTGGAACCTGCTTCTGATGTAACCACGAGGAGAAAATTAGTTGAACCTGGCAACTTCAAAAGGTCAGAAAAGAAATAAGTTCAAGGGATGCCATTTAGCTTCTTCTCCCATATGTTGCCACTAACTAAATCTCCATTACCTCTTCATGGCAAAGCACCAGGGCCAGTACTATTTCCTTTTTCTGTCAAGTCCCAAGCTTTTATTTCCTGGGTTTTAAATGTCATGTGCTATTCTCCATCATAAACAGCACCCACCTTCTTGCCTTTAAATGTCTTTTTTTTTTCATTAGTAGGTAGAGATACATAGATGTGATTTTCTGTATCTCTTTGGAAAGTATCATAAATAAATAACATTTATATTTAGAATTTTCAAACATTTTCTTTCCCTACTCCCACTGCCCACGTCAGTTGCAGATGCTAGAAGGATGGTTGGCCCAGGGCTAAGCACTGACTTGGTGCTAAGTAAACATTTATTTAATGCATTAACAAATTAGCAAAGATTACACCCTACCTCCTTTACCAGGCTATTTTCAGTAAAGGGAAAGGAGAGATACAATCATATCCAAAGTCCAATATTATGACTTATCTACCACAATTTTCTCTACAGAAATTTCATAAATCCTCCTAAGTTTATTTTTAGACACAGCTTTTTTCATTTTTTAAAATCAATTTCATCCATGTTCTACAAAGCATACTTTTTCTCCTTCACAATCACTTTTTAAGTGATAAGGGAATATAAAAAAATGACATCATTCAGCTTTGTAAAATGAGAATGACTCTAAGACTAGACTTGCATCAACGAATGCCATTAAACTATATGTGATACAAAGTTTCACTTTGTATTCTACTCAGAAAAAAAATGTATTAATTGTGGAATTTCTGGGTGTGCAACTCAGTGTCTATACCTTTCCCTTGTTGAGGATGTCTAAAAAAATAATTGGGGATGAACTGACTTTCTCTCTTGTATAAAAAGTAACCCAGGATGAACTAACTTCCTCTCTCCATACTGGCCTCCCTTATTTCTCTTTAATATATTTTTGAATCACAGCTCTGGATGTCCTAGAAGACAATTCCATACTCCTCTATATTGATTTTAATCAGCAAGATATCTGGCTCACACACACGCACATACACACACACATACATGCATGTGCACATGCACACACAGATATGCCATGACAAGATGCTTCCATGGATGTTTATTGATATTTTAGGCATGTCGAATATATTGGAAAAGAATATTAAATGGAATCTCCTTAATCTTTTTATGTATATCAAGTAAAAATGATACAGTATATTTAAGTTCTATTAGCAGTTAGAACAATATTTTCCATGCCTTCTTTCTGGATAGATTAATACATAAAATATGATTATTTGATTTCTGATGTGATAAAAATGATATAAAAAATCAGTAAATGGGGGAGTTACATAACTATCCTAAGGAAATTATTCCTTTTTTATATGTGCAATCTCATCACCAAAATTTGGTTTAAAAATTACAAAGGCACATTCCATCCTTTATTAGTCTATTGCTGTTTGAGCTTGACAAACAGAATTTTACTTTGTGTCCAACTATTTCCATCTTCCATATGGGGATGGTTAGAAAAATGAAAAAAAATTATTCATACCTATTTTGATTAGAGTAGTCAAACACACATATCTTTGTCTTGCATTTGAGTTTCACTAACATATAATAGCTTAAGATAGTATAGTTACTTTAGAACCTGTGTAATTCCCTTAATTTTGATGAACCATATATTCTAGGTCATAACTCAATATCATTTTTGTCAAATGAATGCTTGTTACCGTTCTGATTGTCTATCCATCCATCATCTGTATCCGTAGTTCAGGTTAACAGTATCGGCGGGTGGTTTTAAAGCTATAAAGTTTTTGAAACACGAAAGAATGACAGTAAGCTGCTCTTGTAAACATATTAGTAGTTAATATACAGTATAATCTAAGTGGCAAAATCTTGACGACTTATACTTGGATACTTGGTTGTATTTCAGTTTCAGTATAACAGACTCTCTAGGCCTGGTTATGCAATATCAATGATGTTAACCATTTCCACATTTCTTAAGTGAGAAGAGAACGCTTCCAATTTCTAACTATCATCAGAGAGTGCTAAAGTTCCATGAAATAAATAGAAAAACTGTGTTGAATATTTTTGGCAGAAGACAATACCTGAACCCGATCTATAATCAGCATAATCTTCTCTGAGTTCCGTTTTAAGTAGTGTATGAGATATCACCTTGGCCTCCTCTTGGAATTAGTAGGGACTCTCCAGTTGTACCATGCTCACAAGAATGAAGGTGATTATGGAATGCAATAAAATTTCTCATACTTTGCCCTCTCAGCAGAAAATAGTGATGGGCAATGTCATGTCTTTTTTTTTTATTTTTAAAATTTTAATTTAAAACATTTAAATTCTTTATTCTCTCTTTTTTGTTTTATTTTCTCCTGCTACCTTGTCTAAGAGACAATGCTATGCTTCTATGGAAAGGAGAGACATGGTCGACTCTGCAGAGTAAAAATACAGCCCTTGAGAGTTCTAATAAAACTATTTGAAATCATTACTTTAATTGTATGTTAGCTGTGCTTAGAGGAAGTTATTTATAAAATGCTGTTTTATTTATATTCCTCTTGGTTCATGCCATTTTTTAAAAAATAAGAGTTGTAAAAAGTTATTTTACTTAATACCTGTCTACATAGAATGTTGGAATTTTCCCCATTGATGTACATGGCAAGAGATTGAAATAAAATATATATTTTTTAAATTAGTCAAGATTTTTTTAAGCGCTGGAAACACTCATTAAATAATAACTAATTTAGCTACATTAACAAAGAGTTTAAATATCTTATTTAATTTTTTACTCAGTCCTTCGAGGCAGGTGATATTAAACACAGCATCAGTTTCCTCATCTGCCACCACTGAAATACATTTGCCCAGGTCACTTATTTCATGAATGACAGAGCTGTGATTCAAACTACTGTCTGACTGTAGCATGAATGCTCTAAACATCTATCTCATAGGGCTCCCAACAGTCTAGCTGTTCTTCCGAGGTTGAAAAAAGTAAGATTGATTCTGATGATTTGCTATGATTTAAAGGGCCAGCGCAAATTGTTTTCACTTACTATATCTTTGGCTGTGAAATTTTGAACATGCGGTTTTAAGATAGCTTTTATATAAAGCAGAAGGGATTGAGATTAGACTTGACAAATGACTTCCTGGCACCACGGTGTCTGTAATGGCAAGGGAGGTGCAGGACTTACAATCCTCTTTTTGGGACTATCTCAATGCAGTTATGCCTTTAAAAAGCCCCAAAGAATAGCTTCATCCTTACTATCTTAACTAAACTTAGGATTCCAAGAAAGTTTTATAGGTCTTGGTCTATATAATACTAGAGAAGGGGTCTTATTTTGACTTTCTCATCTTTGTCACAGGCTTAGGCACCCCATTCTGAAATTTCTATAACAGATACAAAAGCTTCCATGTGAAGAACAAATTTCTGACTCTATCTTGGGAAAGGAGGAGGACAAGGCATTTATTTATTGATTTTTGCCAAGGTAACCAGCGATTATAGAGTTTAAAGAAAACAAAAGCTTCAGGTAGAAAAGAATAGCATGTCAATAACAGCAAAAAGTGCATTCAACAAGTATTGCTCTGGATGGTAAAGCAAGCAAACAATATGTTTTTGGACAGATTGACATCTGGATAAGTATATGGTCTAATGACAAAGACAACCAGAGGGGTTGTGGCTGAGGGAGGGATAAACAAATAAATAAATACGTTTGTGTGTGTGTATATGTACATAAAATATTTCAGCATCTTTTTCTGCCAGGAGAACTGGTCAGGGAATTCTAAAGGCTCTAGAAAAGATGATCTTCTTGTACTATGTATATTCGAATGCATGCACGTATTGTTCTTCTCTAAAATCCGAAGATTGTCCCTACCTGTTGGGCTCCAGCCACCCAGGGGTTGGGCCACACACTGAATCACATCCCCTGAAATACCACTTTGAACTCGATATGCATTTAGTTGTTTTGAACCAGGCTGCTAATGGCTCTAAATTCAAGGTCAGAAATACTTTTAATAGAAACTCAGTGGTCCTGTGTGTCATTTGTGCTTTCATGAAATACTGTGGCCACTAAACCCAGTGGATAATAAAAGCATAATTTCCTGTCAACCGCAATAATCTGCTGGATTGAATCTTAAAGTGTCTCTAAAAGTCTGATTTTATTTTAGACTTCACCTATCAGCGTGTGGCTCATCATTTTGAACTTTAATCCATGTTATTTACAAAATCGATGGTGTAATAAGTTTTTGCATAATGACTTACATATCTAAGAATTGACTGAGTTCACCTTAAAAACATGTTGGAATCAGCAGAGTGAGATCCAGGTTGTAATTAGAACTATCTCTAAAATGTGAGTATGAATGAAAAGTCAAATTATTAAGTATTTTACCCAGGAAAAGCTGTCTTCTTATGGGGGCATTCTAAAGACTTTCTTATACATAAGAATTCCAGAGAGACTGTAAAATCTCTTCATCTCACTATCTGGATGTAAATCAACGCAACAGCATTATAATAAAATGGATTGCTTGGCCAGACATATATAGTGTGGTTGGAAAATGTAAAAATAAGTTGATTTTTTTTACCCCAGCTTTACAACCTTGCTCAATTTCTTCTTCCTTGCGTGAAGTTAAGCAGTTTGTGTATGCAGCTACTATTCACAATGTTTATTAATTCTGATAACACTGCCATAACATTTTGTTGCATACCAAAAATTTCTACAAAGCTGTTCTCTGATGTTTTAAGAGGATATTAGCTCTGCCTATGGCAGAGGTGCAAGCATGCAAATAGTATGGATCTAAATGTCACATTGGAATCCCATTTCTCTATAATTGACAGGATCACCTTGAAGACCACATCTCAGCACTCAATTATAGTATGCATGTGCATGTGAACACAC
>CM052442.1:128358727-128381717 GCA_028533085.1 Varecia variegata
AAGTGACTCTCCCATCATACCATGGAGTCCTCCAGGTCATCTCAAGGAGAACTGAGTTCAGAACTAGTCTTTTGCACTACTTGCTTCTCATAGTGTGGTCCTCAAATCAGTAACATCCGCATTGCAGGAAATGTTATAAGAAATGCATAATCTCAAGTCCTACACTAGATTAAGTGAATCATAATCTGCATTTCAACAAGATTTCCAGGTGATGTGTGTGCATATTAATGTTTGAGCATTCCACTATGATGTGCTAGAACCAACTCTTGACTGGGCTTTAACAGAGATGATGGTTAAATTTTTGGTAACTGCCAGAACCAGTTAATGACCATATTGGAAGCTTGAAATTGTTCATGGTGGAAGTATTTATAGCATGAAATAAGAAAACACTAAAAATCAGGAGTTTTTTTTTTCTTTCGGAGAACCCTTTATTAAATATTAACCAGCCTGCCCTTACCTGTTTCTGGTCTTTCTTTCTAATGAAGAGATGACCTCAGGCTTTGACAGCATCTAGTTTAGTGAAAATAAATCATTATTTGAAATACTAATACTTTTGTACTTCAGTTTGGTTACCGCTACAGTGGAAATGATGAAAATAAAGTAATAATGATACTTACAGAGTTATTTTGAAGAGTAGATATGAATAGATGTGTGTGTATGTTTGTTGTTATTCTTTATGATTTAATATCCAGGCACTTTCTAAGTGTTCACTATTAACCTTGTAATTTTAAAGTTATATTCCATGATGGCAAATCATACTGGCTTTCCACTTTAAATATTCCCCAAACTTAGTCAATTTGGCAAAATTTAAGGAGGTGACATACGAGTGTTTCAGTTGCTAGAAGCTCTGTGCAAAGAGTGGTGGGAATGAATTATGTTGATGAATGGTTTCCATTGAGTTGGACTAATTTCTTCCCAGGGTTTTGCCACTGACTGTAGGGCGTTGGACAAATTACTGCCCACCTCTCTGAAAAGTGAGAAGTTGCATTGGAATAGCACTCCGTTGTCTCCCACACCTTCTCTATGGGAGGCCAAACCTTTGAAAAAATCAAACATACTCTCCTTTTCACAAAGAACTGGCAGACAAGAGGACAACCTATCTGACGTGTACTCTGTGGGGATCATGACCCCCGTGAATTTGGTGGTTAGAGAGAAAGATGGAGTGAGCATGGACTGGGTGATCTTGCAAGTACCAATATGAAGATGACTTTAGATGGTGATTTATTCATAGATCCTAGATTAGCTGGTGGTCTTGTTCCTATCCATTGGTTGTCTAAAATGTTCTCTCTCACATACACCCTCCTTAATTGGCTAATTTCTTGTCAACATTTACATGACACCCCCTCCAGAAAGCCGCCTTTTTCGCTTTTAATTTTCATGTTTGGACACGTTGTCTTGCTTTGTTGCCAGACTGGAGTGCAGTGGCATGATCACAGCTCACTGCAGCCTCGAACTCCTGGGCTCAAGCAATCCTCCCTCCTAAGCCTCCCAAATAGCTGGTACTAAAGGCACAGACCACCACAGCAGGCTGATTTTTTAATTTTTTTTGTAGAGATGGAGTCTCACTCTTGCCCAGGCTGGTCTTGAACTCCTAGCCTCAAGCAATCTTGCTGCCTTGGCCTTCCAAAGTGCTGGGATTATAGGCATGAGCCACCATGCCCAGCCTACCTAGGAAGCTTTCTTTAATGCTTCCAAGATGAGTGGCGTATCCATTCCTCTGTATTCCCCTAGCCTTTCTAAGAGTAAGTTTCACTGAATTAATTATGTATTCCTTTGTCTTTGCCAGTTACATTCTTTGCTTTCTGAAGATAGGAGCTCTGTCCGACCTGTTTGCCTTTTTATCCCTGGTGCCTGACACGTAGCATGTGCTTATCAAGTATTTCTATAATGACAGGAGGGGTTGTGTTCAGAAAGAGAATTTTGGAGTTACATTACCTAGATTCAAATACTGGTTCTGCTCCTTACTGGAGGTGTTCCTTAGGCAAGTTATTTAATTAGCCTCTGCCTAAGTTTTGAACACAAAAAGGCAAGGCATTGTATGCTTTATCTAACTGTAAAATATTGCATTAAGGGATACTATTTGTGGCTGTACACATATTTGTTTATTAATTTAGTCATTTTGACTAATGAAGCTATGCCACTGTATAACATTGGTTCAGGGTCTTTTATCACATTTTACCTGATTGTGACGCATTCAGGTAGGGTACCCATCCTATCACATTCCATCCTGAGTGTCACTTGGTGTTTTCCATAAAGGAAGTATCTGTTATAAATTTAAATTGGGATGAAACTTCCTTATCCCAGAATTATTAAAAACAAAGCAAATGCCAGAGTCTACTTGCAGAGTATTTGGCACGATTTTAAAGAACAGTACATGCTAGCCTGCCCTAACTGCTTTACTAATACTGTCTCCTCGAGTCCTCAAAATAGACCTGGTAGGTAGGATTTATTATCGTTGTTGTTATTAATTGCTTCCCAGTTAGACAACTGGTAAACGCAAGGATTAGAGTCTAAACTCCACACAGGCTGACGCTAGAGGTCACTGTCACAACCATCTCACTGTTTTGCCCTTGGAAAACAGCCTACAAGGCTTTTGTGCACTCAGATATGACTGATCATGGAGCTGGATACATGTGGAAGAATAAGTCCCTTTTCCCTGAGAAGTGTGCAGGCTGAGGCTCCTTGGCTGGAACGAGTCTCAGCATGTGTGTAAAACGGTCCAGCCCTTCCGTCACCAGCATCATCCCACATATGCCCCCTTAGGGAAGGCCTTTGAGCTCCTTGTGCCACCCCTGTACCTTGCTTACTTTTACTGCAGAGGACACACAGCTTCACTCTTTGTTCATCCCTTTGTCTTTTTTACCAAAGCTTCTCAAGGGCAAGGACCATGACATCACCACCCTTCTTGTGTGGCTCACGATAAACCGCATGAATTCCAGTTTAGCGATTGCTTCCTGTGACATGTGTCTTGTTTCTGAGCCATACTACTGCCCTGATAGATAGGAATTATTAGTTCCACTTTGCAGGAGAGAAAACTGAAGCTCAGAGAACTTGAGAGTCTTGTCCATCATTACAGAGATGGCGAGTGGGGTAAGCTGGGATTCAAACCCAGGTTTATCTGCCTCCAGGACAGACCCCTTCCAGCATATCACAGTCCTCTTTCTGCTCCACCTGCCACTGCAAAAGTCTAGGAGAGAACAAGGCACGTAATAGATGTGCTGTCAATGTTGTTAAAGTAAATTAGTAGATCGACGATTCAGAAAGACACAAGGACATGCAGATTTCTTTACCAGGGCTTTTTGAATTTTGTTTTGTTTCAGTTTTTTAAAATATATTTTTATGTCAACATATTACAGAGGTACAAATGTTTAGGCTCCGTATATTGCCTTTGCCCCAGCCGAGTCAGAGCTTCAAGCGTGTCCATCCCCCAGACGGTGCGCACCGCACCCATTAGGTGTGAATATACCCATCCCCTCCTTCCCCCGCCCCGCATCTGCCTGGCACCCGATGAATGTCACTACTATATGTGCACTTAAGTGTTGCTCAGTTAATACCATTTTGCTGGTGAGTACATGTGGTGCTTGTTTTTCCATTCTTGGGATACTTCACTTAGTAGAATGGGCTCCAGTTCTATCCAGGATAATTTGAAGTCTGCAAAGTTCTGCTCTCACAATGAGATGAGACAAGGTATTAAGGGAAATCTGTTGTGAGAGAAGACTTGATTTCCCTGAATGTGCTGCAGTTCCAGGGGAAGGGGAGGACATTGCTCTGGATTCGGTTTTCTCTGAGTTGGTTCCCTCCTGAAAGCTGATCTTCTCTTCAGTTTCCAAAGCAACTTCTGCATGCTGTGGCTCCCCTGTGTACTCATTCATCAGGCTAGGGTCCTTCTGAGGCACAAAGTCCCCGCGATTGAGCTGAGCCCAGGCAAAGAATGACAAGCAGGGTGATCCCACTGGCCATCTTGTTAGATCAGATACTGCCTGATCTAACAAGTATTTGCAGCAGACTCTGGGTCTGCCCCTCTCAGCTGGCTTCACTAAGGCCACTCACCAGCCCAGCCAATCTTAATGGCTTTCTCGATTTCCCATTCTGAGCCACAATGGAACCAGACACCTGGAGGTGAAGGGTTCCCTACCTTATTATGAATTCCCTGAGCCAAACAGTTCCTGATGGTGTCCTGAGGACTTATTTTCCTATTGAATCTAATTCAGCGAGGCTTCTCTCTGGGATCTGAAGTGAACATTATTTCCTTAAAAATAATGTTTTTTGAGAGGGAAGAAACACGTTTTGCCACGCTGAAGGTAAGCAAAAAATGTATTTGACACCTCAGGTAATGGGGATTTTTTTTTTTTTTTTTTTTTTGCCAATCGCTTTCTGAATCTCTTCAATTGAAAATTGTATTTTTACCATATTTTATTCCCAGAGGAGCTTTTCATAATTTAAATCTCCTGTTCAACTGTACATTTAAAATGGGAACCCTGACACTGTCCTGATTATAGCATACAAGTTGGACATTACAGAATTTCTCACTGGGAGCAGTCTAATTGTATTCACTCATTATTAGCATCGTGGCAAAGAATTGTATTCTTGACCCTGCACTGGACACTCTCTACTAGCGGATCCTGGAAGTTAAGACTGTAAAAAATTGGGGAAATTCCCCTTCCCACTCTGCATTTGTAATTAAAAAAAAAAAGTTACTCATTCAATTAATTTCTTTACTGGGTTCAGCATAAAATGAACCCGAACCTGTCTTTAATCAGGTTAAAACAAGAGACGAAAAGAAAAAGGCTTGCAGTCTGTTTTATAAGAGTGCTGCATTAGCACACACCTCAACTTGTATTACAAATGGAAAAGGATGTAAGAAAAGAGAGAAAGGAAGAGATGGAGAGAGAGAAGGAAGGAGGCAAGTTAAGAAGAAAGGAAGGAAGGAAAGAAGAGTGAGGGGAAGGAAAGAAAGTAGGAGGAAAAAGAGAATTTCTATTACTTACAGTAGTTTTTGATAAGTAACAAAGCCACAGAGTGAAAAAAACATTATCTAAATAAAGCTTAAAAATAAAAGGACTTATTAGCCGACTCATTCTAATTCTTCAGATCTTCAGATCCACTTTCTTAACTCAAAGAGTTTCGGACGTGCCTATGTTCACTTAGGTGCTTTTGAAAGGCAGTGATTTTGTTTTAAAACCTGTTTCCATGCCCCTTTATCTTTCTTTCTCCTTGTTTTTGCAGGAAATTTCAATGAAAAGAAACGCCAGTGGACCACAGTCTTAGAAAAGCTGCTTAGATGATGTCTGTTTCCCGTGCTATAGACACGTGGCAGAGCTGTAAGTAAATGCTCGGCACTGCTTGATGAATTGGATGGCTGAAGATTGGAGACAACAAAAATAATTGTCTCGTTTTCGTGGTGATTTGCTTAACTGGTGGGACCATGCCAGAACGGCTAGCGGAAATGCTCTTGGATCTCTGGACTCCATTAATAATATTATGGATTACTCTCCCCCCCTGCATTTTCATGGCGCCGATGAATCATTCTCAAGTTTTAATGAGTGGATCCCCTTTGGAACTAAACAGGCTGGGTGAAGAACAGCGGATTTTGAATCGCTCCAAAAGAGGCTGGGTTTGGAATCAAATGTTTGTCCTGGAAGAGTTTTCTGGACCTGAACCGATTCTTGTTGGCCGGGTAAGCTTCGTTTTTAAGATCCCAATTTCAGGGTCTGTTTATGGTCTTTAGATGTTTAACATCAGACTCCTCACAGCGGTTGCCATATTTAGCTGTGAATCCTTTAGACCAGATGGTTAGTTAGTTAACCTGTTGGTTCCTTGGGGAATATGAATAATCCCAAGGCAAGAGTCTTAAATGGTCTTTTAGGGAAAGCTGTTCCTTTTACCTCTTCTTCCCTGCTATAGATAAAATACTGCAACACTTGTGCAATGCATAAACAAATAAGCTTTTCTTTCTCATGCACAGGAGAGCTCTCTATGCCAAAGCTTTTCTCTAGTTTATAGTACTTGGAAGAGGTATGCATTTTTGCTCTGTTTGATTTCCTACCACTTCAATTATGAAGATGTTATCTCGTTTCATTTTATTGTAAGATCATGTGGAGATCTCCAATTGCAGGTAGATGTTTCTCCCTTTTTGTTTTTCATTGTTTGTTGTTTCAATCATTGACCTAAAAATGGAGAAAGGGAAGTTCTTGGAATAGATGCTTAGCAGTGCTTTGTACTATAGTTTGATAAACTTTGCAACAGGAAACTAGTTCATCTGTTGTCAGGTGGGAGCAAATGTACAGAATCACAATTTTAGTTTAGGGAAGTCTGTGTGTGTGTGTGTGTGTGTGTGTGTGTGTGTGTTGGGATAGATTTACATTTGTTTTTTTGTTGTTGGAAATTTAGAGAAATGTTCTTTGTGTAGACGTGTGCTGCCTGCTTTCTAAAATCACACCGTGGGTTATTGAAAACAATACATGTTTATTCCTCCGAACTGTTCATAAGCTTCTTTTAATTTTGATGCACACCATTATCACAGGTAGAATTCCAATTATGAGCCTGCCAATGGCATATTTTCCTAATTGATCAGATTCAGAAGTGAATCAGGCCAATGTTATTCATTTCCCAAATTCAGTGATTTTAAAAAAAGAAGAGGAATTACATTTATTGATCTTCAAAACTTGTGTTAACTCTTTGTGTTTCGCTAGAAACTTTTGATCACATCTTGGCTTCTACGGTGGTGTCTTGCAAAACAAATTGAGCCTCCTCAAGGATTGTGTATCTCATTTCACTTGGCTCTACTCAGATGAAGAAAGCCTGCATGAGGAGATCATGAATTATTACACTGATATTTATTGAGCCTTTCCTGTGTGCCAGACGCTCTATTAGGCACATGGGGGCATATTAATGAACAAAACAATAATCCCTGCCTTTAGGCAACTAACATTCTGGCCAATACGGAGTGTTTATTATGTGTTGAGCACTATTATAAAAGATGGTAACAAACCTTTTGATTCTATGAATAACAATAGCTGTCCCCCTATACATACATAAGTATATATAAGTATGTATGTATGCATGTATAGGTTGTGTGTGTATATATGTACATACACGTGCGCACACAAACGTGTATAAAACAGATCTGCACCCCCTTTGCCATAAGTCCAAAATATAAAAATCTCTGAAAGATTTTTTTGTATGCTTGATACAACTCAGGTAGCAGAACTGACTTGAGGCTATTTATAGTCATAATGCATCCCATTACTGTGACTGTTCATATATTTCACTGCAGAAGTGCTAATGTGGTTGATTACAGGGTGCTGCCCCAGACCTTGCTGAGGGTGTTACTTCCTATGTAGTTTATGTAGCTTAGTATGTTTCTAAAGTGCAAAGAGTTCTGAATTCCAAAACATATCTGGCCCTGTGGGTTTTGGGTACTGGCTCCTCCACCAGCATTATTATTATTATTTTTTGTAGGTACAAAAACTGAGGCTTAGGTAGATTAATAAACCAAACCAAGATCACGGAGCTAATAAATGATCTGAGTTTGAATCCTGTTGGTGATTTCCAAATCCATTATTTCACCCACTATACTGTATTACATTAGTAATTAGCTACCTAGAGTTTAAACTATAATTTGCATTTAAGAGTTATTGAATATAGAAGTCTTTAAATTCATACTTCTGGATTTTCAGAACTTCTTTACCCAGCCCTAAGGCAAGTTGTCTTCATACCATAGGAAGTTCTGGAAATTCATGCACATCTACATAATGCATGAATACTCTCTCTGCTTCTTTTAGTTACCCCTTTATGGGGGGGATATCACTCTGATCCTATCTTGCGTAACATGCTATGCCCAGGGGAAAGTTCCATTTTTATCTGAGTAGGAAAAGTAATTAACACAGGTTGTTTTGGACTCAGAATCTCATAACCAATTTCTCCTACATTCCCTAAATGAAGTAATAGAGAAAGAGGTGAATGGCCAGGTATGCAGCATCCTCTTGGGACTTAGTAGTACTTGAGATGGTCACGTTTCTCTGGGGGACTGAAACGTTGCCACTGAACGCTAGGAGTTTGCAACGGCCAGAATGCTTTTGAGTCTTAGCTCTTTTCACTGCTTCCTACCAAGACCCATTCCCAAACAATTGTTAAATCAGAGTTAAATTTATTTTCTGAAGTCCTTCTCTGCAAACATTTTCAATCATATTATTTCCCTTTAAAGAAACTTGCTCCTGAATTATGACAGCCTAGGCTTTGAGGATCCTGGGTTGCAGCAAAGCCAACAGAACGTTTCGGATTATGAGTCGGGCAGAGTGCGGAGATGATCCGTATCGGGGTGCCCACCGGTGCTTTACGGTGTTTTATCTGTGCACGTTCTTCCACATCCGACTCTTTAAACCACTTCACCTCAGAGCTTCTCCCCAGGAACTGGCTGAGAAGCATTGGTTACCTGTGAGCATCCCTGCTCTTTAAAATGCCCTCCCGCGAGTCCCCGTCGCAGGGGCCTCGGACCTAGCAGGCTGAGCTCAAGTTCAAGGGCAGAGCCAGTTTTCGAGTGATTGGTTCTTCAGAGCTTCACATATGACCATACAGCATCCTTCATCTATTTTTACTATATTGGTAAGCAGCTGGAGGCCCAGGAAAAAAAAAAAAACAACAACAACTAAACACTAGAGCTGGACTCTCCAGAGCTTTGAATATTGGTTTAGCCACTTTCTCGGTGTTAACCCTGAGAAGGTTACTACTAAAGCTTTTCAAGGGTTATACAAATAAGATAAGTAACAGTATATAAGATTAAATAAATAGGAGATGCATCGTGCTTGGCACAGAGTAATTGTAGTCATAATTGTATCTTTCACTGTGTATCTATGTGTATGTTTGTAGTTGGAAGGCTGGACAAACTGGCAGCAACCTCTGTAGGTGAGCACAAAACTCTGGGAGCCCAGAGAAGGGCCCCTTCATTGGTTCAGGTTGTGTTTAGGATGGAGGTGATGTTCAGTGTGTCCTGAAGGGTCACTGGCACTCAAGTCTGGTGCGTCTTCGGGGCTGAGAAGTGTTCCAACTGGACAGAAGGGTTTTTGCAAAGTCATGGGATAGAGTAACATGACTAAGGATTCCCTTAGAAGCAACATAAGTCTTTATATTTCCTGTTGAATTAGAATGACGTTGAAAGTCATATTCTTAAAGAGGTCTTCCCTATCCATTCGGTCTAAAATATAATCACCTCTCCTCCAATATTTCACGCCGTTTGCCTATGCTTTATTTTCAGTTCTTCCTGATGCTTATATCTTACATATTCTATACTTTATTGTGTTTATGGTTTGTCTCCTGCTGGAATGCAAGTTGCACAAAGAAAAGGATTTTTGCGGCCTTTGTTCTTTACTATACATCCCCAGAACCTAGAACACTGCCTGCGTATGGGGACCACTCAATCAAGATTTTGGATGAAAATATGAATGAATAATCCCCCTAAATAAAGGAGGGCTCTATAACGGTCACATAAGCTCTATCAGATTTAACATAAATGGCATTTTGCAATACAAGGGCTTCATGTTTTCTCTTTCCTAATGGTATTTTATAGACCAGCAGGGTAGTTTAAACAGTTGTTCCTATGTGTTGATTTTAAAAGTCTTTCTCTGAGGCAGTGAGAGTGGAAAAGTTAACTTGTTTAAAACAACTGTCTTTCAAGGGGCAGCAGGGTCACCTCTACGGAGATGTCTTCCTCACCGGTGGCACAAAGCAGCACATTCTCTTCCAAACCATCTTCAAACTTCTGTTTGCGCTTATTGGCACACTCTTTTTTCCGAATATCCGAAAAACAAATACCAGCCAAACAGATTCCACTCCTGCCTCCAGTTCTCTGGGGAACAAGGCGGTGGAAAGCCTGTCCATAAACACATAAATACTGAGCATATCACATCACCAGGTGCCATTTGTTCTGGTATAGAAAAGAGAGAGAGAAAACCTGCAGTGGTTTTTGATAAATCTTGCAACCGAGGCAAAAATATTGTCCTTGTGGTAAAAACGTATATGGACTCTTTCTGATACATGGCTTGATGTCGTCATGAGAGCCCTTTGTTATAAGCTGGGGTGGTGATTGATAGAGCCATGTCACAAATATTTATTGAGCACCTACTATCTGCAGAGTATCCCATTGCCAGTGGATGTTCAGCTCTGGGCAAACACAGATCCATACCTTCTGTCATGGAACCAATGGGCTGCTAGGGGAGACAGGCATTCAAACAAATAATCACATGAACGAATGTCACATTACAACTGCGATAATAATTATTCCTTCTGAAGTGAAGGAATATGGTTCTATTGAAGCATATACAGAGGAAGGTATTCCTATTCTATGGGTGGACTCTTCCCTAAAGAAATAATCTGTAAGCTGATACGCACAAACTCCCTTAACCAGGGTTCAGGGATAAAGAGAGAAAAAGGGCATTTTCAACAGATAAAATAGCATTTGCGAGGCTATTTATGGAGCTAAGAGAGGGTCAGGGTAACTTGGATGTCTTAGTGCTGGCAGTTATAACAAGTTAACCTAGACTGGGTGGCTTATAAACAACAGAAATTTATTTCTCACAGTTCTGGAGGATGTAAGTCTTTGAGATCAGGGTGGCAGCATGGTTGGGTTCAGAGGAGGGCCGTCTTCCAGGTTGTAGGCTGCCATCATCTTGTTGTATCCTCACATTGTCAGAGAGATGACAAGAAAGGTTTCTGGGGCAATTTTTATAAGGACACTAATCCCATTCATGAGGGATCCAACCTCATGACCCAATTACCTCCCAAAGGCCCTCCCTCCTAATACCACCATGTTGAGGGTTAGGATTTCAACTTACGGAGTTTTGGTGGGGAGACACAAGCATTTAGTCCATTGCACTGGAAGACAAAGAACTAGGAGTAAAGTATTTTGGGTCAAGTTAGAAAGATAGGTAAGGATCTCTTGGAGATCTGGTCTGTTTCTATTTCAGCTCTACGACAGAGTAGCTGCGAAAGAAAGTCACTCAACTTCTGTGGCTGCAGTTTCCTCACTTGGTGGATGTCGATATTATATATTTAAGATACAAATTCCCTTGGAACAGGAATACACACGCCCCACTCACACACCACACACTCACATTAAATCTCCCTGATCCAAATTGCTTGAGGCCAGACATGTTTCGGACTCCAGATTTTTTCAGATTTGGGCATATTTGTATATACATAATGAGATATTTTGGGGATAGGACCCAACTCTAAACATGAACTTTCTTTATGTTTTATATACCCCTTATACACATACCTGGAGGTAAACTTTGTACAATATTTTTAACAATCTCGTGCATGACACGAAGTCTTGACTGCATTTGGACTGCAACCTGTCACATGAGGTCAGTTCTGGAATTTTCCACGTATGATGCTCTATCAATGCTCAGAAAGCACTGGAGCATTTCGGATCTCAGATATTCGGGTTAGAGATGCTCAGAGAGAGAGAGAGAGAAAGAAAGAGTGAGTGTGTATGTGTGTGTGTAACATCTATTGATTTTTGCCCCATGTTGTGTTGTTAGGCCTTGTTCTGTGGTTCCTGTGATCCTAAATTCCTCATATTGCTTTATTTTGGGGAAAAAAAACAGTCTGCTCTGCAGGTGGCCAGATCTTTTATCCTCAATCCTCTCTCTTACATAAACTCCTCTGCTCTCTTTCCTCTCTTTTTCCCTCCTACCTGGGCTTCTGAGCTGTTCCTTATTTGGATATAACTCTCTCGCTGGTGATGCCACATCTATTTATAATTCTCTTCCTCCAAGGCACTGACTCATTTTCTCTCTTTAAATTTGACCTTCTAACCTTCCTTCTTCCCTGTAACTTGGAAATCATTTGGGTGGCGCTTAGTATGAAGGACACAGGACGCCAAATAATTACACTCTATTACAGTTTACGGTGTCAGCGACCAGTGAGAAAATTGTACTTGACATGCCATTATTTTTTGCTGGCCGTTTGCATGTTAAGAGCTCTGGGCTTCGCAGCCACAGCCAGATTGTATCTTCGGCCTTGCAAGAACAATTCACTGTCAGTTCCATGAAGCTTCTGCCTACTCAGACAGAGCCTTGTGCGCCAATAATTTGGCAGGAAAACAAGTCAGCATCGCGTGTCTCAATCTGGCCAAACAACCAGAGAAGTCTGCCTCTTGCCCAATGTCTGGGCTTAGACATAACAGTATTCTGAAACTGCTAGAAATCTTTTGATGCTCATATAAATAAATGGAATAATATCAGTCTTTTAAATGAGCAGAAACCCTAAACACACACAGAGAGGCACACACACATGCACATGGAGGGTCTGTTAGCTGAGTTTGTGCATGAGTAAAATTCTAAATCCTCACCTAATCATTTCTTTCGGTAGCCCCAGACTCTCACCTTGTTCACCTCATTCCTTACCAAGGGACCAGGTGAGAGAGAGTGGATAATCCGTGCTTATCTTTGTAGATGCCCTGAGAAATATATTCAATCAGACTTCTTGCAAGAAGAGTCTTGCATATTTTGTCAGCTCTTTGAGAGGCATTTCATTGAGGCAGATATTTTTCCAACTTGAAGCAAAATGATAGCAGTTATATGTGTATGGGTAAAGTAACCAGATGACATAATTCTATTTTATGAGTAAATAGCAACAACACAGTCCATATAAAGAAAAGGCAGAAAATTGATTTCTATCATAAGCATGAAGCCAATGTTGGCAAAGAAGAGTTGGACGAACATAAATACGGCACAACTGGAAAGTGATTCCTTGCATATTTGCGTGACAGAATAGTTGCAAAGTCATTAAAAAATTAAAATTTATAACATGAGAATGTGGTTTCAACATAATAAATACTAAAAGCAAGATGTAAAATATGTATATAATATAATTATAAAAATGCAGGTGTGGTATGGTCAGAGTGCCTTGGCACGTATCTGTTAAAATATGTGTGCAGATGAAAAAATATACATATTTAAACATTAAATATATATTCAAATATTGAATATATATGCATGTATTCAAACTTTTACAAAAATAATGAACTGCTGGGATCATTAACCAGCTCACTCATATTCAACAATTTTCATCACTTTACTGTTATTTTTTTTAATTAATCCCCCCAGCACACATACATTGCCAATGTTCTTGATTTAAACAATTCATGTCAGGAGAATGCTAATCACATCTATAAACATTATCCACTGTTTTGGATGCACAGACTTCCCCAGTTGAAAACAACATAAGATCATAAACAATCCCAAATGCATCATTATATCTAATGAGTAAATTGGATCCACATACCACCTTAAAAACAAAATGACAGTTAATGCCTGACCTTGATTCAGATTAATAACTATACCATAAAGCAATAAAGGAGAACCTGTAAGGAAATATACCAATATATACCATCTTTTTTCCCCCAATATATGTCGTTGGATTACCAGTTTTTTAAGAAGTGATTTTCTGCATTTTACTTTCTATGATATACTTTTATTACAATGTAAAGCATAATAAAATGAGAGAAAATAAATGATATATTGCTCAATTTTCTTAAAATCAATACCATCCATTCATAGCCAATTCTTAGGGACCATTACTTAATGTGAAACTCATTTGGTAAATAGAGTTTTATTTTAAAAATGATAACTGTGTTAAACACTGGGAGGGCTAATTTCATCAATTAATAAATTAAAGCACTAGGCATATTTAGTTGGTTTTATGAAACTACGAAGAGAGAAAGAACAGCCACAGTCTTGCTGCACAGCTAAAAGCATGGTAAACAATTTCCGTTACCATGGAATAGGCCAAATATTAACCAGATATGAGAGTTTTATATTTGGTTTTGAAATGGAAAACTACCTTATGAATCTCTAAGTATTAAAAATACAGTCAGCCTACATGTTGCTTATAATTTTTCAATAAGTAAGAATAACTCAGAAAAGGTATTTATGGAATTTTGTTATTTCAGAAAGGTAAAAGTGTTACAGCATCTGTAAGGTTTTATTTGGCCTGGTTATATATGTTTTCTAGACAATAGTATTTTAAAAATATTTCAGTGTTTTCCACACGTACATATCATTTCCATTATAATTAACTTAAATTCACCCCCTGAATGTGTACGCACACACCTTGGCATGATTTGGTCATGTATGTTCCTGTCCTTAACTCTGAATATTTTGAAATACAATAAAGACAGCCTTGGCCACAGCCAAGGATCTGAATATTCTGTTAAGATGTGAGCATATTTTCTCATCAGCACTGTCTCTCTGACCTCAAATTTTAATACATTTAGAAATCCTTTCGGATATTATATCCTAGAGAAGAAATACCATACACTACATTCTTAATACTCAAAGTGAAGTCTACAGACCACCACCAGCAGCAGTGCCTGGGAGCTGGATAGAAATGCAGAATCTCCTACAACACCATGCACACTGACTTACTCAGATTCTGTTTCAACAATATCCCCAGGTAATTCCCATGCACATTAAAGCATAAAAACAAAACATATAGTTTTTAGGACATCATTCAATTATCAACCAACCCCAGGACGGGTTGAATCATGCTTTGTTGGTCGCTCTGTCCAGCCTGAGTCCCTTTTGAATACCACCCAATTTTTTTAAAGAAAGGAGTCACGGGGGCTAGTGTTTGAAAAAGCCCTAGATGAGGTTTGGGGAAGAAGCAGCTGCTTATCTCATTGGAACCCCATGAGGTAGGCGCTGGACATGGTAGGCTGCAGCATCAGTCTGCAGATGGGACCCCTACACGGCAGGTGATGGTGCAGGCAGAAGCCTGTGCGGCCACCTGCGCCCCTGCCTCCAGCTCAATTAGTGAGAACTGTCGCCTGCCCAGTCCTGTGGACTGCCTCCTTTCCTCTGTATGTGTTTACCACAGTGCAACAGATGTGCTCCGAAATCTGCAGAGTATCAAATGTCCCTGGGCTTCCATGGGAGACAGTAGCAGCATCCAAATGAGGCTGATCAGAGGGGCTGAGAAATATTGGGGAACAGCAGGGAATAAAGCACTACATGCATATTTCTATTCTCTCCCTAATCCTAAAAAAAAAAAAAAAAAAAAAAAAAAAAAAAAAGCAAAAAAAAAAAAAGCTCAGCTGTGTTGAACACAATTTTTTTTTCTTTTTCCTTTTTTGCTGTGAATATGTGATGAAGACAAGGTAACTGATGACCTTGTTTAGAGACATTAAAGAGGGGGGGGAAAAGAGGTTTGAAGTAACCTGAATATACTGATCCTATCTATTGAGCGTTTACTATATGGCTGACACTTTATAAAATTTGCCTGTTCAATCTCTACCCTCCAATAAAGGTACCGTTACTCCCATTACCAGATCAGAAAAGTGTCACTGAAGAGAAGAGTTATTTACATTAGAAAGTACAGATTAGACAAATAGTGATTACTTGATGAAACCGGGATTCAAACCTGGCATGGTGATTGCAGAGTTTGTTCCTGTAACCATGGAAACACGTTATCACATCTGAACCCCATGTGGTAGGTGTTCCATGCGCTAGGCTTTGACCCCAATTTGCAGATGAGAAAAGTGAGATCATGGAAGGAAACAAAAGTATGGCCTCATGACTAGAATGCAAAAGGTTTAGAAAGATTTGAGTGAACAGTTAGAGATGTCTACGTCATTGCAAAGCCTCTATACTTGTTTATTTTTATTTATTTATTTTTTTGCATGCACCTCTACCTGCTTTGCTAGTCAGAGACAGGGATGTGCATAAACCCCTTGAGAGAAGAAAAATGTCCTTGAGGCTTATGAATGTGGTGGCTTTGTTTTATTTCCTTTATGGGGAGATGACACAGGTATAGTCTGGGCCTTTACAGAGCTGGTACCATATACACAGTGATTTGGAGGTTATTCTCAATACAGAGGCTAGCACAGTGTCTATCTTTTTGCTTTCTCATTTAAAGATAGACATTAAAATGATTACGCTGATTAAGTAAGAGAAAAATGATGGAGAAGAAGGAGTAACAAGAAGAGAAGAATATTTTTTATTAAACACTGCAGGCACCTTACTGGGTGCTTTCAATATATTACATATGTTATTACTCCCCATTGGGCAGATTGAGACTTTTGGACTGAAGTGAATTCTCACTGGTTAAGGTGACTGGAGTGAAATGAGTCTGGCTTTGCCTGAGCTGGACAGAGTTCTTAACTACTCCAGAGATGCAGCATTAATTTAGAGAGCTCGCTGGAACCTTTGGCCAGAAGTGGGTAATTTTCTGCATTCCTCTTAAAGTGGGAAACACCAGAATAGTGGAAAGAACAGTGCAATGAAAAATAAAATCCTGTACACATAGGAACTAAAAGAAGACAAAACGCTTGTACCCTCCAGTTGCTTGAACTAATTGTGTTAATGCTGAATAATTTAGTAACAGTTCCCCGTACTCTTGGAAACTGAGCTAGTGGACAATATTGCAGAGGCTCCAGAGGTGGGATCTATAATTTACTTAGCTCTGTGCAGTGACTTCCTTGATGTGCTTGAGACTCCAGAAGTCTTTTTCCAGACGGATACATGCTTCTCCGTTTCATCTCTTCTGCCCCAGCCCCTCCTCATGGTGACTTTCCCCTGGGCCATTCTGGTCGTATCCTTTGCTACTGGTGCACCTTGGCCACTGAGAATGATCCCCTTACGCCTTTAGCAAATTCTCTGAGGAACAGTACTTTGGTGAAAGAGCAAACGTGGCTATTAAAAATGACCAAATCCTGTAACTCCTCGAAGCAAGTCAGACTCCCTAGCCACTCCAAGGCTTTATTTAGAATGTGACAGGGTTATTTATAGTGGAGTTTTTCTTTGCTTCTTTTTAATGTGCTTGTAAAAGTATAAATGAATTTCTCATTGCAGATACTCGTGTGTGTGTGTGTGTGTGTGTGTGTGTCTCTCCTATTATTTTTTTTTCTCTTAGAGCCTCATTGCTTTGGCAAAGCTCATCCTCCAATTACATCCCTGCCTTTGCAGGAACATTTGTAATCAGCCTTTGGAGGTGTTTTCAGAAATCATTAGACATTTGCAATGCCCGGTCCTATTGATCAAGGCCACTGTTTTTCGAGTCCAGTCTTCTATTTTTCCTGTCACTAAACTCATACCGTAAAGACCTTAGTTTTTTATAGCTGAACCCAAATTCCACATCCCGATTAGACTATCAGAAATGCATTTAAACATTCCCATCTTTTCTTCCATCCTGCCAGCTGGAGGAAAGACCCAAGCAGAAAGAAGCTGAAAGAATAAACGATAAACATGGCGACCCCCTCAGGATCTGCCCCCAACCCACATACACACGAAATGAAGTGTTGAGACAGAGTCAAGGAAATGTAAACCATAGAGCCAAGCAGTAAACAGAGTGAGACAGAAATCCTAAAATACAGAAAGAAAGTCACATTGCAAGTGATGCAACTCAAGAAAGGAACCTACACACAGAAAACATACAGAAAGTGAGAGTTTTTCACAGCAGCACAGCATTCAAGAAACACAAAGGATCAAAAACAAGGAGAGGGAAAATGTGATGAAGTCAAGATGAAGATTGAGAAGGGGAGAGGGTGGGATAATGGGGAGAAGAGGGGGAGGGAAGGAGAGAAGGGGAAGGAGAAGTATGCAGAGAAAAGCCATATGGAGTGGATTTGAGTCTCGCTAGGTCCAGACTAATTTTTTTTAGCCCCTGGACAGATGGGCTTATGCATACTTTTATGGCATTTCTGATCACACAGGTTTTGCTGTTTCTGAAAAGGAATGCATTTTGATGCTAACACATGGCATGTGCTGAATAACTGTGGCTGACAGGACTCGGCATGAAGTCAGAACAATTTGAGTAAACCAACAAACATGATGATCTTCCTTTTTTCTTAGGATTTCAGAGGCACAATTTTGGCTTTTAACTTTACATGCTTTCTAGCAGTTAGCACTAGAAATGAAATCATGGCCGTTTCACCCTATCAAATCAGATAGAGAGCATAGTAATTTAATAATGAGTCTTTGAATGAAATTATCACATGCTTCCTACCTACAGACTAAGACAGAAGTTTACAAGAGAGATGGGAAGGTAGGAAAAGAATATGGGTAAGCCCTTGGATAATTTACAGTTTTCTAAAACTCTCCCAAATTATGAAATGGGCTTTTTGAAACATTGGCAAAAAAAATTAAAAATTAAAACAATTAGGATTTATCTCTCTAGTATATTTGGGTATAGACACGACTTATGCAATTAATTTTAAATAATCTGATGATAGAGAAGGCTAAGGCGAGGTTTCTATTTCTGCTGCTTTACAAATATATTTGAGCAAATGCATTTTTAATGGCCCAATAAAAAATAGGCGAGGTGGAAGTTAAAGGAGATGTATAGATAGGACCAAGGGAAATAACACTTTTTTGAGTTATTTAGCCCTTCCTTGGATCCTATGAGATTGGACTGTTAACATCACCCCCTCTCAACAAAGAAACAGGTTCAGAGAAATTGAGTCACTGTCCCAGTGGGGTTTGTAAGGTGAGGAATTGGGATTCGAATGCAGAACTGGCTTATTGCAAAAATCTCTACTTGCTCTGCCTACACTGTGCCGCCCCCTCCCTCACTGTATTTGGTTCTTCCTTATGTTTCCTTGTACAAGGATATGCTCTTATGGAAAGTGAGCAAAGTTCTCATGGAAAAGTTCTTATTTTTACCCAATACAATTTCTTCTTCCAAATATTTCTTTTGATCATCCCAACCCCTCAGAGGGCCAAGTTGGGTAACTGAGGTGGTGTTAGACCCACACTAGAAACCAGGCCTTCTGGTACCTCTTCCAGTGTTTTCCCCAGTGATCATACTACCTGCTGTGAAAGGCTTTTGTTGAATCACTCAGCTTCACAGAAGGTGTTACCCTGTGCTAACTGCTCTCTATTCGAAGTGTGTTGAGATGACTGCTGCAGTTCCAGGTTGTACTACAGAGCAGGCCTCTGAAGATATCCACTCCTAAATCTTGCAGCATGCCACTGCTGCAAGGTAGGAACACCCTGGATGAAATTACCTTTTAAGTGCACCATCCGGTCATATGGTTTATGTGGTCTCTTTTAAATCCAGGGACTATGCTACTTTCCTAATTACACCGGCAAATGTGGACTGAGAACTTGGATTAATAATAGACATCCTCCCAGGGGATATTATTGAGTGAGGTTTTCAAAGGCCTGAATTACCTTGTGACCTCTTAGCTTCAATCATCTAAGATTATGTTCCCTAATATAGCTGAGCACCCCACACTGTGATTGCTGCATAGTGTGGACCGGGGAACCATAAAAGCAAGAATGTTGGAGAATTCTTTTGCTGATATTTGAGGAAGGCCTTTGCAGTTGATGGAATATTCACCAGCCTTGGATCTGGGTGGGAAGAGGTAGCACAGTTCCATGTCTCTTAGCTTTGCAAGCGCTAGGATACAGTTTCGTACTAGGACTTGGTAGGGAAACATTGTGATGTTTGCAAAGAAAATCAACATGCCTGGTAACTGCCCCTTGAGATGTGATAGGGAAGTGAAAGTCGGTATCTGAAGACTCCCCTCTCTGGAGAGAACTTTTAAGGTAGCCGAAGACAGGACTCCTGCTTTGGAATTAGAGCCTTCAAAGAGTCTTTACAGCTAGAAAATCCTTTCCTGCTACTCTGTAAGCTCCACAACGTTCTGGCTTTCTCTTTTAAATATTCTAAAAGTATCAGCACAAGGCAAACTTTTCTAGCCTATCTAGCAAAGGGCTGGGCTAAGTTTTTACTTTGTCTCCCTGAAAACTCTAAGCATTAGGACTGAGCAAGCAGCTGAATGCAGATACTCAACTTGAACCTCCTTCCTCTTGAAAGAATTGCCAGACATAGTGGGTCACACCTGTAATCCTAGCACTTTGGGTGGCCAAGGTGAGAAGATCACTTGAGGCCAGGAGTTCAAGACTAGCTTGAGCAAGAGAAAGACCCCCATCTCTAGAAAAAAAAAAATAGAAAAATTATCCAGAGGTGGTTGTGCAAATCTGTAGTCCCAGCTACTCAAGAGGCTGAGGCAGGAGGATCCCTTGAGTGCAGGAGTTTGAGGTTGCCGTGAGCTATGATGACACCACAGCAATAGCGTTCTAGCTAGGGCAACAGAGCAAGACTGTTTGCACAGGAAAAAAAAAAAAAAGATACATTGTTTCAACCAAGCCATGCTTTTTATGAGCCACAGTCTTGGGTTGAAAGCACCAGGGTATATAAATACTCACATACTCACATGTACCCAGACACACACACACACACACACACACACACACACACACACAAGATTAGGAAATGATATTTAACGTAAATTTTTGAAATCATTAACAAATTTTCAAGACAACTTCTACCTCTATTGTTGTTATAACCACAGTGGCTAGTCTATTTTCTCTCATATTTATCCCCTGCAATGAACAGCTTATACAGAACACGGTACCCTGCAATACCTTCCTTGATCTCTGCTCCAGTAGCCTGGAGGATGGTGGCAGTGAGCTCCTGCTCTGAAGTTAAACAGAGCTGGGCTTCAAATCCTGTTGCAATAGCTTGTGACCTTGCATGCCATTTAATCTTGTTCTGCCTCAGTTTCCACATCCAGGAAATCAGCTTGTAAGATCTGTCCCTCTACAAAATCTCCCAAGCAATAGATGTGATCTCTTAGTTCACTTAGTGGGGATGAAATATAATCATAGTTGTTGCTGTTCTAAGCAGTCTACACTTTGGACTTTTTCATGATTAATTCAAATTTTTCATAACTGCCATTACCTAGACATTTGTTAAGTCTTGTCACTCCATGACCATGTGTTACTCATCTGTACAATGAAATGGGTGACTTCAGTACTCTCAAGTCCCTTTGAAATACAACATTTTGCTTATCTATAATCCCGAGTCATACAAATTGATCTAATACTGAGCGTGAGGGAAGGGGTAAATCTTACCAAGTAGGAGCAGAGCTGCTTTAGCAGTGCTTTGTTTTCTGAAGCCATAAGTGACAGTATTTGCTTGTTACTTACTATTCAATACTTGGGGAGAAGTAGAACATTTAGAATGGAATGATGGAGAGCCATGTTCCGTATTGATAGAAGACATTTCTAATACTTCAAAATGTCACAGTGCCAATGAAATAATTATTTTGAAGATCAAGGTTGAGAGGGACATAGAAGTTGCCCTCCAGTTTTGAACCTCCAACACTCAGAAGCGCTTCTGATTCAAGAGTGATGTGGCACACAGTGGCATTGATTTCTGTCATGCTGTGGACCACCCTTAGATGAACACAGGTCAGAAAACGCATCTTTTTTTTAAACCACATAAGAGTAAACATGATTCCCTGAAAAAAACCACACTCAGACATTACAAAATATTCTTGCATAGAAATATAGAATTGCCACCATCATGATATTATTATAATGAAATATTAAATCTGTAACACCTTCTGAGGAGGTTGCATAAAAAGCACAATAGGGTTGGCTCCTCCTAGGTCTTTTGTCTCTCCATATAAATTTTAGAATTACTTTGTTGATATCTAAAAAATAGTTTGCTGGGATTTTGATAGACATTGTGTTGAATCTATAAAGTTATGAAGAATTGACATCTTAACAATATTGAATTGTTCAATCCACGAACATGAAATATATTTAATTCTTTTTAAAATTTATTTTTAACAGTGTTTTGTAGTTTTCTGCATAGGTATTATACGTATTTCCCTAGATTTATACCTGAGTATTTCATTTTTGTGATATTGCAAAATAACCATTTTATTTTAAATTATAATTCATTATTTGTATATAAAATTGACTTTTGTATATTGAGTTTGCCTCTTATGATCTTGCTGTGATCACTCATTACTTCCAGAAACTTAGGTAGAATCTTTGTGATTTACTCTATAGTTATATAATCAGTGAATAAAGGCAATTTTATTTTTTCCAAAAAAATACATACTTGATAAAAGTTATGTTGCAATAACTTAGTAATTCAATTACTGTTCTCTTTTGTACAAAATTTCAAAAAGGCTTGATCTTCAAACTCTTGAACTGGTTAAGGAAATCCTATGCCTTGGAGTATCTGGAACTTGTTGAGATAAACATTGACCATTTTTATAAATGTTTTACAAATATCGAAGAGAAAGAATCTTTGATATATAATTATTTAAGGATGTAATATCCCCCATACCCATGCATACCACCAAAACCCCATACCTACTCAGATAAATATTTATTAACTTTTCCACCAATGGACAATGAGCATTTCTGATAAATTAGTTTTTAGATACAATGATAGTTTAAATCCATTACCTAAGATAAGTTGTAAAACTTATAAATTCACCTAAGACTTTTATTGACTTTTTAAAATGAAAATGGATATTTTACAGAAAGAAATTCATCTCTAGACTATGCTATATCACAATTTCCATTTTGTAGTCCTCTCCTAAGGAAAATAGGAAAGCTGATTACTATTAATAATGCTAATAGCGAACATTTTGAACATTTTTATGCTTGCACTAGATTGAACACTTATGGCATATGTCATTTAATGCTCACAAAATCCATAAGAGGTACATGCTTCAGTGTATTTTAATTTTTAGACATAAACAGATTTAATGAGGTTGTATAATTTGTCAGTCATCCAGCTGAAAGTTGCTGAATCAGATCTCAAATATAAATATATTTGCCAACAGTTTTGCTCCTCAACTTTTCTGATATAGAGTCTCTTATAAAAAAGTTGAAGTTTCTTTTGTGAAGTAGTCACATACCATTTCATCAAACATATATAAACACACACAGCATTTAGAAATTAATGTGGAATCCCACAGATTAATTTATCATTTTTATTCAAAATCAATAGAATTGATTAACTTGTTATTCTGAAGTGCTGACAAATTACTAGGTAAAACTAGACTAATATATTCATGCAACAGTATTTATTGGGGACATTCTAGGCTGGAGTGATGAGGGCACACAAAAGGATTCTGGGCCGAGAGTGGTGGCTCACGCCTGTAATCCTAGCACTCTGG
>CM052442.1:128381817-128393987 GCA_028533085.1 Varecia variegata
ATGCCAGGGCACTCACTCTAGCCCGGGCAACAAAGCGAAACTCTGTCTCAAAAAAAAAAAAAAAAAAAAAAAAAAAAGGATTCTGGCTATCATACACATTCACTGTGAAGAAACTAGGTGGGAATATTCAATACTGGGCTATACTCTTTAAACAACTTTGCCTATGTTAAAAATAATATCTACATGTCTTCGTAGCAAACATAGCATTGCTACCTGTTCACCTATACTATCCAGACCTCACATCACCCCTGGAAAAGAATTAATAAAAACCAGCTTAAAATAGGAAGGATTTCTCTCCCCTCGACTCTTTAACAGAGCACATAGCTTGAAGCCAGTGCAATTTTCTAGGCAGGAAGGGAGAAGATCACTATGTAAATCATTATCACTGACAAGTTAAGCCTCCAGTCAGAAGCAGAATGTATAGCTTGTGTATTTACCTCGGGCTATTTGTCTCCTCAGGGTAGCTTTTTGAAAAGAAATATATACAACAGTTTGATATCACACACACACACACACACACACACACACACAAACATGCACACATCCCATATTGCACTGAAGGGTAGGTTTCACATCACCTTAAATTAGATGAATTTCAAGGCTTCAGTTATCCTTAGGATTTCTAATATCCATCCTCCATCCTAACCCGGAAATCTTAAATGAAGGAGATGAAGTGAATATTCCATCTCAAATGAGCTGCTATTAGATTAATTCTAAGTGTACCTGTTGTTTACGGGTTTGAGGGTGGGAAGTTATGAGTCCATCTTCTCCACGTTAATGGTCAAATTTGCTGCTCCAGTCCAACTTTCACTATTGTAGCAGAATCATTTTTCTGAATTTTCAAACTGGACCTGTCATTCCCCTACATGTGAAATTTCTGTTTCTTCCTTATCTATGGGAGTCCAACATCCTTTTCTGGCCTCAGTAAATAGCAGTTACTGTTCTATGACCTTGGAAATCACTTAAATCTTCAGTATGGTTAAAAACCTTAAATGAGATCATAGAAATGGCACTTAGAAAAGCACACGTTAGAACGACGTAATTATTAACTATAATAATAGTAAACAATTATTCATTACTGAACAATTATTCAGTACTGCAGTTACTGCTAGTATTACGACTACTGTGGCTACTACTACTAATAGTACTACTAAAAACACCACTGAATTTGAGTCTACAGATATTACATGAGAAAATAATACGTTAATTTTTCTCAGCAACCATATGATGGAACTGAGCTCAGAGAAGTGAGGGAAAAGTTCAATTAAAATTTTCACCAAAGACTTCTATCTTTTTTCTGTACCATGATGTCTTCAGCAACTTACTTCTATTCATTTTTTTGGCAGATTGTGGGCACACAGTAGATGTTCGTTAGTTGAGATATCTGTGCAACATTTTTGTTAGAACTTATAAAAACCCCCTAACACTAGTAGGTGCTAAATGAATGCATGTTCTCTTTTCTTCTAGCTTTCTCTCACAACGTTTTGAAAACCATACAACTCAGAAAAGATGTAGCATGAGTAGGCCATGTGTTTTCAAGATAAAAAAGGAGATTCATTGTGACTTTTTTTTTCTCTCTCAAGGAACATTTAACTCATGTCCTTATATGTCCCAATGAGCACAATATGAACATCAGAGACACATGAAAAGCTATATGTGTGTGTGTGAACTTTCCCAGGGTCCTTTAAAATCATAATCACTACTTGGCACTTTACACCCTTACCTCATTTAAAGCTCATAATAAACCTAAAAGTTTGGTATTACTCTCTTACCTCAGTTGCATGATGAGAAACCAATGAGCTCCAAGAGTTTGGGTAAATTTTCCAGCATAGTAAAGACAGATTTCTATCTGCTGATCTCTGACATTCATCTATCTAGCTCCAAAGTCTTGTTTCATTTATTATGTTGTCTTTGTAGAAGTGGCCTATAACTTTGAGGATTTTCATGGTCCTTTTACTCTAAGAGTATCTGCTTCCAGATCTCAATCTTTCTTTTTAATAGCTCTAGTCTCCAAAAGTTGTGAGACCCTAGCAAAATTAGCAGTGGAGTTGTGTTTTAGACTCAGATTCATGTGACTGTGAACAAGTGAGCTCAACCTCTCTGTGTGCTAAGTTTTTTCATCTGTAAAATATTTGGTCATTTTACATTGTGGATTAAATAAGAAAGTATCAATATGAGAAGTACCAGCAATGTCTTTCATAGAGCAGGTACTCAGTACATGATAACTGCTCTTTTTATTATCCTTACTCTCCTGGTTATTGTTTATAATCAGATAATGTAGACGCACCACTAATAATTAAAATTTCCATCCTTCTAAAACTATGTAGTGATTCTGTTTGCTAATGAGACTCTTGTACTTGACCAAACTTATCTGCTTTGTTATGCCCCAGTATCTTAGTTTCAACTTCCATATATTTTTCCTCCTGATTTCTTAGAACTGAATCTTTGTTCCTCTCCTTAGTGATACTATTAAATATTTTGGCTCAGTGAATCATTAGAGTAAAAGGTCTAGTCTTGGTGGAAATGGTCTTTGGAACCAGCAACTGAGTTTCATTCCTAAGATCGAGCAAGTGAGACGGGGAAGCAGAGACTTGATTCTTTGTGGGTGGCAATGCCACTACCCATCCCAGAGGTCCTCTATTCCATGGGCCAACAGTGGATATCTCATCATTCTCAGTAAGGCCACGCAGATGGTGGGCGTGACTCATTTAATGTGAAGGTGAGAGCTTAGGCACATCTTGGAAGAAGAAGAAAGAAAGGGCTACATTCAAGTTCCTACCAGTTTCCTTTTTGTCTAAAACCAAGGGGTCTGGTTGAACACAGCATGGTAGATAGGGAAGTCTTAGATGCAAACAGTCCTGGGTTAAAATTCTACTTCTACCGCTAACTAGTGATGTGCTCTTATGCAAGCAACCTGATCTCTTTGCGTTCTCAGTTTACTGCTCTGTCAAATGAGGAAAATGACACCTGTAGAAACTGATGAACAGCTTTAATTGTTATTTGCCATAGAAGGCCACATTTTCTTGGGATATAATTTCAAATTTACAGACAGTTGGGATAATAATGTAAGAATCTCCCCATATTCATCATTTTTAATTTTGCTTCATTTATTTTTTCATTTTCTAATTCTCTTTTTATGCATATTATATTTTTCTTCTGAACCATTTAAAAGCAAGTTGGGGACATTTTGTCCATTACCACAAAATACTTCAATGTGCTTCCTAGGATAATTATCATAATCAAGAAATATAACATGGGCACAGTATTATTATCCTATCCATAATCCATATAAAATTTTGTCAGTTGTCCCAAAATTGCTGTTTATAGATAATTGTATTTCTTCGTACAGTTCAGGACGGCATACTGCATTTAGTTGTCATAATTTTTTAGTTTCCTTTGATTGGAACAATTTCTCAGTCTTTCTTGAATTTATATTTTTGAAGTTTATATGCCAGTTATTTTGTAAAATGTTCTTCAGTTTTTGCATCTGATATTTCCTTATGAGTACGTACAAGTTTTGCATTGTTGGAAGAAAAACCTGTAGAAGTAATGCTATGTTCTTCTCAGGGCACTTTACCGCAGGATGTGTGATGTTGGTTTGTCCTAATACTGATGATGTTAACTTTGCTCACCTGGTTAAGACAGCGTCTGGCAAGTCTTTCCCCTGTAAAGCCACTATTTTACCTTTTGTAATTAAGTCACTTGTGGAGAGATGCTGTGTGACAAGTCTATTTTTCATCAGACTTTCACCCAATAGTTTTAGCATCAATTGATGATTTAAAAAAAAAAAAATCTCCATAGTTCTTTTCATGTTTATCAACTGGCATTCTACTCCATGGAAGTCCATGATCATTTGACAACTGTTATCTGGAAGGAGAAAAATATAGTAGGATCAAGACAAAATATAGGGGTACAATGGTCAGTGAATAGACTTTAAGTGCCTAGATAAATAACAGGCATGTGGAATCACTTTGATGGCATGTGCAGTATGATACAGGCAGGGCCCCAAAGAAATACACATTATGTTCTCTTTCCAATAGGATGTCTTAATTTTACTTCAGACAGTATCCCATGAGGCAGGTTTGTGGAATAATGTGAGAATTCCTGGTACATTAGCAAAGTAGATTCCAGGAGACTCTAGGTTAGGATAGCTTGGACTTAACATTAGAATATGCCATTTGAAGAGAAAATCTGAGAAAAAAGAGAGGGATTATTCTTAAAATACACACACACACACACACACACACACACACACCCTACCTCTGTGGTCACGAACTATTTGTTTGAAGAGCATTAACCTCATATATGAAAGAAAGCAAAATGTTAAACCACCTGATGTTTCAGGATTGTTAAAATTGTAGACTTTATCAGGGATATAATAAACTACCTTCATTGCTATGGTATAATTCAGTTTGCCTGTTGAAAATTATCTCATCAATTAAATTACTACTAAACCATGGGTTTAGGTAAAAATTTCCCTGTTTCTTGGTGAATATTTTACCTGGATCCCTATTTGTGGGAAAATTTCAGAGCTTAGAATGAAAGCTGCTATAGCTTCAGGACCTATTATGTGATTTCATATATCCCCAAGTAAAATCTACTGTAGATGATCATTTTTACATGTGCTGTGCTATGTCTCCTAGAAACGTACTAATGCCCTTTTCAGAAGTGAAAATGCCAGAGCATGCCTTTGCTTCACCTGGTTAGAGGTTGGGAAGAATCTTTCAGTGCATTCATTCCCTGGCAAAGGCAGAATTTGCCCCCATACGCAGGGTCTGCCATTCCTTGCAGTGGCGGTGACAGGACTGTGTTGCTTAATTAGAAGGCATGATTCTTCCATGCTGGACTCAACCTCAGCCTTGATGCTGTTATTTTTACCTCTGCTCCTGGGGACAGGGTTGGGTGACCTGTCAGGTCCCTTCTAGCTGAGATATTCTAAGCTAAGAAATAAGAAAAAGCACGAGTAAACATTTCCACTGGCCTTGAGTTTTGATGAATTTATCTGCAAGGATGGATTAGGTTTATTTTTCTGTGTCTTGAGGCAAAGGAGACATATGTCTTTAAAGCTGCCTCGCTGGACTGTCTTTTCAGCATGATTTAAAAACACAGGAAGCTTTCACATAGGATTAGGATCAGTATGAACCATCTGAAGATTTCATAAATTCTTGTTGGAGGGAAAGTGGATGAGAAGACCAAGGGTGGGTGGATTATATCTACTGAGTTGGGCAGGTGAGATGAAAAAAAGCATGTGAGGTTGAAAGCGATTGTTCCCACATCTTTTGAAAATACATCTAATTTTAATTGAACAATAATAAGAAAACATATTATCATATATGACTGTAGGCACTTAGTCTGCCTGATAGAATCTGTTCTGTTCTAATTCATCTGAGTAAACGATGAGACACCTAAGAAGTACAAGTAACACCAAACACACCTGCTCCCCAAACAGGCCCTTCGAATCTGAGAATTAGATGATCTTTTGTGGAAAACAGGAATTGCTTTCAGTAGCCTGTAAACTATTTGTTTTTCCTTTCTTCTTTAGTATAGCTTTGGATATGTTCCATCCGGGGACATTATCTCATTCATAATCCTCTATCACAAGAAATGCCTTCTATGTCTTAGAGAACAGAATGTTTTCTTTGTATATATGAGACCTATTCTCTCTTTAATAAAATCTTACCCAGGTGTACCTTAGCCAGGAACAAGAGACTTAGCATGTTTTCACACGAGTAATCACCTTTTTTGAAACTTGGTTCGTTTTTCTTAATCTCCCCAGGTCCTAGAGTTAACCTTCAGACAGATTTGTTTGCTAAATGTAAGTATTGTAGGACACAATTAGAACATCAATAAGATTATAGAAGGAAATAGGAACAGGAGTGGTGATATTTTGCTGTTTTCCCAATGGGTGGTTCCAACACGAGGAGTAGAAATGTTTGCAGGGAAATTGAGAAACAAGAATTGAGAAGCATGTTCCCTTACAGTGATCCTGAAAGTTCAGTGAGTGTCAGAATCACTTAGAGGGTTTGTTGTAGCACAGACGGTGGGCCCCAACTTCAGGGTTTCTGTTTTAGTACCTCCGAGCTGGGCCAGGAAATTTTGCTTTTCTGACAAGTGCCCACGTGATGCTGACGATGCCTGTCTGGGGACCACACTTTTAGTACCAGTGCTCTCACATATCCCCAAAATAGATCCATTGTCTGTACTGCAGAGCGCGTTGGATGGAAGTCATAAAGCTTTTTACGTTCAATTAGTCATTCCACAACATCTCCTTGGCCTACAACTGGTAAATTATGTACTATGCCCTGTTGATACAGAGATGAATAAGGCAGAGTCCTCATGTGTTCAAGGAAATTTATAGTAAGCTAGAGGAAATAATCAAGGAAATCCACAACCTCAATATGGTACGATAAATAATATAATGGCACTGGTTGCCGTGCAGACGTATGGCAGCGGTGCCTGACCCACTTTGCACCTGGGACCTGCAGTCAAGAAAAGCTTCTTGGGATCAGAAATCTAAAATGAATTTTGAACCCAATATAGGATTTATTACATTGGGGGAACCATGTTACCAGCAGGAAGGATAAAGGTTAAAGGCACAAATGAGTGAAGCAAAAATGCAACTTAAAAATAGCAAATAGTTCCGTAGAGGTAGAACATGTAATACTATGAAGGCATATGCTTCTTCCCCAATACTATGAAGGCGTATGCTTCTTCCCTGTTAAACCCTATCACTTAATATCTTTCTTACTAGCCATGAGAAATTCTTCCTGATATTCTTAGGGGTTGCACTTTACTATGTGTGTGATGTGGTTGGAGGGTAAGGCACTGAAGGTTTTAAATAAAAGAGTAATGAGATTAGATTTCTATTGTGAATGCCTACATGAATGATGATGCATCCATTCTGTGGAATACTATGCAACTTTGGAAAAGAATGAATTTCTGCTATATATGTTACGAACTGGCCTCTAAAGCAAGATATAAAATAGTATTCATAGAATTTTTTATTTGTATATAAAGAAGAATGAAAGGAGTACATGCACTTGAATATAGTTGTGTGTGCGTAGAATATTTATTTGGGTATAGATACATATGCATGTCCAAACACATGTAAAATATAACTTGGTAATAGTAGTGGCCTCTAGAGAGAAAAACTGGAGGACAGAGATCTGTATTAGGAAGGAGATGTTTTGCTTTGCATGCTTTTTTACTATTTGACATGCATATATTTTATTTATCTTATCACATATATGACTACGATTACTACTGCTTTTAACAAATCATTTTGAGTAAAAAAAAGATTACTGTTGTAAATATTGGAAATGGGTTCCAGGAGGAAAGGCTGAAGGTGGAGGGAGGGCAGTTGTCTCCACTTTCAGTTAGCGCCTTGAGGAGTGGTTAAAGTTAGAAATAAGGTGGTGACAGGATATACGGAAAGAAGGAAATTGATCTGAGAGAGTTATGAAACCCATATATTTCCTGGAGTCAATCTGTGCAAATAAAAATTTATCTTTGAACCTAATATATGCACATTTTTAAGAAAAATCTGTCTTCAACACCAGAAGGTAAGCTAATTGAAGGCAAGGAATTAATTTTCACGTTCACTGCTGTACCCAGCATTTCCTACATAGGTATTCAGTAAACACTGTTAAACAAATGAATCCCAGGGATTTATTTCCTTGCTTTTATTGAATTTTTATTCTCTGAACCACATATTAGAGGTATTTTCTTTCTCACCTTGATGTGGAGCATCAAATGGGTTATATTCTCTTCTATTTTATTTCCTGCAAAGACCACGTACACACATACACACACACACACACACACACACACACACAGCTTGGCATATATTTTGCTAAAATCAGGCAGTTACAGGGATACAGTCAATACATTGCCTGGTCAACAAGTGAAAAAGAAAAGCATTAGACACCTCACTGTCTCTTAAGAGCAACTTGTTTCTCCAAAGTAGTGGGTATGTTTTGAGATGGCCATTTAAGCAATCAAATTAGAGGAGCTGCCGCCTCTTCTAATCTCTGGATGGGTTGGGAGTGCTGGTATTTTATCTTCCCAGTTCCATTAGAAAAGAGAATTACTAACTCTTCTGAAGATGTGGAATAGATGTGGAAGAATGGGGGGAGAGTGGTAAAGGGGAAGTTTAGAGAGACAGAGAAAGTGAGATGTTGGATAATTGCCAAGTTTTCTGATTTAACTAAGTGGGCGAATGGGCTTGAGCACCAACTTTGTCCCAAAGGGACAAAACTTTTATTCTCTAAGAAGCTCTATCTTTCTCACCTGTAAAATAGATGATGATATATCCTTCACCTGCCTCCAAATAGTGTTTCAAGTACCGTGCAAAATGAAATGTGTGCAAGCATTTTGTAAACTTCCTCTTTGCTGCTGAAATTTAAGGTCATGTTCTTGCTTGCCTCAGTTGAGTCTCTCATGCATTTGCATTAGGTGTTAAGAGCAACTCAAAGGTTATAATCACTTACATTCCTGCTACCTTTGGTTTCTTTGGGGAAATGAGAGCAGAAGTTCACGAAAAGGAAAATCTGTAGTACAGGCAGAGCACACAAAAGTGCCTCACACTCTGTGTGGCAGATGGTAGTACCTTAATAGATGTGAGTTTCCTTTCCTTCCGCCCCCTGCTTACCCAAAATGACTTAGAGATGCTAATTCTGGCAGTTTGGAGAAAATTGGATTCCCAAACTTGCCAAGTTGGTTTAGGGTATGCATATATGATTTATATTTGAGTATTGTTAGTGAAGATATTGAAATCACAGAGGTAAGAAGTCAAAGGCTGCCTCTATTTAAGATTATTCAACTAATGTGCACCCTCACACTTGACTCTGTCAGCTTTTTTTTACCTGTAAAATGGGATTGCCTCCTGTTTTGTAAGGACGTTAAGAAGATTTAATATGAAAAACTTGTTTAAGGACCTAGCTACTAATAGGTAAATCGAGAAACAAAAGTCTTGGTTGTAACTAAGTTTAGTTGGTTTAGTGGCTCTTTTTCTAATCTGTTATAGTAGCTAATGACAACATCCATTCCATAAGAACTTAATGATTACTACCGTACTGTGCTAGACACTGTAATAACCATCAAACCTTTGTTTCCTTGCCCATAAAATGAGAAAAATAATAGTGCCTATCAGTTAATCTTCTAATTAAAAAAAATATATACACTGCTCATAGTCAAAGGATTAGTAAGCAGAGATACAGTGATCAAATTAATTCTTGTCCATCTTTGGAGACCTACCTAGATCCTAACCAGCATGTTATACTTTTTTAAGGATAACTAAAAGAAGAAGAATGTAGAAGCCTGCATTTTGAATTCTCCCAAAGACAAAATTCATTGCTTTGGACAAGTCATATACATCATAGGATCCTAAGTTTAACACAGACACCAAGTAAAATTGTACCCTTGCAACAATCTCAATGGATTATGGGAAAGACTTAATTAATGTTTATAGAGTGCTTATTTGTTTGAACAGGCACACAAAAGAAAGAATAGTAACAAGCACATGTTTTTCATTCCCAGGGCTCTAATGCAATTCAGTACAGTTAATTTATTTCATCACCTCCCTGATCCATCATAGGGGCTAAGGATGGCAGTCTGAACACATTGCTGATATGCAGCTGCAGAAACTGGGGCTCTAGCTATACAAGTAAATATCTGAAAAAAAAAAAAAAAAAAGTTTTAGGAGATTTGAGATGGAGCCCTTGGCACTGGATTTTATCTGCGGATGTGTATATTGCTCTCCCAGGGCATAAACACTATGCCTTCTCTAAGGCACCAAGTTGAAGTTACTGTGAATCTCAGTATCTCTTCCCATCTTGGGAGTTCACCATTTTGTGAATGTTGGGTGCCCAAACTAGAACATCAGCACTTTGCCACTAACCTCCATGTGTTGGGAAACTCTTTTCAGAGTACAGAGAGCTCACCATTACGCCATGGAACCACTAGTGGGACAGTCATTCCGATCAATCATGGTATTGATTTATCTGGAATATTTGAATCACCCCCTTTGTCTAAAAATAACAGTGCACCAAGGACATGTAGCCACGCTTGCTATACAGAATACAGATGTGTGTGAAATTCCAGTTTCAGCATCCTTTTTATTTTTCTTCTATCTATTTTATCTTTCTCCATCTGACCTTAGGTGTTAGAACTAATCTCTAAGCCAATTCACTTCCAAGGGTTAGAGAAGTCTCCAGTTACTTGAAAGTCTTACATAATCAAAGGAACTTTCTGTATGTGAGCCCAAATACAGACCAAAGAAAAATTGCTACAGTGTTTTTAGGAACTCTATTCAAGTCTCATCTCTACTCTGACCTCTTCATTATTTTTCTTGCCAAAAAAGCCAACTCCTCTTGGAATAAGATTATATTGATGCAGTGATCTCATATGTGAATATTACTATCCTCAGCAGCTTTCTTTATGTCCCTGCTTAGCCTGAGATTTCCTGGATAACTTTTCAAAATTGTATAGAAATTTGAGCACAGAGTTAAAAACTGCCAACAAATTGTGCAAGAACAGCATTTGTTACTTATTTGAATTACTAACAAAATACCGTTTTAAAAACTTGCCATCCAACTGTGTTACAACAAACATAGTAAACTTGTTTTCAGCTGTGGTTTGGTCCTTTTGGTTTTTATTTGATAGGGGTTGTTCTATCATCTGATCATGCAGGGGTTTTATTTGTTTGTTTATTTTTGTTTGTTGTTGCTGTGTTGGTATTTGTAGCTCATGAAAACTGGCCCTGGAAAGTGGCTGACACAGTGACTAACTGCTGTGTGCTATCATGGTTGGTTTTATACTGTTATTACAAGAATATTTACAATTAAAATGCAGGGCTTAGTTTAAAGAGCACCTGTTTAATCAAGGATAGAAAGTCATATTTTATATATGCCACTAAGTGAATAGCTGACTTGCATATCAATTTTGTGGCTGACTGTGGTTCTGTTCTTGTGGAATTTTTTCTCTTCAGATGATAATTCTTTGTATTACCACACAGTTAAAATTTCAGGGCAGATCTTTCTATATGTAGGGTTGCTTGAGTAGTGAGTTAGGTTTTTCTGTTGTGTTATATCTTTTAATGTAACTTCTTATGTGTACGTTTCCCTTTGCCTTTAAAAATAATTTCCTACAGGTAGGAAAGTACAGATCTTACCTAGAGAAACAAGGTACAGATAACAGTAATGTCCTGAATATTTGGAGTGTTGTGATGATGATTTTTTTTTTTTTTTTGTAATTGAACAGTCTTGTTCTCAAAGAATAAATGTAAATTGATCACAGTCTGATTTCTTAATGCTGTGAAATCAGAGAGGCTTGGGCCATTTACTAGCAATGTAAACTCAAGAAACTTACTAAGCTAGACTTCCTCTATTTGGAAAGTTATGCAAATGATATTACATACCTCATAGGGTTATTGAGAGAATTAAATGAGGCCTTTCATACAAAGTTCCTGAAGTGCAGTTAACACTTAGTAAAGGCTAGCTATTGGCATTAGTGTTAATGTCCAAACAAAATCTATATAAGGATAAACAATTCTCAGAGACTATTTTTGCCTATAGAAAACACTATGCTGATTATAATTTGAGTAATCGGGAGATGCATGTTTTTGACATCATACTGTAATGAAAGAAGTATGATACTATGAAATCAGCCAGATCTATACTTGAATTTCATCTCCATTCCTTACTAGCTAAGCTTCAGTTTTGCCTCCTACCAAATGAGGGTAAACATATTTATTTCTAAGGATTATTTGATTTTCTTCAGAGATAGGGTCTCACTCAGCTGCGCAGGTTGGAGTGCAGTGGCATGATCATAGCTCACTGCAGCCTCGAATTCCTGGGCTCAAGTGATCCTCCCATCTTAGCCTTCTGAGTAGCTGGGACTACAGGTGCTCACCACCATGACCTGCTAATTTATAAAAAATTTTTTGTAGAGACAGGGTCTTGCTATGTTGTCTAAGCTGGTTTCAAATTCCCAGCCTCAAAGGATCCTCATGCGTCGGCCTTCCAAAGTGCTGGATTAGAGGCATGAACTACATGCCTGGCCCTCTAAGGGTTATTTTAAAAAATAGATGGCATGATGTCTCTAAGTTGTGTGATCCATAGCGAAAATCCCATACGTTATTAATTCCTTCTGCATTCTCCTTTAAACTTTTT
>CM052442.1:128394487-128421520 GCA_028533085.1 Varecia variegata
TAATGGGTATGGTGCGCACCATCTGGGGGCAAAGGTAATATATGTAACCTAAACATTTTTACCCCCGTAATATTCTGAAATTGAATAACTAAATAAATAAAAGCACTGGAAACATTGGTATTAATCAATAAATTTTAATTACTGTTTATCTTTAATACATTCAGCAGCATTTTAGCACCAGTCATTCACCCTGTGGCTCTGAATTATTTTTTATTGTTATTCGAAATTCCATATGATGTATTGTTGTGACATTTTTAAAGTACTTAAATCCTATCTTGAAAATCGTGCAATACCTCTCTCAAACTTCTTATCCAACTCCCCTCTCAGTTCTTAAAATTTAATTTGCAAAGTATGCTGACCTCCAAAGCTCTTCCACCTTGCAAAAACATTAACTACTATAAATATGTAGCAGAATCATCATGCTCATGTAAACAGAATTCTCTAGACATACTATCAAAGATCAGTAGAGCATACTGGTTAAACCCAGGGGAGGGAAAGCCAGATGTCTGGATTTTAATCTCAGCCTCTCCCCTTAATATCTGGCTTTATATTAGCTATTTTTAATATTTTCCCCATTTTTCTGATCTAAAATAATGAGTAGAGAAACTAATATTGGTATTAATATTAAAGGATTATTGTACATACTAGAAATGTTTAACACAGCTTCTGGCATATAGTAATTCCTCAGTACATATTGATCATCATTAAAGAAACCCTAAATCTCAAAGGAAACTAAGAAAACCCCCAGTGTCATGTTTTATATAACTGTGCACATAACAATACAATGATGCCTACCCCCTTAAGCACTGCTCTCTTTCTCATCCTTTTACTCCCACCTTCACTAAATATGCCCTTTAGAATAAATTAGGGTTTGTTCCAATATGTATATTTTGAAGTATAAAGTTAAGTCTAGTAGGCCAAGTAGTTAGCACTTTAAATATAATCACTGAATTTTTCAAAACATACTTTTAGGCAAGGATTGCTATATACGCTACACTGATAAAGCAAAGCTTAGGTGGGTTATGTCACTTACACAAGAAGTCAGATTTGGAGCCAAATAACCTGGAAATCTAAGTCAAAGTCAAATAAAATTTCATTTTATTCAAACCCAGGTTTAGATGAACAATCAGGGTTAAAACACTCCTCACTCTAATATAAATAACATTAAAAATGTCAATTTAAAGTATCTGGAACTTAATAAATGTAGCAAATTGCCATTAAAAAACTAACTTCAACAATGCTAGTGTGAGATCCACATTTAAAATCAGACAAGCTCACATGCCTCCATTTATGCAGTATAGCTATAAAAGTGAATTCTCATCAAGTTATGAAATTTGCAGTAGAATATAAAAGAACTATGTCTTCAGCTCCCAAATAAGATATTTCTAAAATAATTTGGCTGCCATTTGGGCAAATATATATGTGTGTTTTGTCTTGACAGCTTGTCAACTGGCAGACAGTTCTTGAACATCACATTCATTTCAATTTAATATTGGTAAATTTCTGAATTAGAATTTTATTTTTCACTTTCTGCACAACGAACCCGCCCCCTCCCCCAAGCCTTTGCTGGCATTCCTTGGGGCACACAGGTGCATGTGCTGGCATTTCTGCAGTAGCAGGGGAAGAAAAATGAAAGAAGGAAGGAGGGGAGGGAAGAGACAGGCTAAGAGAGAACAGTGGCAATAGGGAGAAAAAGGAGATGGTAGCTGACCTTCATCCTGAAATTCACCTTCAAGAGAAATGAAGGGAATAATTCACACTTGATAATCAAATAGTGCAGCTGCCTCTGCTTCCTTTAACCAGAGAGACTGGAGTCAAACAGAAACCAGACACCCAATGCGTAAAATCGACACATACGGAAAGGTCCGAAGGCAAGGTGGGGAACAGATTAATAAAAATAATTTTAAAAACCACGACAACCAATTATGGAACAGTTAGTTGCTTTATGCCATACCCTTACCTTAAGGGAGCATATTTTATTATGCACTTCTCACACAACAAAAGTAAGATGGAAAATATTATCTTTGCATTGTAGCTAAAGAAAATAGGCAATAATTTAACCTCCCTGAACTTCAACGTAAACCATATATTAAAGGACAGAATCCAGATTCAAAGTCACACCTGAATTTTAACACATTCCCTGTGATTTTTAGAAGACATGTCACAGGCTAAAGGTTTAAATATATACAGATATAGACAGAGACAGAGAGATCTGCATATATGTTAGTATGGATTATTTGTCTACTCCCTTAGCAAGAAAAAAAATTCAGATGGAGAAAAATATACATATTTTCATGTATTTACAGGCATACATAGACACTTCATTATGTAGCTAATTATATTTTTAAAATCCTTTTCTTTGTTGAAGATGGCCTTGACATTTGCAAAAGTTTCTGGGGTTTTCTTTCTCAACATATCTGTCAGGCACATGACTTATATACACGGAAATGAGAGTCTCTGACACATTTACAATTAATAGATACAGCCTTGGCATGAAGATGTAGAGATCATAATAATGAGGCAAAAATAACATCTTCCTTGTTCACTGTTTATTAGCAATTAAGATAAAGTGTGCTGTATGTATCGTAGGCAGCAAAAGTTCTTTACAACCATCTTACTCTGATTTGGATGAAAAGGTCAATTAGGCAAGTTCTCTGACCTAAATGAGTTGACCAAACAATAAGAAAAGTAAGTATAGTGTTTCTCAGTTCATGTTTGTGTGTCAGAATCCAAAAGAAGTACAAAGATGGAGGTGTTTTTGCTTATTTGTGTTTCTTTTTTGTGGTGGGGGTGATGATAAGGAGATAACTTCCTGCCAGAAAGTCACAGAAGTTTTCGTAGAAAAAGTGTCATCTCAGCCAGCCATAGAGAAGCAATTCAATTTTGATAAGCAGGAATAAATAAACAAAAATAGAAGTCCTTACATAAGAGCTAGATAAAATAGAGTCTTGGCAGAAGAAACACATGGGTAAGATACGAAGACCTGAAATCACTTTTGATTTGCTGAGTATATCTACCCAAGTCATGTTGTAGGTAGGTAAGAAAGGATATCAGAGGAAGCCAGGCTACAAAAATTCCCTTGGTTAAGGAGCTAGGGAACTATTCTATGAAAAATGAACAACTTACGGAATGTAAGGGAGATTTTTGTCCCAGTATAAATATATACATAAATCAGCTAAGAAGTAACATGGTCAGAATCAAACATGCTAATTTAGAACATTACTGCGACAATCTATAATCCAGTGGAGGCATTAAAATATGATCTAGGAAGGTGGTCATAAGAATGAAATGAAATGAGGCATTAAGATTACATTGCAGGTCAGCTCAGTGGCTCATGTCTGTAATCCTAGCACTTAAGGAGGCCAAGGTGGGAAGATTGCTTGGGGTCAGGAGTTCTAGACCAGCCTGAGCAAGAGTGAGACCCCCATCTCTGCAAAAAAAAATAGAAAAATTAACCTAGTGTGGTGGCTCGCACCTGTAGTCCCAGCTACTTGGGAGGCTGAGGCGGGAGGACTGCTTGAGCCCAGGAGTTTGAGGTTTGCAGGGAGCTGTGACAACTCCACTGCACTCTCCTAGCCCAGGGGACAAAGCAAGGCCCTGTCTCAAAAAAAAAAAAAAAATCGCATTGTAGTCAGGAGTGACTAGAGTTAGGGATTAAAGAGGCAAGATACTGCTGAGGCTTAATGAGAGAGGAAAGATTCAACAGTATCTCTTACATTTTGCACATAGAATTTTAGAGTGTTTCGGAATCACTGATAAAGTCATAAAAGTCAGAAAGTGGGAAAAATTAATTTCATAAGAAAAAGTAATGAGTTGATTTTTAATGTGGGATTTGAGCCCAGTTGGATTCCAGGTGAAAGTGTTCATGAAGCAACTGGAACATGGGTGACCAGCTTAACCAGCAGATGAAGGAGGGCATATGGTTTTAAAGCCATCCACGTTAGACAGATGGCCAAAGACACGGGCTGACCAGGAAAGGCAGCTGGGGAAAGGAGATGGGAAAGGAGATGGCGAGCGGAAAAAAGAGAAGAAACAGAAGGAGGAGAAGGAGGAAGACTAAAAGGAGAAGGCTGAGAAAGGAGGAAGAATAGGAAAAGGCAATGAGAGAAAGGAAAAAGAACTAAGAGAAACAAAATAATCTTAAAGAGTAAGTGACAAAATAAGGGAAAGTGATTCAAACATAAAAGGAGCAGATCAAGTGGAGGAGAAGAACCAAGATATTCCCTTTCTCGGAGATGCATGAAAATAAGTTATTTGCAAATTAAGGCACTTGTTCTACCAAGAATTCTTTATTTGAAATTTAAATCCCAATCAATTTCCATGAGGAATGTTATAAACACACACACACAGATACACACACACAGATACACACACACATACACACACGAGTATCTCACCGGATTCCTAAAATAAATTAAAATGTCAAGACAACATTGGGAAGGTAAGGACATTCTGTACTGTACCTCCTAATAATAGTCAGAAATTCAGCCTTGAAAACCATAATCAATACCTTGCCTTTATTTGAATCAGCAGTAAAGACATTGTTGAGGACATTACTGAGCCATATATTTCTTTCTAGTGTTTATATTTAAGTATTTGTAATTTTCTTGAGCAGTTATCTGGGGATAAAGTTCTTTTTTTTTTTTTTTTTTTTTGAGACAGAGTCTCCCTTTGTTGCCCGGGCTAGAGTGAGTGCCATGGCGTCAGCCTAGCTCACAGCAACCTCAAACTGCTGGGCTTAAGCGATCCTCCTGCCTCAGCCTCCCGAGTGGCTGGGACTACAGGCATGCGCCACCATGCCCGGCTAATTTTTTCTATGTATATTTAGTTGGCCAGATAATTTATTTCTATTTTTAGTAGAGACGGGGGTCTTGCTCTTGCTCAGGCTGGTCTCGAACTCCTGACCTTGAGCAATCCACCCGCCTCGGCCTCCCAGAGTGCTAGGATTACAAGCGTGAGCCACTGCGCCTGGACGGAATAAAGTTCTTGATCAAGTTTTTCTCTGGAAGATAATTCAATGTCTTATTTTTGAGCTTGACATAGTAAATGTTCATGTCTGTATTTACCTAATTCTGACCTTCAATTTATATCTTAAATGCAATTTGAAACAAATCAGGGTATGTATTACACATATAGAAAATTACTTTTGTAATCTTATCCTTTGAATTTTGAATGCTGCCTACTACTTTTGACAGACAAAAAGAACTCTAAAATCCTTCCTTTTATTATATAATGTCTAGGGTCAGAAGTTCCCTGTATCAAGGTGAAGGTTTGGGGATGGATAAGCAAGCTCAAAAAAGGGGAAAAAGATTAAAATTATGTTTTGAAATATATATATATATATATATATATAGCTCTGTAAAACGTAATGGATGCTTCAATGGCTCAGAAAAAGTGGGAGTGTGTCAATAGTGATAGCAGTGGCTCCTAAAAAATGTTCAGTTAAGACAGACACAAAAACAGAACTCTCTTTGGTAACGGTGATAGCCTAATCCACTCCAGCCTCCACCCACCAGCTCAAGCCAATATCTGGCTCACTACAGACCTAGACGGTTTTCTGTTTCTCTATGTGCTGCATCTGCATGTGAATATACACAAACAAATAATTAAACATCAAGCAAATATCAATAGGATTAGCTTGGCATGTTGGAACAAATCTTGATAAATCCGCCTCAGTAACAATACTCAAACTACAAGTCCATGAGAGGAATACAAATTCAGCCTATTGAAGTATTGTCATATAAGGAGAGATATTTTAATAAAATTGCTCCTCCATCAGTTCCTATTACTAAGGGACTAAAGCTATTGAGCCGCGGAACTTAGGCCAAAAAGGGGGATTTGGAAATGCAAATTAGAGATAAGACAGTAGTAAACGTCTTTCATTCAGCAACACACCATCCTTGATGCCAGGAGCTAATTTAAAGATGACTCTTAATAGTTCTGTGAAAATGGAAGCATACATACCCAAAATGGACATTTCCGGCACGGTAGCATGATAGGGTCCATTAAGAAACTCTGGTGCGTTGTCATTGATGTCTTGAACTTTAATGATAAATTCAGAAGGAGGCTCAAGAGGTTTGCTTGTCTCCCAGTCCACTGCCTGAGCTGTTAGGGTGTACTCAGCCTTTTCCTCTCGGTCAAGTCTTTTTATAGCATGGATATCTCCAGTTATATCATTTATTTGAAAGATTGTCCCAGCTCCATCGCCTGATAGGATATACTTAATTTTTTTGCTCCCAGGATCCAGGTCTGTGTGTAGCTAAAATGAAAAGTAGCATTTGTTAGTGATGGAGCAATCTGCAAAGTTGTTTTTTTTTTTTTTTAAACTATCTCCTGTTTGAATATCAAGTTGGTTCTTATTGCATCACATCATCAATTTCTGCTATGAGTAGCAGTACAAAGGGAATATACAGTGGTGCGGATATCAATCAAATATAAAATATAATGAAATTCATCTAAATAAGTTAGAACAGTTTGGTAAAAGTATACTGAGCTGTTTAGTATAAGTTGCCATGCCTTCAGAATGATAAAAAGGTCAAGAAGAAAATACAAAAATGTGTGTGTGTTTTCCAACATATCAATATATTTATTTAAAGTTACTATCATTAGTTACCGTTTATGTTTCATTTATCTGTGTGCCAAGGAATATGTAAATCACTTCTCATATAATCATTCCCTTAATTTTTACAAAAAAATAAATGAGTTAAGAATATTTCATATGAACCAGGAGAAATGTGAGGTTCAACACAGCACATAATAACCTCTCCAAGGTTTGCATTTGGTAGAATGAAGTATAGTAGACCAAGGGTTCAATTCAGATCTGTCTGCTATATTTACACAAACAAAAATAATTCTAATAACCTGGATGATATTATTACATTTTTATAGGGCTTTTTTTCCCTTTAATTCTTACAATTTTTCTGGTCCAAACAAATCATTCCCATTTTATAGAGAAGAGCACTGAGGCCAGAATATGGGAACACATTTTTCAGAAAATGACAGCTTTCCAACAGAAATCCAAACCTATCTCAGGTCATGGCAACAAATATTCATTGAACAAATATGAATTGAATTTATATATCAAGCAAATACTCTGCCTGAAACATTTTGGTAGGTGCTGGGGAGAATAGAATCCCTAGTTTTAAAATTCTCACAGTTTGTTCTTAAGAGGGAGACAAGAATATTCTTATATATAGTGCTTCTCCTTTACACTATGTTGACTCCTGTGTAAACTAAAACTAAAATACAAAAATAAAAGAATATGTACGTATGTATGTATTTTTCAAAGAAAAATTCATTGCAAAGTACTGGTTAAGTGCACATATTTTCAGTTTAACTCAGTTAAACTGAGTTAAACTTAACTGCCAATACAGTTCCAGTTATCACACCATGAGATTTCAAATATTTGCTCCTCAAAAAAAAATCTTGCGGAAAGAAACTCGTAGAAATTCAAAAGATACTGTGTTCTCTTGGGATCTCTTCTATTCAGAACAGGCTCTATCGCTTTCTTCACCAATTTAAATTGTATTTAGTGCTTCAATAAGTGAAAAGAAAGGATTATAAAAAAGACATAAAATAGCAACAAAGAATCCAAATGCATCTAGATCTCCTACTTTACTTTTGAATATTTTAAAAAGTTAAAGCATAAGATTACATCAATATTTATTGAACCCTAAAATGTATCCCTTTCATTTATTGTATTTAATTTATTAACAAGAACAAATATTGAAATGCCACTTTATCTTAATGAATGTGGGATTATAATTCATTAATGTGATATTAATCCTAATTTATGATTGTTTTAATTTATGTGCATTTTAATATTTCCATTAGCATTTTTATTAAAAAAAGAAAATTTGAATAATATATCATTCATGGAAGTTTCCATTCACATACAAGGAGTTCTTGAGAAGCAGAAGATATTGGTATGTATCGCTTTTCTCCACAACATTTTGCTAATTAACAAATAAACCATTCAAATTGGTGCTATCATTATTTACGTTAAAACTTATTTGTGTCATATTTTTCCTTCCATTTACTAATAACCTCTAACTAATAAATTGTATTATAATTTTAGGTTTGGATGATCCCTTGTGTTTAAAATTAGCAAAGGGAGAAGAAAGTTAAGATTCGAGTCTCTCTTACTATACAAATCGGAGAAATTAACACATTTATTTGACTTTCGGCTACTTTGCCTAAAATATGGGAATAAAACTTCTACCCTTCAGAATTGATTTGAGAATCAAAGACTATACATCTATTTGAAAATTATTAAAACATAGAAGTGGCTATATTAAGTGTTTAATAACCAAAACCATTTTTACTTCATATCATATTCAATCATATACAACTAGCTGAAAACATCGTGATAAGCCAAGATGCAACCAACCTAAGTGAAAGCAAGTTCCCAAGATTTCATTCAAAGATAAATTTACACATCATAGCACTTTGAAAAAAATGGAAAAAAAAAAAAGTAAAGAAAAATCTTAGTAAACATTGTATTCTTCCTCCTTCTTCTGGAAATTTCATTTTTAGCTTATCCCAGTAAAATCCAGATCCTGGAGTAATGATAATCTTAAAACAAAATACTGTGTATCTATCTATGTTCACTCATTTCATCCTATTATCGGTATCTCTCTCAGAGACAGGCACACACACACACACACACACACACACACACACACACACACACACTCCTGCACATGATTTGTTCAGGTAACCAACATGACCTTACGAAGAAAAGATTGTAGGTGTATAAAAACAGCAATGTGCAGACAGCAAAGGCATCTAAGACTCCAGGTCTGGCCCTCAGAAGTATCCAGTGTATAATGGTTCCCAGTTGATGCTTTTTTTGTCAGTCTTCACATAAGTGTATGGAACTCTGCTCAGTCCAATGCAACATCACTTCCCCCGTCAATGTATCCCATCCAAGGACCTTGTCTGCAAGATTATGGAGCCAAACACATCCCAAAGGCACTGAATTCTCACACATTGTGCATCATCTAAAAATGTGATTACCATCTCTTTTAGGGGCTGCTTCTGCTAACCAGAGCTGGATTAAGGACCATATGCACACTGGTCTGGGGAAGTCAGACTCCTTCGGCTGGCTGTGGTACAAAAAAACCACTTCATCCATTCATTTAATAAACCCCGTGTTCTTCCCTGTCTTGGGGTAGAGACAGATTAATAAACGACACAGCCTTGGTCTCTGCTCTGAAAGAGCCATAGTTTTGTGGGAAATAAGCACAAATAAACAGAAAACTTGGAGGAAGCACATCTACTACTACTACTATTATTATTGACTACTTATTATCTGGAAAACATTTTTTATGTATAACTCTAATGCTAGTGTCACAACAAACTGGAGACCATTTCCTAATTCTCCCAACGAACCTACAGAGACTCAGAGATTTTCACAGAACTTTTCCAGAGAATGCACAACCTGTAAGGGATAATCTTAACAGCACATGCTTTAGAGTCCATTTCTGGATTTAAATGCATGTTCTAAGAGCAATGCTAGGAGACCAACAGGGAGATGTGATGACATATAGCAATTTTACTTGATACAGAGAGTGAGGTGTGGAAGGATAGAAAAAGGCTTCCCAAAGAAGGATGATTAAAACTTCAGATCTCAAAGAGGGAGAAACCCTATGCCAGGCACAGGTAATTATATGAGCAAACATCTAGAAACAAGAAAAAGCATAGCATGCTAGAGACACTAAAGACGATTTAATCTGGATGGAAAATGAAGTTAAGAAAAAGAGAGGTAGCAAGACATAAGAACAGAAAGCAAGATAGGGGCCAGATTATGCAGAGCTGTGAAACCAAGATACAGAGTTTGGATTTGACTATAAAAGTGACAGGAGACTGTAAATACATAGAAGGGTTTCAAAAAGGAGCCTGATGCCGTAATAGTTTTGTTGCAGTAACATTGCAGGGACTAGTGTGTGCTTACAAGAAAACGTCATGGAAGCAAAGAGGAAGGGGAGGACAGAAAGAAAACTCTGACATCAGTTCACAAAGCTTCCTCCGTTCCGATTCTCAAATCTAGTTGATCACCCAGGATCTGCCACATTTGCAACCAGATGAATTCCAGACCCCTCTGGTCACTTGCTGCAGCCGGGTTGGAGAAGCACAGAACGTCAGATGTCCAGTGGATAATCCCAGTCTCCACAGTCACCCTTCAATTTCAGGAATCCTAACAGGACTGCTCCATAATTAAGCCACATCGTGAGTATCAGCATCATTACACATTCATCCTCCTCTGTGTATTTGCATAACACCTCCCAATTAAAGGACAAGTTTTTACTATAAAAGTCATGGGAAGAGGTATTTGCATTTCACTCTCCTTTGTATTTCCTCTGCCTGGTAAAGTTTCTGGCAAAATTGTTGGATGCTCAATAAATATTTGTGGAATTAAGTGAATGTAAAAAAAAAAAGAGAGAGAAAAAATTCATTTTATTTTCAAAGCAATTATTTAAATAAGGAGGCAAAGGAATTTAGAAAAGTTAGGCCCAGGGACCTAAAATCTCATCTACAATAAATGCAAAGCCCTTGAGTTTCCCTAAGTATGTATTCAAATGTAGCATCCGACACAGGAACTAAAACTTAGTAGAGAGGCTGATGGAAGTAAAGACAGGCAGATGATGGATAGATGGATGGGTAATGGAGGAATAATAGATGGATCATAGATGCCAATTATCTTATACTCAGACATCACTGGTCTCAGAATCAGAGTAAGAATCCCGATCTTCAATATTACCCACATCCCTCTCACAGTGGTGAATATTGATAGGCAGAAAAAAATACAAACTACTTTCCCATCCTCTCACTAGTATTCCCCAGGACCGGAATTCCCAATTATGACTCAGTTACCACAGAAGACCAGAGTGGGTCATTCTGCCTACTTCTTCCTCTAGAATGAGATGGGATCTGGGACTGAGTAAACTACAGGGGAAAATGCTTCCTCATCTGAAAATCAGATAGCTCTGGCATCAGCATTTATTTTGAAATTCCACTCTATCCAGAAGAACATCATGTGAGGATCTCTCCAATTGCCTCTCTTCCCCTTGAGAAGTATTCCTGGGGAGAAACTCAGCATCTTAAAGAACCCAAAGGGTTAACAGGGATCACTGCAACATGAATCTCTCTCACGTGCTGATCCCCATTTTTCACGAACCTGCTCACCCTTGGAGAAGAGAGCACGCCTAGCACTCTGGAATCAAACCACACCTTAGCACTATTTTCTCAATGTCTAGCATAGTGCCTGTCCATGCCATGGGCTACCAATCTACCGGTGAATGGATTACCATCCTTAAATCACAGCCATTCAGTATCAAAGAGGGGACAGGAACTTGGACATAGTATTCGTTTTTGGCCTAAGTCTCCAAAATGATGACAATGCAGGACTTCCGTCTAGAGCAGGCACATGTTTAGGCTGCTAGGAGAGTGAAAAGGCAGGTAAAGAAAAAAAAGCCAAGAGAGGCAGAAGTATTCTTTGCATGTTTCTCTTCTGTACTCCACAAGGAACAGGAGTTAGCCTTGATTTCTGCTCATTTTAACTCCTAGCTCATCCTTCTTGGGGACTATAGACTATCTCACAAAGGATGTTGACCAAACATGAAATATGTCATTCAAGAAAGAGTGAGGTCCCACCATTGCATTAAAAAAAAACACCTTGTTCTTGATACTTTAGAGCTAAATAAAGCATCATATGACAGCTGCAGATGGAGTGGGAGGTGAAAGGGTGTCATATTGGACTACATAATTTGTAAAATGCCTTCACATGCTAAAATGTTGCACTGCTACGGTAAATCTAAATAATCCAAATATGATTATCTCTCATTCAGACACTCCATTCTTAACAAATTGTAGAAACAAATTACATCACAGAACTTAAGCAAGGTAATAGGCATAAAAATACCCGAAGAGTTTAGCTAAGATCAGGTTGGAAATATGCAATGACTCTGATGATCACATATTCTAAGAAAACAATAGTTCAATGCAATAATAATCGTTCTCAAAATAATTCTCATCCAAATCAAGTTACCCTTAAATTTGTCTTAAGTAAAAAAAAAAAAAAAAAAAAAAAAAAGGCCGAAGGGGGAAACAATCCCTGATTAAATGAAAAGAACACAATATCCTACACTAAAAATCACTGCTGCTTTACATAATTAATTAATTGATAATTCTAATGTTTTACAGCAGACAAATGTGTAGCATTTGATAACTTAGACATGTGTTCCTTGCATTCTGTGTCAGCTGCTGGTTAAGTATTGAACAGTGTGACCTGGCCATGAGGACAGGTGCCCAGAGAAACAGAAAATTGGAAGCGAGTCCAAATGAACTGCTGTTTTTGGCTGCAGACATCCGAAAACACAGTCAAAAAGAGGAATGCATTGCTTGTGCTGCTCTTTTAAATGGATAAGTTCCACAAGGGCAAGACTTCTATATACATAATTGACAACTATACCCAACAGCAAGTATGGTTCGTGGCACATACTAACTGCTCACTAAAGTCTAATTTGTCTTTTTTGTCTGCATAGGATTTATCTTAATGCCCTACACCAGCAGTCCCCAACCTTTCTAGCACCAGGGACCATTGTCACAGAAGATAATTTTCCACGGACCGGGGAGGGGGAGGATGGTTTTGGGATGATTCAAGCACATTGAATTTATTGTGCACTTTAATTCTATTATTACAGTGTAATTATAATGAAATAATTATACAACTCACCATAGGTTGGGAACCCCTGCCCTACACCTTGTCAGTGATTTTACATGGATGAAGGGCACAGGTGACGGATCAGATGTAACCCGTTGAGTCAGATTTCAGATCATGCACATTTTAGCGTAATTTTATAGAGACCATCATGACAGCACAAGCAGGTAGTGTGGAGACATCCTGATTCCCTAGATGAGGGGTGGATAGAATAGAAAAGCCTCTCTAGTTTGCCCCTAAATGGCAAAAGGGATTTAATATGTACATTATATACATTTAGAAGCATGTGAATGAAATCACATGATATAGGAACATTCTGTAAACCTGTACAGAAATGTATATTTTGAAATAGAATAGACATATAAATAGAAAGGCAGTATACACAATAACTCAGCTAATAAGAATGCAAAGGGAGGATACTGACAAGAACAGGCTGGCAGACTCTTTCCCAAGAGATTTCCCCCAAACTGACATTCATGACCTTGGCAAATTTGCTACCATCTTCTGTCTGGACCGCAGCTTTACAAGTTTGCAAACATGATGTGTCAGCCCTATGGCAAATCCATCGCTCTTTAGCTAGACTCCAATAAAGTTCACAGGTCTCATTTAAAAAAAAAGAAAGTAAGTTATTAATGATAAATAACATTTCTCAGAGTCTAAAATACTTAAGTTATCATGATGAGCAAAATTTCTCATCACACAAAGCCAAACCATCCTTACTGACGGTTTCAGACAAAGCGGAGTTAGATGAATTAATTCTGTAATGATGCCAGAAAATAAAATCACTTAAGTATGCCCATTTTATAAAAATGGTTTTAAAAATACTACGAGGATCCTCAAATTCTTTATCCTTTGAGTTTCTCTTTTCCTTTGCATACTGAGATGGAGACTCCAATATCTAACCAAGCATCCACAGGAAAATAAGACAAGACACCCCTTTACTGGATACATCTTATGTATTCTGATAACAGCCTGGTTAAAATATTAAATCTTACAGACTTGGAAGTCAATCTGTTTCTCTAAGGAAACCAAAGATTTAAAGAGTAATAGTTCAGATTATGGGATCTATAATGAGAGTCTGAGAAGAAACAAAGCTAGTTTGGAACAAAGATACTGAGAAATTTACTTAACCTCTCCAAGATTCAGCTTCGTCATTTGTAAAATGTTTTTAATAGCAGTGCCTACCCTTTAGGGTTTTGGTAATGATTAAAATATGACAATAGATAACGCTGTTAAAGGCATGGTATGTTCCAGAAACTAGGATATTCAAATAAAAATGTATACAGGATGGATTCTTGTGGGGATTAAGTTTAGGAGATATAATAATGGGTTGTGCCCAACTAGGAACTGCTTTCCAAAAATATATATATCTATGAACACATTCTGGGTCAGAATCAACATACAACATCATTTGTAATAAAAGTAAGAATGTAACTTCTTGAGTTAAATGATCTGGGCACAATCTGATTTTAACCCCTTAATCATGTTGGCCAAGTTACTTAATGATTACATATCTGGTACTTATTCACCAATTCAATCACTAAAATGATAAATATATCTGGAAGTTTTATATCTTCTTACTCAATAATTATAAGCCTAGAAGTGGGAAAAGGGTGGTCAATGTGCATTGGTCAGTAATTAAATGCTTGAGTGGGCAAGAGTGTGAATGAATAGTAATAGAGGAACAATTACTGAAGATACTTAGGTGAATAGATCAAAGAGTGGATGGATAGATGGATGGATGAATAAATTGGTGGATAAGAGAAATAAGAGGAAGAATATGGGTGGATGAATGATTTTTACTGGAGAATGCATGAGTGAAGGAAACAGTAGATAAAGGATGGGTAACTAAATGAGATTCTTTAGTCATTCCTTTTATGGTCCAATGCACATTAAATGTATTGAATCAGTGGATGAACAAACAGATGGATGTATTAGTGGGAGGGTAGGCTGGAAGAACCATGAAGTTTCTCACTAAAAGACAGATTTCAGTAAAACATAATAAATCATTTTGTCTCAGAGCATTATTCCCCATCTTACATTAAAAGCTGGCATAGATATTGGAAATTCAAGTATAAATTAGAAGAAATGCTTAGATGAAGACCTTTGGTGCATATTCAATTTTCATCAAAACAATTTCTCTTTACAAACTCCTGGAAAACCCCTCTCCCTCTAGATAGAAAGACAGAGATGGATATGAATATGGATATAGATCTATCCATTTTGTAAGGAAGGGGAAATTTTATGCCAAATAAACACCCAATGAAGTAACACATGATGTAACTAAGAAGACTAGGATTCAAAAAAGATGCACAAGATTATTGGGAAAACAAAAGCACATTTTATAAAAATAAGGATATTTAAAACAGTTATAACAGAAATTTTCCAAAAGGCAAGTGGAGCCTTCAGTTACATTATCCAAGAGGGAGAAATTCTAAGAGAATGTTGTGTCAATGTTAATTATGTTTCAAAGTACTTGATTAACCAGAATACTAATAAGAGTTGAAAATATGAGATAGATTTCTGATGTGGTAATCACTATTACTTGCTTAACAGAATGTATCTTGTTAGCCAAATAAGTGACAAGATCACAGTGGGAAAGAACACAGTGGATGACCAAATAATGTCATCCAATAACTCTGAAATTTTACATTAGTAAAGGGAGTGTGGGTCAGGCAAAATGCTATGAACTTGGAAGAGCATTGCAATTGAAGTTAAAAAAGAAATAAAACAAAAGTTTAGTTTGGGCCATATACTAAGGGTATGATAGTGGCACACCATGTTTTATTTGTGATCAAAAAGCCTGATAATAACTTAGCTGAGTTAGCCACTCCTATCCCTTGAGCAATGTAAACAGTCCCATTGAATGCCCTGTAAGAAGACAGAGCTCCATGACCAAAAATTCTTATTTCACAGAAATAATCACGTTTTCAAGTTTCAGCTATGACAACTCAATGGGTGGATGAATGGGTTGATGAATGGATGGATGAATAGGTAAGTAGACAGATAAGAGAATTAAGATGAAGAGGATGAATAGGTAAGGGCTTTATTGAAGAATGCATGGGTAGATGGAAGAGTAGATCAGAGGATGGCTAACTAAACACATTCTCAAGCATCCTTCATTTTCAATAAATGAGAATCAAAAGACCTGGGTTGAATTAAAACTACCAGATATGATCTTGGACAATTGAATTTTTCCTACATTAAGTTCCTCTTGTTAAAATGATACTATCAAGGCCAACAGCACCATCATCAAAAAAATCTTTATCAGATAGTTGTAAGGATAGCATGTATGTGAAAGCTTCTTTTTTTTTTTGCTTTTTTACCTTTTTAACTCCTATCCTCTCAAGTGTCACTATCCCTATACAATCAGCCCTCCATACCCATGGGTTTCACATCTGTGGATTAAACCAACCTCACGTAGAAAATATTAGAAAAAGTAAAAAATAGCACAAAAATTTAAAGTAATACAATTTTTAAAGGTAGTATAATGACTATTTACATAGCACTTTGGTTAGATATTAAAGGTACAACTGAATATTCCGTATCATAAATGCTTGGGACCAGATGTGTTTCAGATTCCCAATTTTTTCAGATTTTGGAATATTTGTGTATACATAATGAGATATCTTGAGGATAGGAGTCACAAGTAAACACCAAATATGTTTCATATACATACACCTTATACACATAGTCTGAAGCTAATTTTATACAACATTTTTAATAATTTTGTGTGCATCTGTCACATGAGATCAGGTGTAAAATTTTGCATTGGTGACACCACGTCAGTGGTTAAAATGTTCTGGATTTTGGAGAATTTTGGATTTCAGATTTTCAATTAGAGATGCATAACATATAATCTAGAGATGATTTAATGTATACAAGAGCATAGTCATAGGTTATATGCAAATACTAAGCCACTTTATATAAAGAGCTTGAACATCTGCAGATTTGGGTACCCAAGGTCGGGGGTTGTCCTGGAACCAGTCTCCCATGAATACCGAGAGGTAACTGTAATGCAGATTTGGAAACGGAGCTTAGCACACCATCAAATTATCAGAATTAGATGTTAGTAATACAGCCTGCAACACTGTAAAAGTGTGTGTGTGCGTGTGTGTCTCTATGTATGTAGGTTTCCCCCCTCCACTTCCACGCCATCAACCAAACCTGGCATTTGGGTGAAAAAAAAAAAATACCAAACAACAACAAAACTTCAAAGGAAACCTGAAAAATCAAGATGCCCTTATTGCTTCACACTATAAATAGATCTGTTGGAAATCTGTATAGCTCCTACATTAATAATAAAATTCATTTTTTATGAAAACAGAGTATTTTGTTCCATTTCTAATCAAAACCAAAAATAATCCTTTCAAGCCTAGTTGTATTGTTGTTTCCAGTCAAAATTCATATGTTAGAGCCCTAACCCCCAGTACTCTCAGAACAAGACTCTATTTGGAAATAAGGACTTTAAAAAAGTGATCGAGTTAAAAAGAGGCCGTTAGGGTGGGCCCTAATCCAATCTGGCCAGTGTCCTTATAAGAGGAGGAAATGTGGGCATAGAGAGGGACACCAAGGACGAGGGTGAATAGAGGAACGGCCATGTGAGGACACAGCAAGGAGACAGCCATCCCCAAGCCAAGGGGAGAGGCCTCAAGAAACCAACCTGTTGAAACTTTGATCTTGGGCTTCTAGCCTCCAGAACGATGAGAAAATGAGTGTCTGTTGTTTCAGCCACTCAGTCTGTGGCATTTTGTGACGTCAGCCCTAGCAAACTAATACTTCCTCCTAACGCAGGCTAGCTACTTACCATATCAATAAATACGGATGCACAGTGGTGGCTGCAGCTTGCAATGATGCTACTCATAGGTATGACTCTAGGTGAGGTAGATGGAATAGCCCCCCCAAAAAAAAAATATCTTTGCCCTAACACCCAGAACTTGTAAATACGTTACCTTACCGGTCAGAAGGGACTCTGCAGACGTGAGTCAGTTAAAGACCCTGAAATGCGGAAATTATTCTGGGTTATCCAAGTGAGCCCAGTCTAATCACATGGGCCCTTAAAGGAAAAGAAGCTTTTCTCTCTGTGTTCAGAGGGAGATATTACTGCAGAATAATCATCAGAGATGCAATCTTGCTGATTTTGAAGATGTAAGAATGGGGCCACTAACAAGATTTGGGGGGGGAGCAGTGGGTCAGAGGGTGATGTTCTAGAGAACTGGAAGGGAAAAGAAACACACACAGCCCAAATAATCTAGGACGGATTTTCCTAATCACGGGAGAGAAAGACTCTAGGCCCTTAATAGCAAATACAGCTGTGTACCAGACCAATACTGTGGAGTATTCTCAGGAAATAAACAGTAGATCCCTAAATATTTTTCATGCAAATCTGGAGTAAAAACAATTACTTATAATGATATTTTTTTATTATTATAGAAGAAATTCATGCTTCCTTTAGAAAATTTGGCAAATTAGGAGCCAGGGGCAGTGGCTCCCACCTGTAATAAATTCTAGCACTTTGAGAGGCCAAGGCAGGAGAATTACTTGTCAGGAGTTCGAGACCAGCCTGAGCAAGAGGAGGACCTCATCTCTGCAAAAAGTAGAAAAAATTAGCCAGGCGTGGTGGTGTGTGCCTATACTGCCAGCTACTCAGGAGGCTGAGGCAGGAGGATCATTGAGCCCAGGATTTTGAGGCTGCATTGAGCTATGATGATGCCACTGCACTGCAGCCTGGGCAACAGAGCAAGACCCCATCTCAAAAAAAAAAAAAAAACAGAGAAAAAGAAAAAGAAAGAAAGAAAGAAAGAAAGAAGAGAAGAGAAGAGAAAATTTGGCAAAGTAAATAAGCTTTTAGGGCAAAATAAAACATGCTGCGCCCACAGGCAACAACCTCTGCTAATTATTTGTATAAAAAAGACATATATAGAATCATGCTACACTTGATATGACACTTTATATACAATTTTGCATCCTACTTTTCCCACTTTACTGTTTTTAGATAAATAATGACATGATTAACTTTATGTCTAATTTGTATATAAACAACGCACATGTTAAAAAAATTTATAAATGTAACTTATTTTTTTTAGACAGAGTATTCAGCCTGGAGTGCAGTAGCATCATCAGAGGTCCCTGCAAACTCAAACTTTTGGGCTCAAGAGATCCTCCTGCCTCAGCCTCCTGAGTAGCTGGAACTACAGATGTGTGCCACCATGCCTGGCTAATTTTTTTCTATTTTTAGTAGAGACGGGGTCTTGCTCTTGCTCAGGCTGGTCTCAAACTCCTGACCCTCAGCAATCCTCCCTCCTCTGTCTCCCAGAGTGCTAGGATTACAGGCGTGAGCCACTGTACCCAATCTATAAATGCAATTTTTGAGATTAATGAGAGGGACTTGAATTTTTATAACCATTCTCACTCTTGTCCTATGTTGAGGCAATTTTCATTTTTCCATGCTTATGACTAATGCTGCGACCAGCTTCTTTGATCCAGAAGCTATAATATGTAGATTCACTCACAAGGAAAAAATCCAAAATCCAGGCAATGTCATAAATATATTTTTAAACTCTATGATTTATAAACCATGTATAAATATATGCAATTTAGCAAAATATACTTGCCCACTTTCTAACAGTTGGGGAATGAATATTAAAGCTTATTGACAGGCAACGTAATATATTAATGGTGTCTCATTTCTACCAATAATCACATTCAGATATGATATTAAGCTTTATAGATGTTTTCTTATGTATTGCTTTATTTGATTTTTCCCACAAGTGTAGGGGATTCTGCTGACAAAAGAAACGAATTATCGCAAAGATTTGAACTCAGGTCTTTTTATTTCAAACTCAGCTCTTTTCATTCTACCCCACCACCAAATTCTAAGTGTTTGTCATATTAAAAATATTATCTAATTTGAAATTAGTTGATCATACATACCCTCACCCAATCTTTAGTCCTTGGGATCATCAGTGATAATTTTTACTTGTAATAACCAATACAAGTAGTGGAATAACATTTGGGGAAAAATGGTAGGGTTGGCATAACAAAACCTGGGTTGGAAAGCTTCAGGGTATGACCACAGCAAAGCAAACTTGCCTTGTTTCAATTTGATGCAAGTTTTGCAAACTCTTCCCTCTCTCAGAACCATTGTGAATATTAAATGAAATACTGTGTCAAATACACAACCTAAAGCTAGCATATTGAAGTTCCCTGCCCAAAATATTCTTCTTTGAAGCAAACTTAACAATAATTTGCACATTAAAGCAATTTTTCTAAGGTGCTGGGCACTCATCTCAAATCACAGGTGAATATTATCTCAGGTAATTATGAAGCCCTGGCAATCTAGATGGCTAGAGGTATGCGCACATTTTCATACATGCATACATATATTAATGTGTATATATATACGCTCAGAATTGTGTAAACTTTAGAGAGCATCAGAATCACAAGTAAAAACACCAATTACTGGGCCCCCTCCAGCAATTTTGAGATGGGGCAAAAAATTGCATTGCTAAGTTCCTAGATGATGCTTATGTTGTTGATCCAGGCATCATACTTTGAGGACCACTGACTTAGAGACCAAAAAGTTATTCGTTTCTGTGACTATTTTTTTTTTCTTTTTAATCCTGAGATATTCTAAGTGGAAGTGTTTTATTTGATGACGGCAAATGCCACTTTCAATAAATGATTCAAAATGTTTCTGCTACAGAATAATCAATTTTCAGTTCCAAACATTTTTAGGGACTTTCAAGTATCTGTGTCTTGAATACTAAAACACTTAATTATGTAGAAATATAGTCATTCAACAATCATTTATAATTACTTCTAATACTTCTACTATGTGCCTAGCATGCAGGTTTTCATGCCATCCTCTTTTTAGAGAATACAGAAGATTCACTCTTTTTCAAGAGTTAAGTATCAGCCAAACTTACCTGCTCACCCAGATCCACAGGTACATGGAAGATTTAATAACAAGGTCCCTTCCCCACCTCTGACCTCTACGTTCACTACTGAAAGTTGCTGAAAATAATAAGCTTGCTAGACATTATCAGTGTGTGCTCCTGTGAAGGTTAAATAGCATCACATGCAAAAATTGCACTCATAAATAAACAGGATCTTGGTGACTGATGGAACGATATAATCAGGATAAATGAATATTAGTTTCCGTAAAAAAAAAAAAGACAAACACACACTTCTTATATACGCATGTAGTCATATGCATTTGCTGCAACTCTAACTAAAATTCATTCTTCTATTTTTAGCATCTCTTCCTGTTTTGGCAAAAAAACAAATACAGACACACACACACACACACACACACAAACACACACACACAACAATTCATATAAAAAGCCATTAGTGGTCCTGAGCAGGATTATTTGTAAGACACTCTTAATATGCAATTTCCCATAGAGTCACTAATTGTTCCTCACTTTAAAATTCATTGTTCTGAGAATGAGATGCAGTTGGTAATGCAAGTATCAACCAGGCAGAGGATACTAGTCCACATTAGCATCCGCATTATTATTCAGTCATAATTAATACACTTCTGAAATAAAGTGTTGACAGCACTCTTATTCAAATATATAGCATATGTTTATAGTCTCACACATTGAGGTGCACACATAATTATAATATATGCGTGAGAGAAATTGCAGAGGCCGTCCAAGGAGCTGTGCTCACGCTAATTGAAAACCACCATTGTCCAATTAAAGCAGGTGAGACCACGGGGTGGCATCACTGTCAAATGCCTATCAGACGTGGCCGGGCTGATTAAATTACAAGACCAAATACAACAAAAAGAGCAAAGACGTGTTTACTGTTCTTGTTGTGGTTGTTTTAATAGAACACTGAGACGCTAATGGAAATCAGGATACCATTTCTCCTTACCTCGGTTAGGAATTGATCTCAGCATAATAATATGTCACTATAGACAATACCGAGCAGCTCAAAAGGTTCACTTTTCACCAACATGGTCACCTTTTGGAGGAGAATAATTATCCTTACTTGTCAGAGATGTGACTTTGATGACTTTAGTCCGAGAAACTGAAAAGTGCCTCATTATACTATTCTTTTCCTTTTCTTTTTCTTCCTTTGAGCTCATTAGGAAGTAATTAACATATCATGTATAATTACAGAGGCATTACCCCACACTTGTTGCAAAGCATCATGCAACATGAATTTCAAGGGGCACTTAAACTAGGTTCATTCTTCTGCAAAAGCATAATATACTGTTCCTTTGAGGAAATGTATGTCATGAAGCATCATGAAAATCAAGACTCATGGTAAATAACCATTTACACCATAAATGATTTGACTTCAAAAGTATTCTTTTTTTAGTCAGGGAAGAAAAATAAAAACAAAGCAAAACAAAATCTCTAGCATTATTATTTCAAAAATGACTCTTACCAGAGTCGGGTAAGAAGGTGGATGGATAAGTTGAAGGAGAAAGAAGAAAAAATGAAGGCAGAAGAACATTGTAAGCATATATTAAGAATCTACCATGTGCCATGTACTGTTCAAATGGCTTTACACACATTACTTTATTTTCACGATATCACTATAAGGTAGTTTTTATTTTTCTCATTTTATAGATGAGAAATCTGAGATACAGGGTAGTTAAGCAACCTGCTCCAGGCCACACAATCACATAAGGAAATAAGAAGCAGAGCTATGGAATTTTGGTCTTAGAAGGGGTGTGTGTGTGTGTGTGTGTGTGTGTGTGTACATTTACCTTAGGAATGGAAAAAAAAAAATCTATGTTCCAAACATGGAAAGAAAGAAATAGAATGAACATTTGTTGAGGTTTGAGCCTTTGGCAGAGTATTTAAATCACAAGACAACAAATAGGAAAACAGATATTTGAACCTAAGTATGCCTGACAGCAACCCATTAATCTCCAATACCTCACATTTCTTTCCAAAGTCTTCTGATTTATTTATAGACAGTTTTGCTTCCTGTCTTTGTAACACCTTCCAAATTAACACCCTGATCTGTGTCCTTGTTTGCTATTTCTTCTAAAGGGTCAACTCTTGAATTCACCAAACAGATGAAAACCATTAGGTGGTAGAAGGACTTTTTTATGTCCTTAGGTTTCTGTGACACCTAGCAGATGGAGCATATGCCCACAAATGACCCAGCATTTAGACAATTGTTGTCTGTGAAACAGGGACAGACAGGATGCAGTGTGCTCATTCACAACTAAGAACTATTAAAGGATTCATAATTTTGATTCAATAGGTTCCATTATTTCTTTTGTGAGTCTACATAAGTCTCGTTAATGGTAATGGCAATTATACGTAGACACATACTGGAGACTAGCATCTAGGGTGTGCTGAGCTAATGGCAACGTTTGGGAGGAAGAAATGGCTACAAAAGGTCTCATTTAAGATGTTACGCACTTTTTATTTGAAGTGGCTAATTACCACCATTGAACTCTGCCATTAGTACCTTTCATGAACATTTCAAGGATAAAGAGTAAAAAACAACGGATGCATTAGAAGGCATAGCCTGAGCTGTTGCCTGTGATCTCAGTGCTCCACCAGTTAGCCTTGGAAATCATTCATATTCATTTCTTTTCTCTCTTCTTTTTTGCCTTGATTTGCTTGACATGTAATTCAACATCACCACCGTACAGAAAAAAAAGAGTGCGAGTTTTAAAGTCACTCAATCCTCAACCCCAACCCCAGCTTTGTGATTTTAACATCTTGTAACTTGAGACAAATCATTTTACTTATCTTAGCTTCAGTTCCTACAGCACTACAGAAATAATAATATCTTATAAAGTCAGCATGAGATTTACGTTAAGTAGAAGTACGTCTGTTAACTGGCAATAGTGGATGTGTAAGGTGAAGGTGTACGTATAGGTATTGTAGACACAGATCTGGATTCACAAAATATTATTTTATTTCTACTTCTTTATGTTTTCACTAAACACACACACTCTATTTTTTAAAAATGTTAAATTATGAGCATTATATATAGTTATAAATGCATGTATGTATTTGTAAACATCCTAAAATTCTACTTGAAATAATGCTAAAACTGTAATTATATTTTTAGTTAAACAAATGCCTCCCAGAAAATCAAATGCCAAAAGGTCTAGTTAATAACTCTATTAAAAAGTCACTTCATTCACTAGTTCTGCTACTCAAAGCGAAACTTTCTGGGTTACCCAAATCATGACTAATGGTGGCATCTTGTGGCACCTGATCAAAATCTCTTCTGACCCAGGTGTTGTCCAGCTCCATGCCAGCAGCAGGGTCTGCTGTGATGCATGAAGGGTCAACCAACCAACGTGGCCTGCAGCATGATGCTGATGCCTCCCCTTCTATCATCTTTAAATGTGTTCGTTGAAGATATCATTTGACAAGAGAGTCAAGCTACTTTAAAATATTTGAAAATAATTGTTCTGAATATTCTAATCCTGTCCCTACAGTGCATAGGAATAGACGAGAACTCCATTGCAATATCATTTGTATAATCAGTTCTTCCCTTCAGTACAGTTACTTCCATCAAATTGCACTTTGCACACGATAGTTGCACTTTTGTGACTTACATTAAGGAATGTTAGAGATTAAAAGTGCTATGAAACACCTCACTGCGATATCATATGACTAGAGCTGAGGATGTTGCTCATTACACTGCCTGGTGTAGTAGCACTCAGGGAAAATGCTTAGGTGAAAGTAAGTATTCCCACCACTAAGACAGTAACCAAATTTCTTGAGATGAACTAGCTTTTTATCTTATGGGTACAGTGATTTATACTGCGAGTCTTTACACTTTACAGTGGATAAGAGCAAGCTGAGAGTCAAATTTTGGGTGCCATCAATAGCAAAGTTATAGGAATTCTATTGTATAATTTTGTACATTAGCCAAATTTACCAAGCCATTTTTGCTCCTATGTTTGTGTTCCATTTTCATGACTTTGTTCTTACTTATGGCTAATTTATATAGCCCTGCATTGATTTTTATGTTTTGCTTTGGTTTTTTGTTTTAAAAATATGTGTTTTCTTCTACGGTAAGCTTTAATATGCTGAGGCAAATGAGGGACACTTGCTTTGAGATACTCAAATTCATTCCAACATATGCAACATATGCATAATTCCACGTTACATACATTCGATTTATAATTCTACCTCTTTTGTCAAGGACCCTGCTCAGCTCTAAGGCACGAGATAATAAACATTGTGCCTTCTATGATTCTTAACTGTCCTAGGTCACTGCACCTATTGCATTCCTGCACTCCTATCTTTCATTGCTTCCTTTCTTCCAACTCTAATAAAGATGAAGTCTGCACACCTAGCTATTGAGTGGCCTCACCTTTGGATTCCGACACTGACAACTCTACTAATGCACCTAGTAACAGTCAAGAGGAGAGGTTTAGAGTCCTTTTAAATAAGCAAATGGAAACAGAACTACATTTTAGAGCTATGAAAGTGAGTGATATGAGGACTCTTTTGAAGGTGCTCAAGTTATAGGTGCTATTGTCAAAACATCTTTTCTCTGTCTATACTGTATTCTAAGAGGCCTACATATTTGGGCCTAAGAAGGCATCTGGCAGATTTAGAAAAGAGACATCTATAAAGCAGAAGATGCCAGGCACAGTGGCTTATCCCTGTAGTCCCAGCTACTTGGGAGGCTGAAGTGAGAACACTGCTTAAGCCTAGGATTTTGAGGCTGCAGTGATCCTACTGCACTTCAGCCTGGGAGACAGAGGAAGACCCTCTGTCTCTCTAAAATTATAGAAATGCAGAGAGTTTGTTGAACCATATACATTAGGTAGTTCTTTAATAGAGCTTATACAGTTTTGGATTTTTTTTTTTTTTTTTTTTTTTTAGATTTTTACCTGTTGGGTCAGGTCCTGTGTTATATACTTCCTATGTATAAAGTCATATGAGCATCTTGAGCCTTGGTTTCCTAATGTGTACAGAGGGGCTGAGGTTACACATCTAATAGCTTTGATATCAACCCAGCCCCCATGAATCCAGAATTCTTGCTCTTAACCATGTGACTACAACAAAAATTTTCTGACTGTAACAAGTTTGGGCTAGGTGTTTTCATACTCAAATATCTCATCAGGGCCTGGTTGTTCATCCACATGTATTCTAGATTCTTCAGAAGACAGCTATTTTATTAATACTAAAGCTTACCAGTGGAGATTTCCAATAAATCCACAATCGGATTAATTTTTCCTTATTTATTGACAGAAGGGGATATATGTATCAAGATATTGATACATACAAAACCTATGTCAATTATATGACTCAGCCAAAAGCCAAAATTCAATAAAGTATAATCATAGGTCAGTTTAATATATGCAAAGCTTTTTCTTCTATCACTCTGTTCCATAACAAATATTAATATATGCCAAGTATAGCACTTAAACAGAGGTTGATCCGTAATCAGTTTGTAATCACAACAGTGATTCCAAATAACTGGTTAAAAACAACTGCTTACTTCAATTTGTATTATGCAGTGCCAAGAGCAAGATAAATGTTTAAAGTGAAAGACAAAGTGCAAATAGTAAAGGTAAAAATCATATTAATATGTAGTGATAGTCCAGGAGTTTCTTGTTTAAATTAGCTAAAATTAAAAAACATACATGTGTGTATATGCACACACACATGCATTTTTTAAATGAGAAACACCATTTTATTATATTCAAGTGCATATAATCTTTAGGTACAAATTAATCAATTTTTGCTAGGACACACCCCAATTTGAGAACAGGATAAGAATGATTTTAAATCAGTGCATTAAGTCACTGACCTTTGCTTACACTACAACTAGATGGCCTATTTGCCAATACACCCTTAAAAAGTATTTGAAACTAGCTTATTTCTTTTATGCCAAAGACTGTAAGTTTACAACCCTGCACTGACCTTTGGAATTCTGAATTCATCATTCATAAACCTTACAAGACACTTGCTTTGGGCTTAGAATGTGTGTTAATAACTGTGTGGACTTTTTATTCCATAAAAATAAACCATAAACTCTTTTTCAGTACCGGTAAAGTAACATCCAGTTTAAAATAACAACTAAAGTAAGAGTTTGTACTAGATCATTTCTTTCACCTTGGACCATTAAGGATTTTCTAGCTACAATTTTGTCTAGTTAAGAAAAGTAGTCTCTAGATATCTGACTGCAACAAAACAAAAAAAGCCCTAAATGTCACCCGCAGTGATGCTCATGATGTTGTTCTTCATTACATAGCTTGAGGAGCCCAAGAGGCAAAAATGCAAGCATTCAAAAAAAAAACCTGACTTCTTTCCACAATTGGTTCTGACTAGCTAAATGAACATCATCAAGTTAAA
>CM052442.1:128422020-128432020 GCA_028533085.1 Varecia variegata
TGGAAGGGCACAGCTGTTGGAAAATGTATATGGTCTTTTTCTTCTATTCTACCTAGTATTTTTAAACATAGTAACTAGGAAGAATTGAAAAGAGTGGAAATAGAATTGAATCAAGTGGGGTACTTTATTTTGTCATTTCAGTTATTTTTAAAACAAAGCTAGGCTTTTCTTTGATGTTTCCTCGAATTCTCTGAGTGTGTCTATCAAATCTGCTAATTTTTGCTTTTAACTTTCATAAGCACCGAGCAAAGTTGCTATTTCCCAGCATGGCATCATGATTAAAATTTAAAGAAATCTTAAAAAAAAATTGATATTTTCAAATGTGTTGTATAAATAGATCAGTGCACTTTGCATTGCATTTCAAATAAAATCCGATTTTGGAAGAAGTCTTCATTCATTGTGATTAAATTTGAGGATTAAAAAAAAAAAAAAACTCACCCACCTACACGTGGACACATACACTGTTCATTTACTGTAACAAAATCGATATACTGAAATCACAGACTGCCTTTGAATTTGAGTTATTCATCACGTCTCTTTATCAGGAAGACTTCATTTACATACCTCCAGCCTGCTCTCCACCTTTCCCTAGTAGCAGGTCTCAGAGTCAATCTTTTCTGTACATCCAACACTCCTTGAACACACCAGGGTTACAGCGTATGCAGTAATGTTTCCTTCCATGCTTCTCCCCCCAGAAGGCTGTGCGCTAGCTCCCCAATGGTCAAGAAGGACCCACATTCATCTCTGCTACCTACCCCAGGACCAAGAACAGTTTAATGGAATATTGCAATCAATAAGCATTAATAGAATGAGAAGAAGGGACTAGGGAAGAAGAGTAAAGAGAAAGAAGGAAAAAAACAGAAATGAAAGAACAAGATGAATAAATGAAATATTAATTAATAAGTATTAATAAATTAAATATTAATTCAATATTCCTCCAAACGTTTTATTATTAATAGATTCCTTAAGCATATGGTCCGGATCAGATTTATCAGTACATCTTCATGGCTAAAAGCATAATCTACTCGTTTCTCTCTCTCCATCTCACCCTTCCTCTCTTCCTCCTCTTTCCTCTTCCACCCCCTTTGTTTAAAAAAACCTCCAGGATGTTGACAGAACCTTAATCATTTTGTAAATCCATTGCCTAGCATATTATTTTCTTTTTGCCAATTATTTAATTAAGGCATGTAGAGTCTGGAATACATTTTTTTTTTCCAACTCTCTCTAGGCATGCATATACCAATATCTCACTACAGGTTGAATTCCCCTAATCTGAAAATCCAAAATCCAAAATGGCTCCAGAATCTGAAACTTTTTGAATGCCGACATGACACCGCAAGTGGAAAATTTCACACTTGACCTCACGTGATGGGTCACGTGTATTATCATGTATAAAATTATGTTTTAGGCTATGTGTATAATGTGTATATGAAACACAAATCAATTTCCTGTTCAGACTTGGGTTCCATCCTCAAGATATCTTGTTATGTATATGCAAATATTCCAAACTAAAAAAAAAAAAAAAAATCTGACATTTGAAATACTTTCGGTCCCAACCATTTTGGAGAAGAAATACTCAACTTGTTTATTCTTCTAGGATGTTTATTTGTGTCTTATGCTGCTTTTGTTTAATATAATCACATTTAACTTCTTCATACATAACTATAAAAGTTCCTCCTTTTCTCTCACACATCTTTTAAGATGAACCAGGGAAAGAAAACAGGATTTTTCTTGGCTGTACCTACATCCAGGAATGAGCTGATAGCACCAGAGGATGGGTTTAGGAATTGATTTGGGTCAGCTGGATTCCAAATCCAATGATGCATTTTTTTCTAGGTGAGATCTCTTTGCCAAGGCTAATTTTCTAATAATGGCCTCACCACGTTGGTTATTAGTAAGGATTGCATATGCGTGAAGTTCTTAGTTGTATTGTTAGGTCTGAGACATATGGGTAACCTTGACTATTATTTATGGTAAGGTAACTACACTTCAGAGTTTAACTCCCTGATTTGAGGAAATAACAAAACTGGGTTACAGTAGTGTCTGTCCGTCCACTTACTGGCTATAAACCATCATAAAGTTGTTTAGTTTCTCTCAGCCTGTTTTGCTATATAAAAATGGAGACAACAGTATCTGATTAATAGATATTATTGGAGTATAAAAATGAGTAAGGGCAGATAAAGGAATCGGCACAGTTTGTAGCACATAGTTGGAGATAATTAATGATATTACTATTCCAGTCCGTAGATCAGCTCCAAACTGATTAATCTATTTCCTGGGTGTGTTTCTAGATTTGCAGCCCCACCTGTGAACTTTTCCTGATTGAAGAAGAAGATTATGTTTTTCTTCAATCTGATACCCTTCCGTAACGTTAATGTCAATGTCCCCTAATATTAATAACCTTTGCTTTAGCTGTTTATCTGCCCCTACTGTGTTCTTCAGTGTTTCTGTCTAACCTACAGCATTTTATCATATCTTTTGGTAGCTATTGTTTAATTTTCTGCATTCCCACTAGCCTGTCCTTTAGGAAAGAAAGACTCTTCTAACTGCAGTGTCTTAAGTACTGAAAAGAAAGCTTGACACATAGCAGGATCTCAATAAAAAGATGCTAAAATAATGAAGGGTCCAAATAGGAGATTAGCCCAATTTACCTTCATCTTAGCTACATCATGGATGTAGGATCGTATAGGATAGTATATTTTGTATGAGTTAGTAGATACTTATTTTTTAAAATCTTTTTGAAACTATAGTTCTTGTAATGATTGCAAAATTAAACCTGTTTCATCTAGGATTTTCACTTCCCAATATCTCAATGACAAAGGGGCTTCTCACTTTGCCAGATTTGAAATTTGATAAGATTTTGTCTTTCATGTTCAGAAAGGGAGAGCAACCCAAGCCACACTATTATCATTTTTAAAAGTCCCGACTTTTACCAGGAGAAGTAAGCTTATTCTAAAAGAATAAACTCTTAACAGCCACTATAGTAGTTATAGTTTTAATCTCATGCATCTTAACCGTAAACTCATTCTTCATCAAACATAAAGTAGCATGCCCTGGAGAGCCCAGTGGTGTGGTTCAACCAAGGCCCTATGGAACTTCAGAATCAGAATATGAGAGGGTGGTGGTAGTCCCATCTTTAGGATTAAGAATCTGAATCTTAATGATATAAAAAAAATATTTTCTTGCTGTGTGAGACTGTCCAGTCATGGTTGTAGAATATGGGCTCAGTCTAATAAGATAATGTCAACAGAAACTTCTGACATTATAATTGTAGTATACATATATATGTGTGTGTGTGTGTGTGTGTGTGTGTGTGTGTGTGTGTTTTCCACTACATCATACTGCCTTCAAGAAAATAAACTTAGACATTTGCAGTTTCCTACAGTAAAGAGAAACCATGTGAAAACATTGCGAAAATAGACTTTAAACATTATTAGGACAGAAATTCTAACTCCCCTGCACATTTTTGTACTCTTCGTGCCTCACTCGGTACCTGGCACACAATACATGCAATGCAAATAACCATTGTGTGAATGAATGGATTAGTTCATATAGTAAAATAGAATGAATGAAGTTTCCCTTCTACAGTCCTCATATATTCTGGAAGGCACCTGAAGTGCCACCGGTAGCATCATTTTGCAGGGTCAGGATAAGTGTAGCTTCCAGTCTAAAGCATATATGATGCTAGTTTAGTTCTCAAGCATTTATAGGATTTTATTCCATAGGTAACAGATTAGCAAAGGCTTGATTGTTGGGAATAGGCAGGCTATGAAAAGAAAATACACTTCTTTTTTTTTTTCTGTCGTGTCAAAAAAGAGCCGTCCTATTCTGAAAAGGTTTATTTATGCACATGCAACTGTAAAACAGACAGCTTATTTGTTTTCACAACCAGGCCTCCAATTGTCCTCATTATCTGTTTGCAAAAGCAGTGGGCATGCCACCATGCTGGCGTTGTTTGTGAGGGACGCAGAAGGTATGCCCCCCCTGTGCATAGTAACCAGGGCTGAGATTTTACAGTTACACAATTTCCTACACTATTTCCCATTTCTTTCACCCAGTGCACAATACAGATGTTCGCTGGAATGATGCATGGGTGAATAGGAGACATCTGTGTGCTCAAATGCATTCTCTGAAGTGTTTAATTGTTTCAGAAAGTTCCAGGCTCATTTCAAAAACACAATGTTGAGTGTGTGTGGATGTTTCATTAAGTTACAAAACTGTTTCGTTCCCTAAATGCTCCAAAATAAAAGATGGAAACCGAATTTTATTTCCCCAGTTTGTGTCCCAAATCATGGAGCCAGAGAAATGACAGGGTACATTTCGGTGCGAATCTGTCCCTGTTCCCGTAATAAATTCAATTTGGAGCATGTGGAATTTGGCAGCAACATTTTACTACCGACTGAGAGTTGGCACATGAGAAGAACACCCAGTGAGCAACAGTTAGGCCTTTGCAAAAAAAGAGAGAAGAGGAACTAATCATTTAGGATTCCATGGTGTGGTATAAGAGAGGTTTCTGAAGTGACATGGTAAGCACAGGCTGCCTCTGCCTCTTATTCTGTTGGCTTTAGTAAATGGCAAGATAGATCACCCAGAAAAGAGAAGGGTTTGATCGTCTATTGTCGGCCTGACATCACTCTTCTAGTTAACCAACAGCAATTTAGAGCAGAAGTTCCTATAAGGAAGTGGAATTCCTATCTTCCTGCTTATAGTTGAACAAGCAGATGGTATATTTCACCATTTATTCCCACTAGAGCTTGGTTGGGGAAGAAATCTCCATATCTAGGGTTTTAAATGAAAAGCCTTAAATATTACTGATCCATGTTTAATCTTCCTCATCCTATAAAGACCCTCCACCCCTAAGGTGTCCCTTGGAGGTTTGGATATTTGACTTGTGTCTTCTATAATTAAACAGCAAAACTGAAAAATACTGGTGGAATTTAGGCCATGTTTCCTACTGGGGGAATTTGCTTGAGGGTGTTCAAGAGAAATGAATGTTGAAGACTGAGGTATCAGTTCAAGAGATGTAGAGAAAAATGCATGGGGTCCCTGCATTTATTTCGTAGTGTTTTCCTTAAGCATATCAGGTCTGTCATCAGTTGTAACTGATGGGGTGAGAGGATACACACAAATCAACAAACTAACAACCACAAAACCTGTAGCAGTACATACCAGTCAAGTACAGAAGTATCCCAGAACATTGTGCCATAAAACTAAGAAATAAGATTTAGCAGGATACATTTAAAGCATCCAAGGCCAAAAGCTTCCTCTTCTAGTAAGGGATTATATAAACATTAACAAGTTATGCAGGTCTTATGAAATTATTGCTCTGCTATTCAACAAGAACCCAAAAAAGGTTGTCATGGCAACCTGTGCCCCAATACCTATTATATTGCATAGGATGGCAGAAGTTGGGTTGTGGGTTTAGTTTTATTAAAATAAATGAAGGCAGTTGCATCATCGCTATGACCTGTTAGGCCTGTGATCTTTGGGATGTGTGAATGTTTAAGTAAGACATTTTCAGATGATAATGCCAGACACTCTGTCCACGGATTGTATAAACTGGAACTTGAAACAGGGTAACTAGCAGGTCAAATCAAAACTTGAAGATAAGTCCAGGAATGCACATTTTCCTGAATTTCAGCTACTGCAAAGGTTCTACCTCTTTATTTTCCCACCTGCTATTGAAATGCTGATTCTCTCAAAATGTGTTGCAAATGACTCCCTGCAAATAGTGTTTGTGTTCTTCTCATCATAAGAGTTTTAGCTTTTTCCAGTGTGCACATTTTTACGCTGCACCAAATCTTTGTTTTTCTTCTGCTGAGGGTGTCAGCACCAGCATTTTTCTTTCTGAATAATGTGCAGAATTGGTGTGCTGACTTGCTCATAAAAAAAGGATAGCCTAGCTAACAGAGCTACACTACCCAAACCCCAACATCTTATTTTCCCAAAGGCCTTTCATCTTAGTTTTTCGGCAAACTGGAACCTCTAACCTGACAGTGTAACATCTTTGATGGTTCATTTTGCTTGTAGTGTTTATTGTCATTAGGTGGGGGAAATATGTGCGTCTTGCTGCTAACAGGAGGAAACTTTTAGGTGTGGCAAGAGGCGTATGGTACTGTGAGTCTTTTGTTAATTAAAATCCAAATAGCACTTTGGCAGATTTCACTAAACCAGGAACCAAAACGCAAAAAAGAAATTAAAAAAAAAATAAAAAAATAAACAGGTTTGTTAAAAGTAGAATTCACCTTGGAATTGACGTGTACATACTTGAGTTGATACTAGCAGGCTGAATTGTGGTGACAGGGATCATTTTTGTTGACAACAGCTGGAAATACAACAGCTATATTATTATAATTAGGATCAGTATCAAGTTGGATTATAATAGGGACTTTCTTGGAGAAATGGCACAGTGTCAAATTTATAGTCACTAGCTAAATGAGTCTCTTGTATCCTTGACAAAGGGACAAAAACAGTTCCAAATGAAAACACAAACAGAGAATCCTGGTTGTTATATTTCCTGGGTATTACTCAGGGTTCTATTTATCACACACCAACACTTGCCGCTTTGAAGAAACATTATTCTGCAAGGTTTACATTTTTCAATTTGCCTCTGTGGTCTGCATTCTGCATGCATTTCCATGGAGAAGCCTACATTGCAACTTGACTAGCAATCTTTTCTGCAGCAAGATTAACCTCAAAGCATCCATTTTTCCCCCTATAGGTAATCATTTGACAAATGCATCCACAAAACCTCCATACACATCTATTCCAGGGTGCAGGTGCATCAACAGTCTTGAATCACTATTAGGAGAAATATCATCCTTGACATAAAGTAGTGCTGTCTTTTCATTTTCAAATGTCTAAAGTTGAAGAGGGATGTGGATTTCCAGGAAGCCAGACATCAGGCAGAAATATCCTGGATGAGTATGTGGGTAAAACTTGTCTTAGCCCTGCTGCCATCCTAGCCCAATAGCTCATCTTGGGAATTGTGTGGGATTTGCATAGAGTGGGAGATATGGCATTCGGTATTCAATCCATTCTATTAATAATAACATTGAGAAATTTGACCTGATGATGTGCTCAGTGCCTAGCCTCGTGCTTATTACATTAAATGCTTTTTATTTTTTATCCCAAAGCAATGTTATTACAAAGAAGAAACTGATGTGAAATAGATTGGATGGAAGAATGTGAGATTGTGTGTGTTTTTTTTTGGGTGATTTTCCTAGCAAAATCACTTTCTTACTAAGCATATGAACATATTGTTACATTTGCAATGGTCTTTTTGTGTTTCCCCACAAATTTAATTGATGAAATGTATTACTATCAAAACCATTATGCAAAGCTACACATAATTATAAATTAAAACATCCACTATCACTAAAAATTATAAAAAACTTGTTTATTCAGTTTCACTTGTATATACAAGTAATATAACTATAGTGGTAGTAAGCTCCTGCTATCAATAACTCTTCTATAGTCTTTGCATAAATTAATATAGTGAATCATCTCCACAACTTATGATGTAACAATAACTATCGCCTTCCTTTTTACAGATTATAAAACCAAAGCTTAGAATAGTTTTGTTACTTGGCCAAGGACACATAATTAGTAAGAGTTAGAGATGAAATACCAACCAAATGTTCTGGTTCAAGACAGTTTGGCTCAAATTTATTCTCTCAGCTGCTCTTCTATACTTCATATTATTACATTTGATCCTCACACACAAGTTTGAGGTTTTCAGGATAAAAATAATTATCTTTGCATATAAAAACATGAACCACAGAGCATTTGGATGATAGTAACCCGGCCACTTATTCCTACACCAGTAATGGTAATGTGATGGGCTTTCTCTCAGAATAAGATAAGATCAAGTTACAGTAATCAACAGAAATAGATATGCTCATCATCAGTCTTGTAAACTCCTGAGAAAATATCTCTATTTTCCATTTAACATCAAATAGTTTCCATGACTCTTTATGCAGTATGAAAAAAAATACTTTAAGTTAAATCTGAGTAAGAGTTCTTCAAAGTAATCACAATAAAAATGAATGTCTCTCGGAAAAAAAACGGTGAAGTTAAATTTTAAAAAGTTTTGTGCCCACTACAGGCATTTAAAACTTGACTTTACATCACAATTGCCTGAAAGGATTTAAAAAAAAATACTCCACCTCTATCTCCATCTTATTATTACATAGATCTGGAAGGGACCTCAGGGATCTATTTTTCCAAGGCAAGGTTGAATCTAATACACAGGCAGAGTTGGTAGTTGCTGGCTTAGCATGTAGTTATTTTTGTGCTAGGTACCTACATATATTATTTTGTTTAATTCTCACCACAATCCTCATGTACATTGTAGATTTAAATCCAAGATGAAGATGGATTAAAGGATTTGCACCAAGAAACAGATAAGTGTTTCAAAACAAGTTAGAACTATTCTACATGTAAAACTATTAACTCCATGCTACTTTGCCCAAACACAATCCCACACATATGTATGATGATACTGTCCTTCAGAAAATATTTGGATTTATTAATATTTTTTCTGTATGAAAGTATTCCTTAATTTGATCACCCATCTGAAGGTAATTTTAGTAATGACAGGAATTTTATTTATTTATTTTAGGACATTATGGGGGTACAAACATTTTGGTTACATGTTATGACTTTTTCACACCCAAGCCATGATTTGAAGCATGACTTTTCCCCCCTACAATGCTCACCACGTCCATTTGTTGTGAGTTCACCCACTGCCAACCCCCCAATCCCTGAAGAATGTTACTACCATGTGAGCACCATAGTGTTGATCACTTAGTGCCAAAACAAAGCATGACAGGAATTTTTGACAATTTGTTTATTTTTCTCTTTCGAGTGCCTAGGCAGTTACTGGAACTCAATGTTCAGACTCATTAACTTAATATCATACTGAGCATTAAACCTTGACTTTACTTTTTTTTTCTGAGACTGTGTTACTTAATAATAGAGGAATGGAATTTTTCCTTAAAAAGTTAAAGTAAATACACTAGACAACAAAACAAAGCAATAAAGAATTTTTATATGGTCTTCTGCACAGAAGAGTTAAGCCTTTCTCATCAGTGTCTGAACTCTGTCCATTCTTTCAGTTGCTCTGAAAACTTTTTCTTGCTATTCATTCTTTCTCTTTATTATTTTTGAACTAATTTTAGACTTACGGAAATAGTTACTGTATACCCCTGTCTTAGTCTATTTTGTGCTGCTTATAACAGAATACATAAAACTGGGCAATTTATAAAGAAAAGAAATTTATTTTCTCACAGTTCTAGAGGGAGAGAAGTCCAAGATCAAGGCACTGGTGTGTGGTGAGGGCTTTCTTGCTGAGTCATCTGGAGGGGAGTAACATGGCGCCCTCACATGGTGGAAGGTGGAAGGGCAAGAGAGATGAACTTCCTCTGTTAAGCCCTTTCATGAAGGCATCTAATCCCATTCATGAGAAAGGAGCCTTCCTAGGCCTTAATCACTTCTTAAAGGATCTACCTTTGTTAATACTATCCCAATGGCAACACCTGAGGTTTGGAGGGGACATGGTTTATCATCAGTCTAATATAGTGGTACAAGGATCCAAACAAGAAACTTAGCATTGATATCCATTTTTTATTGTCATTACCCACTGTTAATGTTTCATCCCGTGTTAACTGGACTGCTGCTGTAACCTCATGACTAGCTTGGTCTCCTAATCTATATCTCTGCCTCCAGTTAAATCTGGGACCACTAACAGAGGGAGTGGCCCACAAGATAGAATTGATCTTTAACTGAGATAGCTTCTGTAAGTGCTGTAGCATAAATCCAACACTCCCCATCTTGGCATTCAGATGTCCCCTATGTTTTGTTCTGAGTTTGACCCTCTAGCCTTAACATTAATGATGGACTTCTTTCTGTCATCTTCCATTCTAAATTTATGTGGTACTTTCATCTCACTATCTTCCTCTTACCCAGAAGATTTTGTCTCCAATTTATCTCCATCTTA
>CM052442.1:128434520-128489118 GCA_028533085.1 Varecia variegata
TTCAATTACTTACTGACTATGCGATGCTTAACAAGTGACATTTATATATATTTCTAAGTTTCAATTTGCACGTCTGTAAAATGGGTTTGGAACCTGCCTCATAGTGTTATGATGAAAATTAGATGAAGAAATAAATATCAATAAATATCAAACATGCAGTGCATGACACATGATAATCATTCAATACATGTTAGATTTTCTTACATTTGCTACCAGATTTCTCATTGTAAAACACAGTACTGATATCTACTTATTAAAGCTCTTATGAAGATATTGTTATGACCAGCATTAGACCTGACCAATACCCTATGATCTACTCGTACAGATTACATAAACCATGAAATAAATTATCTAGAAAGCAAACAAACAAAAACACGTTTTTCTTTTACTTATTTGGACATTAATTTTATAAAAATTAGTTTGTATAAATAAAGATGAATATTTTTAACTTTTTTATTTAACAATATATTGAGAGTAGATCTATTTTGTCAGACTGTTGTAAATCCTATGGAGTTTTGTTGTAGCTCATTTAAAAATTATCATTAAGAATAATATTAATTTTAAACATTATTAAGAACAATTATCACTAAAACCAATGTCTTTTGTATGTATTTTTCTTACGTATCTGGTAGTTTTGCCTGCAAATTTCCAAACAGAAAAATTCAATGCACGGGCACATATACATATATTATTATTTCTTTGATTCATGACTGTTCAGCATTATTGAAATAAATTTCCATGACTTACCATGAAGTCAATTATTAATTAAATTAAAAATTTAAAGCCTTTCTTTGCTTTTCTTTAATTCAAAGAGCAAAATCCTCATCCATTTAATAGTGAGAAAAAATACATTTATATATTAAATAGGTCATGCCTTAAAATTGAATTTAGATTTTTGAAACAGGAAAGAACTCTTGTAAAATGCATTAATTAGAGATACAGTTATATATCCTTCCTGAGCCAAGAAAGAAGTCTGTCTTAAACTTTATCTCAATTGGGCACCTTAATGACCCTGGGGAAGGGGCAGAGCAGGGGGTCAGCTCTGGGCTTCGAGGGGAAAAAAGTCTGGAGATGTCCTATTCTTTACCCAAAGACACGGTGGCAGAGTTGAGACTCACACCCAGGTCCTTAATTTCAAAGCTGCTCTCAGAATTCTCTGAACTTCACTTTTCATATGCAATGTTTATGGTACAGGGGATCTGTAAGATAAAAATGTGTCAGTGGCCTATGTGCAGTTGAGTACGGTTCTCCTTTGCTTCTTGGCTCTTCGCTCCTTTTCACTTGGGTTTTTTCGTTTGTATTCCCAGTGCAATATAGGTATTAATCTAGCATTATATCCATTGAGCATTCACTATGTGCCAGGCTCTGAATTAACTATAGGGAGAAAAAAAATCACAATGGGTAGTCTTATCTTGCAAGTATCCATTTTGGAAAGCAGATTTTTTTTTCCAACATAAATAAAGAAAGCATGGTAATGCCATTTAAATAATTTGTATTGTAGTAATAAATTACTATGAAATATAGATAATAAAAGCTCCCTTCTAAGTTACAAGATTTGAACAGTTTTAAGTCTCCTTGATATGTATTGTTATTTGCTTATTAAGTATTGCCATCAGTATTTAATGTTTATTTTTATACCCAGCATAGTGAGTATCTATCTCAACACACATCCATTTTAATTTTATTATTTCCAAACTGACAGATATAGCATTGTCTGCTTTTATATTTTACAACATTTATTCAGGCACTATTGTGAATAATGTAATGGGGAGAAATGATACTTGAAGAATTCACATAGCAGTTGCTTAATAAAGGTTGGGTGACCGAAGTTGAGGTTTTTAACTAAAGCAGGCACAATGAAAATGGAAATGGAAGCTAAATTCAATAATCAATAAAGAGTCAGCCTAAGTTCTTTAGCTGAAACATAAATATGTATGAGTGAAATATAAACATTTGTGTGTACATGCCTGCATAATTATGCTTGAGTGTGTTCAGATGAAAGCAGAAATTGTTCGTTGTTTCCACAGAATCTAAATTTGACTCTGTCTCTGAGGACTTTTCTCTCTTTTTCAAACATTTTTTGAGCCTGATATGAGTGTGTATATGTTTTAGAGGAGGGTATAAGAGCCGTGCAGAAACAGCTTGAGAACATTGTTTAAAATTTTTGTATTAGAAAAATATAAAAAAAAATGTATAAAGAACATTGAACATTTGGATTTTTAAGTCTATAAGCATATGGAAACTATTCTATCTAGTGACCAAAGGATATATATCAGTTGGGACTTCAGGGAAGTAGATATTGAGGCAGATTTAGGAGTACAAGTGACTTATTGGTTTATGAATGTGAAAGATAAAAGAGGCAGGAAGTGAGCTTGGGCAGGGACAACCTTCAGATCAGGTGCAGATCTGATACCCATGCTAGGAAAGAGGAGAAAGAGTAGGATAAGGCAATGCAGATCTGACAACATCTTGGCCAAACCCATGGGATCCCCAGAGCAAAGACAGGCTTTCATAAACTCACCATGCTCAGCCACTGGCCAGGAAGTCCTGGGCAGAGCAGGGTCTGGCTTGATCCTGAGGCTAATCCTGAAGGTACTTCAGCTGTAGCATCTCAGCTAACTACACTCCTCCTCAGGGAAATCCAAGCAGGGGCTTCTAGTGGCTTCCGTAACATGTATATCAACACAAAAGAGAAAACAACTTTTTATCCTGTCAAATCAGCAAATGTGATGTTCAAAAGTATCATATGCAGGATTAGCAAGTGCTTGGTGAATTAACTGATAGTATGAGTATTCATAGGTATGTTGATTTTAAAAATGCATGCTATGTATCAAAATATGGAGAATGTCAATTAGTTTTGACCCAGGAATTCAAATTCTAGCAAAATAAAGACAATACCATGGATGAGAAGACTCGTTACCTACAGCCAATATGCCTCTGAGAGTGTCTAACAAGGTGGCTCTCTGTGCATGACTTCAGGAAGTAACTCACCATACCTGGGTCAGAAATTGTTGGCTGAATACCAGTGGATGTTACATTTATGAGGACTCATCCTCCAGTTCCTTTTTATATGGGGATTCTGATCATAGCAGCCAGGGTCAGATCTATAGCTAGAATGAGCAATACTGTAACAACAAACACTCCCTCAACAGGCTACATAACGTGATTTTTATAAAGAATATTACTCATTCACCACTGTCAGCCCATCCTTGATGCTAGAATATTTTCAATAAGGAAAAGAATCCAGATCATGACAGATAAATCATTTATGTGTTTCTTTTTTCCTCCCAAGAATGCTAAGAACAGAACTCTGGACTTTGGAAGGCATAAGCTCTGCTGTCTCTTTCTTGTTACATTCACACTTTATGGAACTATTTTCTGTTGCTATAACATATCGGGGGAAGCTCCTTCTCTTGTTTTGGTTATCAGCTTAAGACCACAGACACATATGCCATTTGTTCTATTTATTTTCTCCTTTGAGCTTAACTAAATCAGTAATTATCTTGTTTATTGACTTCTTTATATATATATATTTTTAAGTCAGTTCCCCTGCTAGAGTGTATGGTTCAGTAAAGAAGGGGGCTTGTCTATCTGTTGATTTTGCATCCTTATGCCTAAAGTGTCTGGCTCCTAGAAGTCTTTCGATAAATACTTCGGAAGGAAGGAGGGCTGGAGGGTGAGAAGGAAGCAAAGACAGAAAGAAGGAGGAAGGAAGAAAGAGTTAATAGAAAGAAAGAGAAAAGTTTCCCATAATTAATGCAGAAGATAGGAGAGGAACCAGCTAGCAAATACAGCTTGGTTTCCCGTATATACTCCTGTTTTTCTGATGGAAAGACACCATATTAACCTCAGATATGATTTTTTTTGTTTGAAATTCATAACATTAATGCCATTTCCAAATCTCAGACTATGTTTTAAGTGTCTAGGCAACACAGTGCTATTCTGGTACTTGCAAAAATGAGCCTTGAGAATATAATAAACTCTTGCTCAGATTTACTTCTAGAAAATCACATAAGGAGATAGAAAGGTTCAGGGGCTACTATACAAGGAAAGAATGGTTACTAATGTCTTTCCAGGGGTCACTGTATAGTACTACTACTACTATGAATAAAAGTAACAGTAACAATCAATGGAAAAATTATTGTGTTTGTACAGTCCTCTAGGTTTGACAGAGAGCTGAACCAAACTGTAGAGGGAAGAATTTTTATCTGCGTTTTGCAAATGAACAAACTTCATTTCAGAGAGAATAAATGTGTTCCCCACCTTTAGATAGACTTCTCTGCCAAATGATAACAACAGGAAGAATAAAAACAATAAGAACACAAACAATGACAACCTCGTTTATTGAACACTTGTTATGTTCTTGGCAATGTGCTGATTGGGATTACGTGCATTATCAAATTTAATTTAATTTATGCCACACACTATTTTGAGGTAGGTATTAATGTCATTTCAGTTTTGCTGAAGAGAGAACAGAAAGTCTGATTTGATATGTTTGTTGTATAAGGTGTTGGAAGCAAGATTCAGTGAACCTGTCTGATTCCAGACCCCAATTTTAAGAAATTCTCTTGTACCTCCATTTGACTTCCAAGCCAGAGTAGTTCATGCCAGGGGATGTCATTGGTTTGGAAAGAAATCTATAGAATTTGGAAGCAGGCTCAGTCCTTCTTTATCCTTAGAATAGTAGGCAGTGTGAAGTCAGAGAAGATGTGAGGCCATAGTCATTATAAAATTAATTGTCATTATTATAAATAGCTTTCATTGTAGTACTTCAAAAGGCTGCAAATAGCTTATTTGTATTCTAAAAATACATTTTTTTTTGTTTTCCTCTCCTTGTCACCCCTAATATATGTTTGCTTATAACATTATGGGTATAGACAGGGAGAAATGTGGCATTTATTTAAAAGGCACTAATTTGAGGACAGCAGTGAAAAAAAAGTTGCAGTCCAACCTAGGTGATTGAAGATGGAAAGTCTAAATAAAATGCAAGGCAAGTGAATAGCAAATGCTTAATTATCTAAAGAAACCAAGGTAAAGTTTTGGGACAGTCTAAACTTTGCTCTAGGCAAGCAAGAGTATGAAAAATGACCCGCTTAAAAATAAACTAAGTTAATTCATTGACCTTTTTTTCCTGAAACTCAGACCATCTTTCTTCATTGGATACAAATAACATTTGTCTCAGTGGAACCTGTAAAAATGAGCTAAGTAAAAAATACTCCTTGGGAAAAAAAAAAATATCCAGGTAATGAATGGTTCTCTTTTAGAAAAATCAAGATAATACATGGTGTCTTCATGGAATGCCTTCATGGAATTGAGTCATTTTTATGCCTTCTGAGTCAAAGTGATAAATTGCAAACATACAGGGTCTCTTTTTAATCAGGATTGCATGGATTATCATTTTTACCACCACGGGGACTGGCTAAAGAATTTGCTTAGTGCAAACCTTTGAGATGAAGAATTCGAATAAACTCAGGCAGGCCCCAAATGCTGGAATGTATATGGACAGGTGGGAATGACTTCATATTTCACACTATTTGATATTCAGTCGCCATCTTCATGCTGTCATGTTTTAGGCACTGGGGGTGAAATGTTGTATATGATAAATACTACATGATGTAGGGCTCATGATAAAAGGATGGAAAAGAATGACAACGAAGCAAACTTGCATGGAGATCAAGAAAGTCCTTTTTAGGGCAGTGACACAGAAGATGTTCTGAAAAATTGATGTCAGGTTAGCAAATGCAGGATGTGGGGTAAAGAGAACTGTAAATAAGGTCTTATAGCAAGAGCACATCAAAGGGATATGTGGTCAGGGCAAAAAATAAATTCGTGATCAGATACTAAGAGATTAAACAGTTTTCACTTCCACAGTGCTATCAGAAGAATTTTTACTTGAAGCTATTTTTCTATATACAATAAACTAAGGCTAGAGTTTAGAAATCCAAACCTTTCTACTAATTATTGTATGACTTTGGATGAGTGCTTTGACCTCTTATGACTAAGTATCCACTTTTCAATAACACTGACAATAATATTGTTTTAACTAATTCTTGATGTTGAAAAATATATATGTATATGCTCTGACTTTTGCTTTTGATCTTCACAAAGTAAGATTTTTATTTTTTTATTTTTTTGAGACAGGGTCTCACTCTATCGCCCAGGCTAGAGTGTAGTAGCATCATTATAGCTCACTGCAACCTCCAACTCCTGGGCTCAAGTGATCCTCCTGCCTCAGCCTCCTGTAGGCAGCAACAAACTATGTGCCACTGACTAGTGTCTTTGCTTGTACTCTTATTTAATCCCTATATGAGGTAAAATAGCTATTTTAAAATATCTTATTAAAAATGAAAATTATGAGGATCCTTGAGATTAAATATATGGCCAACGTCAGACAGGTGACAAATGCTTGATACCTATAGCTCACAATAAATACTTGTTGGAGAAATTAATGGATGAATAAATTGATGAGTGAATAATTAGAATATAAAGTAATTTGACCTGTACCTAAATTTACATTTCACTGAGTTGTTTGAAATACCTACATGATGATGATAATGATGACAAAATTTAAGTTTAAATTCGTAATATTTCTCTGCTCAATATGTACAGATGTGTCCCCAACAAAGGCCATCCTTCTCCAGTTTAATGATGATTAAGTCCTCATATGCCAATGAATGTGACAGCTGGCCGTTTGCACATATTGACTTAACAATTATTCATTTTCCTGCTTAGTATCTCCGGTGGGAAATGAAGTAGGTTGAGTAAGTTCTGTGGTCGTATTAATTGTTTTATGATTATTAAGAATAATCCCCTCGTCCCAAGCACATAGCTAGAGGTTGTGTGGCTGTCATGTTACCTCTCCTTCTGGACAAACCATTTCTAAGTCCCCAGGGAGCTGTCCAGTGCTGACCATAGCTAGAGTCACGGGAATGTATACTGGGAGAAGCTAAGGTCTTTGTATGCACGTGGTGAACAGAAAGACTATGAACCACACAGACGCCTCAACATGTAACACCTGCTGTCACACTGGGGTGCTTTGGGAAGCAAAAGCAAAATCATATTCCCCAATAACATCCATCCAACGTGACCACACCTGGTTCTTCTCCCAGCTTACCTATGTATCAGGTCTCTGCCGTATTAAATAGTATTTTCTATTCCTATAGTAGTGTTATTTGTTCCCTTCAAAATCTAGTTCTGAGTTTCATTTGAACTAGTTCAAAATGAGTTGGTGAAGAAAGACAAGTTTGTTTTCATTGATAACAAAGGAAAGCATGTTTACTTGAGTGTCAAAGATTAACCAATATTCAAGAGATGTAGAGACAACACCCTGTATACTCACAAATGTGGGTGTATAGATAGATGACAGATAAAGATTGATAAATAGATGGAAAGATACAGATAGAGATATACATAGATAGTAACCTTTTGTATTTATCGGTGTAGTTCCCTCCTTTCTATTCCTAGGGTCTAAATCTGCATCCCCAGCACTTAAGACTATGTTGAATATATTCCTTCAGAGATCCACAGTGCTCAATAATTAAGTGTTGTAGCAAAGGTAACTTTAGATATAGCTTCCAAAAAGAAGGATTATCTAATATTTTTGTTTAACCGAGTTAAACATTATATGCACACGCACACACATATAGTTATTGAAAGCTCAGAGAAAGGTGTTAATTAACATTGGAGACCACTTTATTTTTTAAGCCAAAGGTGGTCTCTGAGATAGGTTCTGATTCATGAGTAGGAATCTGCTTAAAGGAAAGAGGTAGAAGGAGGAGGTAAATACTTCGTTTCCTGGTAAAGTCAAATTCCAGAAATATTTCTACGAAATAATTTCCTCTGGGCTAAAACATGAGACCATAAATTTGCTTTTTGAGAAAGACTCTTTAGAAAGTAGTTTCTGCCATAAGAACAGGGGTCCTAGCTAGCGCCTACCACTGTGCCTGCCTCATGGTAATTGTTAAAGTAGTATGTTGTGATTGAATCAACAAACAAATTAAGAATGAACCTACTTAGAAAATGGGCTTCTTCAGAAAGAGTTAGATGTAGTTAATTTCAGATCCCAGGAGATACAAAATTTCAAAAATGGATGTTTCCTAGTAATTGGGAATATATCTCCTGTTATGTTTGGTATATAATAGCATCTGATTATTTGGAAACAGTAGCTATGACATTGTTGATAGGAGACCAGGGACATAAGGATGTACCCATAGGTTCTACATAAGAATAGACCACAACATCAATGTATCTTCTTTAGATACTTTGTGTCTCTTCTTCCCCCCAGAAGCAATGACTTCTTATTCATGGCAGTAGAACATAACTCTGAGCATCCCAGTCTATTACATTTTTGTTCTGAAAATGGAAGTTACCATTTATTTATCATCTACTTTCTGCCATTTTAATACTTTTCTTAATAACTATGTGGAGTGGATGTTATGATCCTCACTTTGCATAAAAGGAAACAAAGGCAGTGGGAAAATTAACTTCTGAAAAGTATCCAGGTAGTAAAAGTTAGATCACATCTGTCTGATTTCGTACTCTACTGTAGTAGGCTTCTATCTACAAATAGAGAAGATTATGGAAAAAGTAGCAATGAAAAATCAATGAATTTAAAAACAGAAGGAAGAGAGGCACTCTGAATACCTGATGCCCTCATTTAGATTAATTTTTATATTCACTTAAGTAAATAGATACTTCCACTCTCAGAAACAAAATGATGGAGTGGGTAGACATAAACCTGACTTCATGGACCTTAAAGAACTGGAGACATGTCATCATAAATAATTATGAAAAAATTACATCAACTGCATATTTTTTGTTGCCCAAAGTGCCACAAAGGAAACATGTAAGGCAATGGGATAGATGATTTATTATTATATATTATTATTACTATTTTTTGAATGTTTGGGTTGGATTTCATGAAAGGAAAGTGGAAAAATTAACAAAATGTTCTTGAATAACCCGTATAATTAGTTTAGATTCATCTGGATGATTCGGAAATGTTGGATGGGGGAGTCCAAAAATGAGCTACATGCAAAGAGTCAACCCCAAAAGAATCAGTTCTTCATTCTTTAAAAACCTGTGAGATTTTCCACTTACAGCAAAATTCTAATTTGAAAGAAATTTTGAGTATAACTACCGGTCTGTAGGCTTATTTTTTTTAAAGTTAGACAATTATGTAGTTACCATATGAAAATGAATGTTTATTTCTACCCATACTTTTAAAATAAATAACTGTTGAATAAGTACATTTTTCACATTCCTATGTGCCTGGTATTGTATAGAACAAATGAAAAAGACACAATTTTTGACTTCTCAAGGGTGTAAACTAAGGAGCATATTACTATATAAATAAAAAAAAAGAACAAAGAAAAAACTAAAAAAAAAATGATTTAAGAATTATACTAGAGTCATTTTACAATTTGTGATTAGGTGCAGTTTGCCATTTAGAATTTTAAGTGTGATGGTTTTATTACGAGCTAGGCAGTTTTATGTGACCACGAGGATCAGAAATTTGGAATTCAGTAAATTAGTGATTATAGTGTTCATAAGGTTAACAGAGTTGAACTGGTTAGTGAATGTAAGCACAGCCATAATTAGATAGATTTTTTTTTTTAATATCTAGAGAATTTCTTTAAAAGTAGCTTCGATGTGCAGTAAAGTTTTACTGTGTGTGACAGAGCACTGTTGGAACTTGGCTTTCCATCCCATTAACTTTAGTATTGTTGCTGTGGCATCATCTATTTTAGAAGCCACCTTCGCAACCTGACACCTGCGGATCTCTTAAAGACAGGAATTGAGATTGCCTAATTGTGCTATTTATGAACAAATACATTCATGAGCTATAAATTTTAAAATGACAATATTTACATAATGAAGCGAACTACGAATTTCATTTTCTTGCCCTCGTTCTCAGCACAGAATAAATTTGCAACCCCAGACACAAATAATAATGATAGAAAACACTTACTATGTGCCAGGCCTCAGACGATACAGCTGGTAAAAAAACATGTAGCAATTGAGAGAGCTGGGAACAAGAAACTTGCCGGTTCTTAGTTTCTCCTTAGCAAAATGGGGTCAAGGAAAGAAACAGCCCCACAAAGTTAATTCTTTGCTCTCTCTCTGTGACTTTAGTTAAGTCATTTGAGTTTATATCCGATCAAATATCAAAGTAGCATTCGTAACAACCAGGTTTTACGAACTTTACAAAGTCGTATATTTATATGTCTTTGCCTTTTGGCATAACTGCACAAGAGATTGTTAACGGTCAGGCATTGAGAAAATAATTACAAATGTCATACCAGTTGTGTGCTTTTTTCTCACTCTACGTAACATTTCTTTAGTTTTTGTACAATGCTTAGAAGGAAATAACCCACCCCCACCCGCCATGTTCCATTTGCTATCCACCAGTTATACCAAATTTGCGATAATCAAATATTGAAATCATCATAATGGAATCTATTCTGAGATGACATCATTTTCTATAACCTTTGAAAATAGACCTGGGGAAAAACACATTGAAAAATGGGATTTGTCTTATTTACCTTTCGCATGAACTCTAAAGTAATGTGCCTCCTACACTCTGGAAAATAGTTATTGAAGACTGTCAGCTGAAGTAACTGAAAAATTTGCTGAAAGGAAGCAAGACAAACAAAGGCTCTGTGTTACATGTAAACCTCTATTTTTAACAAAGTGAAGCCTCTGAATGGTCATAATTTCCAGGAGAAAGGGATTCAAGGTGGTGACAATGTGATTTAGAATTTCAGGAGAAATAACACAATGTATGAAGTCCTGAATGTGAACTCTAGCATCAGGGTTAGGTTTAACTTCTGTCCCCAACACTTCCTAGTTGCATGACCTTTACTAAGATATTACATATTCCTGAGATCCTATTGCTTTATACCTTAAGGTCAAATAATCATAGCTACTTTCCAGAGCTCTCACTGGGTTCAAGTTGAGATATTCAGAGTGTCCAATACCTAGATTCCACTAAGCTACGTGAGTTCCCTTACCTGCCAAAGTTAGAATTTTCACTGAAGGGCATTAGCCCAACTATTATTCCCTCAAATCCCACATTTCTCAATCCTGGGTCACACTGGAACTAAAAATTATTGGTAACATAGCTCGTTGGCTTATAAACGAATTTGGGTGGAAAATTGAGTCTTGTTCACATTGAATACCCAAAATAAAAACCTTCCTTATTAGCTTGGTGGAGCAGCCCTAGATTATAGGACCAGAGGGCCCAGGCTGTGCATGGAACCCAGAAGCAGCTGATCAGGAAGTGGCATATTAGAGTCACCCCTCGACCCACCCACTCCCCGGTGGTCCATGTTTCTATATATTGCTGCACCACTTGTAGGTACTGCGTTGACAATGGGCCGTTTTCCTCTGTGCTGACTACCAACACCTGCCGCTGAGTCAATTTGCCTCATTTTTCCATGCAACTATTTCAATAAATGTCAAGGTGCTGAATTCTCACATGTGCAAATATTTATGTTAAGAGTGAGAATAAGCACAACAGTAATTTGATTCTGAGGTATTCAGAATGTTTCAAAGGCATAAATTAATTACACCTTGCAGCTCCCTGTTAAGTAGGGCAGCACTGCTCCGGCTCTAGAGTATTCTGTGGTCAGAGATTTTAGGGCAAAGAGGTGGGAGAAGTCAGCTCCCATTCTCTATGCATCTTCAGAAGAGGTCTGCATATCGTCGTTACTTGTATATGTTTATTTTTATATAGATTTCCATCTTAGTCATATGTGTGCTGCTATAACAGAATACCACAGTCTGGGAAATGTATAATAAACAGAAATTTAGTTTCTCACAGTTCTGGAACCTGGGAAGTCCAAGATCAGGGTGCTGACATCTGGCGATGGCTTTGTTGCTGCATCATAAGGCATCACATGGCAAGAGGGTAAAGAGAGGGTGAGAGACAAAAGGGGGCGAAACTAGTCTTTTTAGAAGGAACCCACTCCTGTGGTAATGGCATTAATCCACTCAGTGGGGCAGAGCCCTCATGGCCTAATCACCTCTTAAAGGTCCTGCCTCTTAATACCGTTATAATGGCAATTAAATTTTCACAGGAGTTGAGGAGGGAACAAACATTCAAACCGTAACAGTTTCTAACAAGCTCATGGAGGAAAATATGCATTGAGTCATTAAAAATATTACACTTTACTGAGATGCTGTTATGTGTCAGGTATTGGTCTGGGGGCTGCGTAAACATCAGTAACCAAAATAAAGTCAGTGTGTTTATTGTCTGTCTGCTCCCACTTGAATGCATGTGGGCAGAGATTTTGATGGCGGGGTAAGGGAGAGTTGGAGTGCCAGAAGGGAGTGGTTATTATCTTGTAAAGGCTGGTCAGGGAAGCCTCACTAATACCGTGACATAGAGAAGAGACATCTCAATGCTGTTTTTGCAAAGGAAGGGAGAATCAAAGAAGTAAAGTGACTTGTTCAAAGCCACACTGACCATGGTGTGCACCTGGGGGATAACAGGTGGGGGGGGGGGGGCTAAGTTTAGTACTGTCCTTTTATAGCACGGAATGATGGAAAACCTATTTATCTGGTATTATTATGGTGTTTATCAAAATGCTCAAGGGAGTAAACAACGTAGTCATCATATAGTTTGGAGTGGGAAAGATTGAAGCAAGAATACTTTTATGGAAAAGAGGATGCTTAAAGCCTTAGCAAATTTTGACAGAGAGGGGCAGGCAAGGTAGATACAAATACAACAAAAGCACATATAGAAAACAGATGTGGTGTGATACATGTTATGATAGAGTGATACAAAACATGATAGGAGGGCCCACAATAGGAGGGGCTGAGTTTGTATTTTAGCAGTTGTTGATCACACTTGCCCCATCTTTTGAATTGGGAACTGTCCCAGGCCAGAGAATGGTGCTTCCATGATCTCTGTACCTCCAACCCTTAGCAGTGCCTACCTCATTAGAAGTTCTCTCTCTGTCGTCATTAATTTGAATCCCATTATCCAAATTTATGCCAAGACAGGGAATTAAATAGGGTGGAAGATGGTGATGTGGGTTTGCTTCTCTTGCCCTGCTATGGGCTTGCTGAGAAATCAGAGTTAAGTCTGGAGTAATTTTGACAGAGTTAGCACAAGTATGAAAAACCACTAAGGAAGAAAGAAGGATTGATTTATATATCAACCTCCTGATTCCCTCACATTGGATTTCTTTGGCTATTATAATGTCCATGTACATGGGAAAAAATGGATGTCCTAGAATTTCCTCATCATATTAGATCACTTTCATACATGAAGACTGTGAAGCTTACAACATTTTATTTGCCTCTAAATATATAAAACAAAACCAACAGAACGGATTTCACATTTTGAGAACATGGACTGATCAGACAAGCAGCTATAGGAAGAATGAGTGATAGGTTTAGAAAGAGTCAACAACGTCCTCTTATCTTTGGATCCCTTTGGGACCATCACTTGGCAACAATTCCTGGCAATAGAGAAAAGAAAAAAAAGTTAAGAATTTTGGTAATCATCAGTGCAGTCTGCCTCTGTCTGTGACACAATACATTTTGATGTGTTCTTTGGTTGTTAGAAAATATGTGTTTTCAGTAAGAATGGGCAAAAAAACAAACGAAAAAAAAAAAAAAAAACACTGTTGCTTAGGGAGAGAACTGCTGGAATTGGAGTTAGAAAATTCTGGATTCCGACATCTTTTACTAGCAGTGTGACTTTGAGTAAGTCACTTATTATGCTGTACTTTGAAGGAGTAGGAAAGTTATATCTTTCAGGCAACTTTACATGCATTTCCCTGATTTAATCCTTTCATCATTTTAGTGACGAAAGATTAGTGTTCTTCATTTAACACATCAGGGAAATCGTGATGAGAAAGGATTAGTGACTTATTCGAAGTTACCCAAAACATAAATGTCAGATTTGAAGACACATTTATGCCTTTGTTGTAGCCCTACAATTTTCTCTGGACCACATGACTTTCTTACATAGGTTGCAGTTCTGTTCACATACAAAGGTTACTTCTAAAATGGCATTTCGTTCAGCACTACACGGCATAAAACATCACGTGCCAGGAGTAGCTGCAAGTTTTTCAGAAATCAACCAGTGGCTGGCTTCTTTGCATTATAAGAATCACAGAAAACATAAACAGATAACCTACAGGTTCTGTAATTACTGTGAATGACGAAGAGTTTGAGAGGCCAAGTGTGGTGGCTCATGCCTATAATCCAAGCAACTCAGGAGGCTGAGGCGGAAGAAGCATGCAAGGCCATATTTTTGAGACCAGCATGGGCAACAGAGCAAGACTTTGTCTCTAAAAAGAATGAGAAAAATTAGCCAGGCTTGGTGGCATGTACCTGTAGCCCCAGCTACTTGGGAGGTGAGGCAGGAGGATCAAAGGAGCCTAGGAGTTTGAGTGAAACATGGTTGCATCCCTGTACTCTGACCTGGGCTGCAGAGTGAGACTTTGTCTCAAGTAAAAAAAAAAAAAAAGAGTTTGAGGGAACCAGTCTTCCATCGACTGTGGGTATCTTTGCTGCTGAGAATCTCATGCAGAACCCTACCCCTCCGAAAAAGCCCAGTGCTTTAATTCTTGCCAAATAGGAGGTAATTAAGGAGGATCTATTGAATTGAATTAGAGAAAGCAGACAGAGAAGACTAAACATCAATATCCATTCATTCATGCATTCACATACCAAATATGTATTCCCATAATATCTATCTTTCCTTAAATTTATCAGAACAAAGACATTGAAAGGAAGAGTCCATATAGCAGCCAACGGAGAATGAAAAGTGAGAAGAGGCTGATAAGTATTAGAATGTGAAAGACAAGGGAAGGAGTCATATAATTTTTACAAATCCAGAGAAGGAAAAAAAAAAGATTACGTATTTGTTATAGAGGTTTTCACTTTAATATAAAGAATACAAAGCATAAACCGCTTAATGTATTTGAAGAAACAGTGCTCTGACATGTTTTGACAAGTGTCACTAAAGGTACAATAGATCTCTAACAACCTACTCTTACTAACCCTCTGTATAACAACTCTCTATTAACTAGAACATCTATTTCACTTTCTAAAAAGTGAAAGATGTTCTGCCTCCAGCTTGCCTGCTAGGAAGGTCAGATTGGCCTCTTGTTTATACAAGTCTAATTATCTCTGTCCTGGAGGGACAGAGGGACCCATTCCCTTATGCTTTCCTCTCTATCCTGGGGCGTGATTCTACCTGGAGTGCAACTTCCACACATGGCCTAGGCTAAGTATAAATTGTGTACATGAGAACTGCTGGTAATGAATGGCTCCTGCTGATGATGTATATCATTCTCCTTTTTTTCTTGCAAGTATTACTCTTTCTTTTTCAAATGCAAAGGCTGGAGACCAGAAAGCCAGTGAGTTGTAGAGTCTGGTTGCCTTGTTTCATGTAGCTCTGCACCTTGTAACACACTCCTACACTTTCACGCCAGAATGCAAAGACTGTGAAGTTAGCTTCCTTGCCTGTCTTCTCCACTGTGTCCTTAGTACTTGAAATGCTGTTTCATATGCAGTAGGTGCTCGCTAAACACTTGTGGAGTGACGGACTCACTCCTCGTCAGTTACTTAGCTACACTGCTTTCAAGGGACCCTGGGATTTTTTTTTTTTTTTTTTTTTTTTTTTTGTGCCACCTGCTCTCTTAGGTCCACGAATGAGAGATGAAATGCATTGCCTGCATTAGTACAAATCCATTTTTTTGGAAAACACAGAAAGAAAGAAGACAATAACTAAAACCAATGATTATAAGCAAGAGACAAAAGGAGGCACAAGTGTTGTGCCTTTCGCTGATGACGTGTCATGCACAGACACTGATCTGATGAAGTGGTGATCACACGGCAGCATTGTCTGAGAAGAGGCATGAGGGGAAGAGGAGGAGGAAAGTTCTATTTCGGAAGATAATGTGAAGGAAAAGAGGGAAGTCACTGCACTGGGAAGAAAGAGAGCCCGCACCCCCAAAGAAGAACGCAGGAGGATTTCAAACACAGAACTCGTGGACTGCAACGAAAGGGTCAAGGAGGGTATGGGCTTGAAAGGAACAAAAGGAATGGTGAGGAGGTTATCCAGGGTTAGTTGTGAGATCTGTGCCCTTTGAATTTTGTGAAAGGATCAAGTTGTCAGAATTTTCATAGCAGGTAACTCCTCTTAGTACTTGAGTACCTTTCACTTTTGTATATCTCGATGTGTTGTAAACCCCTTTGGCCGGCAAAGAAAAACTCGGTAGAAGCATGACGGTGGTAGGAAGCCCTAGGAGAAAATACACACACACACACACACACACACACACACACACACACACACACTAGGTCACTTTGGTTCCTGATTCTTACTTTGAGGGGAATTTGGGCAAGTCATCAGCATGTTCGAATGTTTGATGTCCATTTGTGGCAGCTGCCACATTTAAAGAAAGACCCTTCCTTCCTGGCCAAGGCCCTCGCACTGGAGTAGCTGTGCTCCTCTGCCCTGTGTTAAGCAATGGAAACAAATTGTTGCCCTACTTCTCTATAGACCTGCATGTTGCAGAAATAATGTAGTCTTAGTGGTTGTAGTAGTGGTAGTAGTTGTCATTGTCATAGAACTGATCGGCTATTTACTTTTCTATTATTGATTAAATATTTTGCATGCATTATCTTTTTTAATGATCATCTTTAATAAAAGAAAACTATGATGCGCACTGTCTGGGGAATGGACACGCTTAAAGATTTGACTCGGGGGGATGGGGGTGGGGGAGAGGATGGGTGTATATACCTACATGATGAGTGCGATGTGCACTGTCTGGGCAATGGACGCTCTTGAAGCTCAGACTCGGGGGGTTGGGAGGGGCATGGGCAATATATTTAATCAGAATGGTTGTACCCCCATAATAAGCTATAATAAATAAATAAATAAATAAATAAATAAGAAAACTATGGAGTAAGTACTATCATTATGTAGCAGAAGAGAAATCAGAGACTCGGAGACATTACGGGAATTTCCCCGGTTACCTACAACACCTGGAAATGAAAAAGCCAGAAATCAAACTCACTGTGCGATATCAAATGTGGGCTCTTAAAACACCATGTGCTGCTCCTCATCCGTCTTGGCAGGCTGTGATCTACATGGCATGGCATCTCCAATTGACATCGAGGAGAAGAGAGTTCCTTTGGAGCACAAGAAGAATTAAGAATTAGGACCACTTTAACATTTGGGGATGATATCAATTCAATTAAAATTTGTTTTGACTATCTGTTCTACTTTGTGAATGATGTTAGGTGCTATTTCGTATATTCTCAGGTGGGGGTTTCTATGTTCATTTTATAGATGAGGAGACTGAGGTTCTAAGAGTTGAAAATAGTCAGTTCAATTTATTTAAACTCAGATGTGAATCTTGGCTTCATTTCTTAGTAGGCAACTCCAAAGCCCATGCTCCACCCACTCTACAACCTTGCTGTTCTCATCCGCTTAAGTTCTAAATCACTGGGAAAAAGCATCCAATATTTTAGCGACTTTCACTTCGCTGTTTTAAAACTTCCCATACTTACTATACATATAATTAGTTATTGGAATCATGGCTTAAGGAAAGAATAGTGGCATCATGTTTTTCACAGAAATAATTCCACTTGATTGAGCCGTCCCTGGAAGTGTTTTCATTTAGGGGAGAAGAAATTTCACCTTCATTCTGAAAAGGAATCATTACAAATATTTCAATATAACTCAAAATTGGCGGTTTAGGTAGCATCAGTCATTGGCTAGCCATATGTTGATACCAGAAACAGTGGCCTGTGAAGAATTATTTATCTGGGAATCCAAGAGCTACAGAAGCAGCAGTCCATTCACTAAAGTCACTATGCATGTTGAGTACAAAAAATATAGGGATGGGGTATGATAGTTAATTCCTTGCAAGGATTTCATGTTATTATGATATTCTGTATTCATATGGATATGGATATGGGTATAGATGTGGCTGTGATCTACACAGTGGGATAATTAAGAAGCTATAGTTTTGTTAGCTTAAAGATATACTGCATTATAAAGCAAGAAATCCACATGTAAGGAAGCAGTTTTTACACTTTGAGATACTTGAATGATCCTCAGCAATCTGATTTAAAGCTTTTAAGCCTACTGTTCTCTAGCAACAATTTCAAACACAAATGGGGAAGGGCATGCAGAGGTTCATATATAAAACCTATACGAAAGAAGCCATATCTGTCAAACAGACTCATATTAAGATGCTGGGATAGCATAGGAGGAAATTGTTTGACACATCGAGCTATCTTTTTGTGTGTATTGCCTTCCAGATTTTTATATGCACAATATAACAGAGTATTCATGACATACATTGTTTTAAAAGAATGTTATAAAATTGTTTTAAGTCTTTTACGTTGCTATAGAATCTTTATAAAATAATTTTAATGCCTGCTTACTATTACATGCCTTTGATCTCTAATTAACCACTAATTTAATATTTCTCTATTGTTATTATTTACATTGCTTTCCTTAAAAAATATCATAAAGAAAACTGAACATCTAAACCTAATACTTTGAGTGATCAGGAAAAGGCAAAATTTATGATTTCTTTATAATAAGTTATTTGTTTAAAAAACACTGTATCAAAGTGTATAAATAAGCTATTGATTCCTGATTCATTTGACCAATTGTATTTTCATCTAGGTTGTTATATTTTTAAAAGGTGCCAGAAATATATGAGATACAGTTTCTCCAAAGCCGGGACATTCTATCTATATGCATGTGTTCTTGTGTATCTCTCTCTTTACTTCTCTGTCTCTATTATCTCTCACTTATCTATGGAATTCATAAATTATTAGTTACAAAGAAAGAGAAGTGCAGGTTTCTTTGAGCTCCGAAGAGGCTGAAACATATTCTAATGTATTTGTATAAGTGTTACACTTTCTCCTTTGTGGTATATGTGTGCAGATTTGGCATTGTGAGGTTATTATTCACTGTAAGGTGTGCATGTGTTGAAGCATCTCTGGTTATATATCCTTCATAACTGGTAGCATGTAGTATAAACCACATATCCAGCAGTAAGTATGGGTGCTGTATATGACCCCTCTCAAAAGAATTTGTCTCTGGTGAATTTGTACCTCTTAACCACATAAATGAAAGAGGCTTTTTCACAGATAGTAAGCTGATAATTGTACAATGAATTAGAAAGGGTTTTTGGGGATAACAAAGCTAGTGGTTTCATCAGCAGGATAATGTGTTCAACAAGTCTTATTCAAAAGAGGAGTCTAGCGCAGCATTTTATATAAACTGAAATCTCTGAACAGCACAATCTGGGAGACCCATGAAGAATGAATTACAGTAATCAGCCTTCAAAATGACAAAAGAGTTAATCAGCATCTCCTTGCCTTTCTCATGAAGCCTCTCAATCTGGTGATATCACAGAAATTATAAAGACAAATCTTCGTGACAGATACAAAATGCTTCTCAAATGATAACGCCAAAGACAATGGAAAGGAAAAAACCACACACACACACACACACACACACACACACACACACAAATTTTGGATTTTTGAGACAACTGAAACTGGAATCTAATCAGAAGTACTACTCCCTGGATGATGAGACTTAGGAGCAGCTGTTGCATACCAAGAAGAATGGAGACCAGTCTAGGATTTAAATTCTTAAACTTTCAAACCAGGGAAATCTGCATTTGATTGAATAAGGCGAACATAAAACCACGTCTTTTAAATACAGGAGAATCAGACATGTCAGACTATTCACAACAAGGTAAGGATTGTGGGTTTCAGAGCAAGACGATCACCCTTTTCTTCTTTTTTTTTTTTTTTTTTTTTTGAGACAGAGTCTCGCTCTGTTGCCCAGGCTAGAGTGAGTGCCGTGGCGTCAGCCTAGCTCACAGCAACCTCAAACTCCTGGGCTCAAGCAATCCTTCTGCCTCAGCCTCCCGAGTAGCTGGGACTACAGGCATACGCCACCATGCCCGGCTAATTTTTCTATATATATTTTTTAGCTGTCCATATAATTTATTTCTATTTTTAGTAGAGACGGGGTCTCGCTCTTGCTCAGGCTGGTCTCGAACTCCTGAGCTCAAACAATCCACCCGCCTTGGCCTCCCAGAGTGCTAGGATTACAGGCGTGAGTCACCACGCCCGGCCCTAACCCTTTTCTTCTTAATCTTCCTACCAATGTTCACCCTCAATCGACCTCTACTCGCTCGTGCTGGGTTCAAATCTCCATTGAATTAAATTCATGGAGAATAAAGTGTTCTCGTTAATTGAATTTTCTGATTAGCTTAGATTTTCAAAAAGGAGTTCCAGGGGACCTCTTCTAAAATACAATTGTTTGCACTCCCTGCTCTGAATCTACTGCATGGTTAATGCTAGGGAGAGTCCAGCACATCCTCCTCAACACCAGTTGTGCTTTTTCTATCTCAAAATTACAAAATGTTAGAGCCCCTCCTTTTGAAGTTTGTTTTTTTTTTTTTTTTCCCCAAGGATATTCTGTGGTTTATGCTAGGCTAGATAGTTACAAGAGGATCTAAATCTAAACCCTAGAACGATTACTGAGTTTGAAATGTTCTAACATCAAAGGCAAATGTTGTCATAAGATCATTTTATCCACTTCAAAGTCTTATCCTGGAATTTCCATGGTTTAAAAAAAAATGATCTAAGTTGCTTTTCTTTATTGTTTATTAAATACTCACATCAGAAATTTTACTAACTGCCTCAAACGACAACAGTTTGTCATACTGCTTGTGCTAAACTTGAAAACCCTGATTTGTTGCCAAGTTGGTGTAATGGAACCTTAAACCTGGCAAGCATCTGAACTTGTTGCTGGGCATTGAGAATGTGTGACCGTAAGCATGCAAGGGACAGGAACACTATTGTTGCTTGACCACTACTGTGAAAAAAGAGGGACGGAATTCATGTCTTGGGCGATACGAAGTTACTAAAATTAACACCGTCAAAAGGTGTTTCCAGTTAGTTTATTTTGGCAAAAAGAAGCAATTGAGAATCTCCTTTCTTGCCTTTTTAAAACCAAAGTTGAAAATGGGTAAGAAATGCCATTTAATTGAGGATTTAAGTTAATTTTTAGAATTCATAGGTCCAAATTTTTGTCTTCTAGAATCTGAGCAGGAAAACAGCCTGCCCTAATTACTATATTTTCTGCCCCATACTTGGTGGAATTTAATACCAAACAATGATTTTAAAAATAGGGAAGCTCTCTCTCTTGTCCATAAAAGAACTACCCTGAAGCTACTAAGCTTGGGAGCCAAAACAAGGGGGGAAAAAGTAGAAGGGGATTTTAAGACTATTTTAATTTTCTCTTTTAGGAGTCTGTCAATATCTTGAAATATCTGTGGAGGTGAAATGATCTGCCTCTTGAATAGGAATAAAAAGGTTAAGCAGCATGTATAGATAAGCCCCGATACAAAGAGAAAAAAACGAGGATCAAGGGCCCCTGTGATTTCACCTATCCTGCCTTTATAGCCACAAGGCATCAGAAACAGAGTTCCAGAAATTCTGCCTTGGATTTTCTAATGAGTTGCTGCTAGGTGTGGGGTTGAGAATATAAGCAGTGGGCTCTGGCGAAGTAAGAGCTGTTCATTATACAGTTTTAACTGAAGCTAATTAAGTGTGCTGCATGCTCTAAAAAAGTCTTGGAGAGACGCCCTGCTTGACTTAGAAATCAGAAAACCTACTCCCCATGTTGTAGGAGAAAAGAGGAAGTGTGAAGACTCCCAGATGTGCAGCTTCCCAGCTGGGTCATCTTGAGCAACTCACTTACCTGAACAGGTATTATTTCTCATTTCACAGCCAAGGAAACAATCTGCCCTGCTTTCTCAAGCTTCTGGCCTCCGGACCACAATATATTATTACACTGAAGTAATTTTTGAACTGTAGATGTCTGTTTAAGAATGACATACTGGCAACATGTTTGGCACTTGGACAAAGTACCAGTATCGTAACCGTATCTTTTAGGGTCCTGCCAGGAATGGGGTGATTGTGGAGAATTTAGTGAAGGGACTATTGGCAAAGGTGTGGCCGGGTTAGGAGAGAGACCATCAAGGGTTGATGAGGCACCTTGAGACTAGCAACAGAAGTGCCATTGTCACCCCTAGGCCTGAAGGAGTGAGTGGATGGGGCAGTCGCTGGACACTAGATAGAGTTCTGCTATGACAATATCCCTGAATGATAACCCCAGAGTGGCCAAACACAGGATTATTTGTCTGGAACCTTACCCTGCTCCATTCTCACAGTCTCCTAGGGTAATGTATATTGGTAGAGCATAGCAAAAAGCTGGAAAGTGAGGGAGGTCAAAAAAGCAATCCATTAAGGTCACTCTTTCATGCCAAGAATAAGTAGAGAGGGGTGGACTGTGGATCTGGAAGGGCAATTGGAAAATACTCTGCACTCCAGTCACCATCCACATAAGTATGAAATAAAGTCTGGCTGGGGAAGGTGAAGGGGGAAGGGAAATGGCATGATTGGGTAATTACTGTGTGCCAAGAACTCTATATGAATTATCTAAGATAATCTTCAAATCTCTGCAATGAGAAGCTGGTTATTATCTTCATTTGACAAGGTGGGTTATGGCGTACCAATGCATTTAATGATTTGATAATAGTCACAAAGCTAGTAAGTTTAAGACTAAGATAAGAAACAAACTTTCTTGGCTTTCATTATGAGGGAGGATTTATTAGGAAAATCAAACTTACGGATATCCAGTGACCATTGAACAACATGAGTTCTAACCTCTGTTTATATGAAGTATTTTTTCAATAAAGATATTGGAAAAGTTTTGGGAGAGTTGCGACAATCTGGGAAAAAAACTTGCAAAAGAACCATGTAGCCTAGAATATTGAAAAAATTAAGAAAAAGGAATGTCATGAATGCATTATCTATGTATGTATGTACTAATCTAGTTATGTGTTAATTGACTGTTTATGTTATCGGTAAGGCTTGTGGTCAACCATAGGCTATTAGTAGTTAAGTTTTGGGGGAGTCAAAAGTTATACATGGATTTTTGGCTGCATGGGAGGTCAGTACCCCTAGGCCCCGTGCTATTCGAGGATTAACTCTGTATGCATCTTAGATTGTATGAAGCTGTATACCTAAACCTTGGAGAGAGTAAAGACGTCTGTAATTTGTGGAGACCCATGGAACATTTATTGTCCTATCTGATAAGCATGGCCCTCCACTGTCATGCTTCCTCACTCATAGACACTAACCCAGGTGTGCTATTTTCAACTGAGTCAAAAGACTATTTTAATTCCAAGTGTCTGAGAGACATCACAGTTCTGTTTTGTTTTGTTTTGTTTTAAGCTTCACTCTCACTATATATAAAAAATGATGAGAATAATAACATACTGATTTTCTTTGACTTGGAGGAAGTTTGCAGGAATTCTTCCACTCAAGTAAACTCAAAGGTCTCATGCATAGACCTCACCCCATCAACTTCCTTGAAAAAAGTTGGTGCCTTCCTTGGGGAATTATTCATATATTATTTTCCTCTGATTATGAGAAGCTCACTGTCAAATTCCTAAGTCCAGTGGATGGCTGTAGTTGGTGAAGACCTTAGAATGCAGCGGTATCTGCACACGGGTAAATGTTACGAGAGTAAAACAATTTTGTAATCTTTTCTGCTGAAAATTGGAGCCATAATGAAAATATTCCAAGTTATGAAAATACATGCGTAGCAAAATAGCTATCTTGGCATCTCAGCATGCTAATATGATGAGGTTTTGTTATGGCTGTTTCTGTTTTTTGCTTATTTATTTATCTATTCCCCCCTCAACAATGCCTCACAGTGATCCAAATCTGAAAGGTTGCTATCTGTTTTTGTTTTCTTTCTGTTTTTGTTTTCTTTCTGTTTTTGTTTTGAACCCTACAGGTATGATCTATGAGTTCTATTATGATGTGATCAAATCCTGAAACAAAGCATTGCATTGAAAGATATCATCATATAACCACAAATGTTTCCAAATAAGCAGAGTTATCCAGTTGAGTTCTTTCTGAATGGGAAGCCCTGATATAAAACTGATGTCAGAGTCTAATAAAGTATGTAAGAACTCAGAGCTCTTCCCAGAGCCTGCTCACTGCCTGGGTGGATTAGATTTCCCTGGCTACTTTTATGCCTCACTTGCTACTCAGATGATTCAGAGACTTGAACTCCCCACAAACTTTTCACAGACAGATGATTTAATTAAAAGATATGAGTCCAACAAAAAAACGAGATTACAACTTCAGAAATGGCCAAGAGAATGGCTCATCTTCAATTTGAATTGAACATTTATGGTGCCTCTGGGATTAGAAGTGAAGGGGGTAAATTATCTTTAATCTGGACAGTTTCCTTTCATCCATTCAATAGTTATCTCTGGGCTAGTTGCAATAATTTTTATTATGGACATTTAGCAATATGGGGGGTGTCTTATGAAATAGATAAAAATGCAGGAAATAACATTCAGGTGCACATATAGTTGTAACATTCATCAGGTGTCGGGCAAGGTGGGAGGGGCGTGGAGGGGATGGGTGTATTCACACCTAAGGGGTGCAGTGCACACCATCTGGGGGATGGGCACGCTTGAAGCTCTGACTTCGGTGGGGCAAAAGTAATATATGTAACCTAAACATTTGTACCCCCATAATATGCTGAATTAAAAAAAAAAGAAAATATATTATCATCATACTAATATATCTGTTAGTTGTTTAAAATGGGAAAAATTGGAATAGCTGCAATATCCACCAATACGGAAATGCTTAAGCTACATTCATACAATAAAAAGTTATGCAATTATAGCAAAGCATGAGGTGAACCTCTATGTATTGACAAGAAAGGTTCTCAGAAACATCTTTTGTGTGGAAAAGAAAGTCTCAATAATACCTATACTACGATCATGCTTGTGGTTAAATGATTAGATGTATATTTGTATGCATATACCTACAATGGCCTTGGACTTACACACAGCAAAATGTCAGCAATATTTATCTATAAAAATGTATGGAAGTAGGGAGAGGGCTAAATAATTTTCAAAATAACTTTAGAAGTATCTAAGCAAACTTTGAATCTTTAACAAGATATTAAGTTACTAATGAAACAGAGCCAAACAGACCCACATGAAACCCTGAACATAGAAGAGAAAACATCAAGATTTTAGCAATAATGATTTTATCATATTTCCTGTGATTTTCTTTTACCCACTTTTTTCCATATCTTCCTATTCTTCTAAAATACTTGTTACTTTTACAAAAGAGAAGATGTGACTAAACAATTAAAATGTAAATGTAGTTGAGAAGTACCTTAGGATTTAGATGCTTGACTATGTTAATTCTGATTGGTGTTTTATTCATCTGAGTTGATTCTAATAATGCATTTATTTCTTTCATCTCTCTAATGTATTTGTGAACTTCAGAATAATTTATCTTTGACCTCAGAGCCTTCAAGCTATTTGTGTATTTATTCCTCTTGTAGGGGAATTGGGGTGTGTGATAAATTGTAGAATTCTTTCACTGCTAGGGTTTTCCTGGGCAGATGAGGCTGTGTTATGATTTATACTTTAATTTGGTAGGGAAGGATATGGCATTCAGTGTACTTTTAATGTATATTTTTGCAAGTTCTTTTTTATGCATTGTAAAATATATTTTTGCAAGTTATCTGTAAACATTTATGACTACAGTCTTTCTCAGTGTTGGTATCACAGACATACACCAGTTAAATGTCAAGGAACACAGAAAATTATCTGAGTGGGGACTTGATGTATGCACATGTGTATGTTTGCATACATGTACATATGTGTGTGATTCATACATTCATTGCTGAATGAGCTCTCTGCCTAACAGTCATTCTTCCATTTTCCTCCTTCAGCTATTATAAAAACTGCCCTGCCCAACATGGACAGAGAAGCCAAGGAGGAGTACCTGGTCGTCATCCAAGCCAAAGATATGGGTGGACACTCTGGTGGCCTGTCTGGGACCACGACACTTACAGTGACCCTTACTGATGTTAATGACAATCCTCCAAAATTCGCACAGAGTAAGTGAATTTTCTACACTGGGTGAGAATTTAAGTGTGATGTTTTCACTTGAATTTATATTATAATTTTCAGTGACATTCTAAAAAACTGCTAGCAACTGTTGAGTGCTTCTTACGTGCAAGGTGTGGCAATTCATGTGTGTGTGTGTGTGTGTGTGTGTGTGTAACAAACAACTATGTTGTCATAATCTTGGTACTAAATTTATCTCCACTCTACAGATTTCAAACTTGAAAAAATTTTGCAATATCAAGCATATAGTAGCAAACAGTTGGAACCAACATATCTGACTGCAAGATGTGTGTTTATTTCTCTTTTGCACAGTATCCCCATTAAGGAGGCTTGAGAGGATGACAGAAATGCAGCTCAGATACTGCTCTCATTAGTCTCATTTTTTGTGTAAAATACACAATCTCTCTAGTGTCTAAGGTAGGGAAGGCAAATATGCAGCCCACTGGCTACAGCACATACTACTTCCTGCAACTGAGGGAACATCGGTAATCAATGACTCTACTCTTCCTGGCTAAGGCCACAGTCTGCTTTAGAAACTTTTGGGCTGTCAGTGAATCAGGGAGACAATTGTTATTTGCCAAATTTCTTGTACGTTCATAGAACACTTCTCTTGTGAGCGTATCTCCAAGCAATACGACAGAGACAAGATTTGTTAAGTACAGCCTTTCTGGCATGGGAACTTTTGCATTGAGATATGAAGGGTGAATAGGATTAGCTGGAACAAGGTGAAACCAAGGGAGGGAAAATGGATAGTGCAGTTAAAAAGGATGTTTGAAAGCCCTGTATCTACATGTTCTTCTTTTTTTTTTTTTTTTTTGGACTCTACATATAAGTGAGATCAGACAGTATTTTTCTTTCTCAGTCTGGCTTATGTCACTTAACATAATGTCCTCTAAGTTCATCCATGTTGTTGCAAATGACAGGATCTCCTTTTTAAAGGCTGAATAATATTCGTGTGTGTGTGTGTGTGTGTGTGTGTGTGTGAGTACACACCATGACTTCTACGGCCATTCATCTATCTGTCAATGGACACTTAGGTTGTTTTCATTTCTTGGCTCGTGTGAATAATGCTGCGATGAACATGGGTGCAGACATCTTTCCAAGGTGATTTTATTTATCAGATGCAATTATTTTTTAAAAAGCCCTATGGAAGGATGGTGGATGGCCATGTATGGAAATGGAAAGAATTTCACTGCAGCTGGAGCACAAAGGGCCAGGGGAGAGTGTTACAACAAGAGGCTAGAGAGTTAGACTGGCAGGAATTAGCCACATTTGGAATTGTAGGGCATTATGAGTGCCATGATCTTTATCCCAAGATCACTGGGAAGCCATTAAAAGATTGTAAATTGTAGGTTGCATGATACGAGGGAAATCAGAAAAAAATAAATAAATCTGGCCTTCTTTCAATGTCTTCTCTGCTTTGCAGCCAGCTAAAGGAGTATTTGCAATCATTCATGTAGAAGGTGACGGTGACTTTGGCGAGCCAGGGTGGTTGCATTGCATGTGGAGAAAGGTGTACAGGTGTGATAAATATTTGAATTAATAATGACAAGGGTCTACGGATAGATTGCATTTTCAGATGAGGAAGGTAGGTTATCCTATTCCTGACATGAGAGATTTGATGCATACTGGTGCTGTTTGCTGGGATAAAAAATACCATAAGAAAACTGGTTTTTGTAGAGATAAAGGAGAGAGGGAATAAGGTGGGGATGAGATAGAGTGAGAGAGAGAGGTGTGGAGCTTGAAAATGACCCATTTGAGGTGCCTTTAAGAATTTATCTGCAGCAATTCCAAGGTAGAAAACATAGAAGAGATGCATTTTCATTAAAAATTTCAGAATTTTTACCCCTAGCCTTTCATAAATCAAACAACAATGCAACCCTTTTAAACAAAATTATTGAAATGGAAAATACCATTTTTCTTATCCTTTCCCCTACTCTTTTATTTCCTTTTCAGCTGCCATTACAGTTAATGCTGTAATGGGCTACGTTCTTCTCACACAATTATTGTTTCAATTCAACAGAGGCAGATGAGTTTCAAAAGCAGTCCCTTTCTTAGAGGTAATAACTATTAGGTATGATCACACTGGTAGAGATGATTAGAAGGAGAATAGGAATGGATAAAGGAATGTTCCATTTGCTTGGTTTCCCAAGGCTCCCTGATGTAGGACTGGCAGCAAGGTGAGGCCCCTTGCTGGCTTATTTACTTAATAAGCATACCTAAAGGGGTAATCTGAAACCTTACCTGGGATATAAAGTTGGAAGGAAATGGTATCATTACGCCAATTATGAGAGAATTGGGAGACTTGTGCTCTATATGATGACTTTCAGTGCCTACTTTATGACAAAAATATCTGGAAAAAGTTTTTGTTCTCTAGCCCTACAACTTTATGATTCTAAGAGACATTTTATTCCATTATTAAGTAAAGGGGTGTTAGTGCTAGAAGAAACCGTACTCATCATCTAAACTGATCCTGTTATATTAGATAAAATGAGCCTTAGTTTATCTGAGGGACTCAGAGATTGAATTCAAACTAGAACTAGGTAACGTTCCCCAGATTTGATTTTTCCTTTTGGGTTTATATTTCCTTGAATGTTTCTTTTTCCCTTGTTATGATTGCAAGGGGACTAAAACTTCCTGGTTGTCTTGAGTTGGAATTTCCCAGAATCAGACAAGACTTTGTAAATAGTTTAACTGAAAGATGGTCCCATAAAACACCAGTGGGGAAATGAGAGAGTTAGAAGGAGAGTCCAAAAATGTGTATTATCAAGCCAGCTACCACGGTGGGTGACTTGGAACCTTAAAAAATTGGGGAGAATCTGGGCCATTGTAAAAAAAGAAAAGAAAAGAAATAAGAAAAGTTATCCTACCAGAGAAAGGAGGAGCCTAAGATTTTATGCACTAACTCCTGTGGGTCTTTGAGGGCTGCTTCTGCAGGGGAATTCACTCCCTGGTAGTTCTGACCTGACATGCAATGGACAAAATGGGTTCTGAAGACGAGAAAACCCCTCAGGCAAATAAATGCAGGTGTTGGCAGTTAGATGTAGGGCAGGTGTGCACTACAGTGGTAATGGCCAGAGGTTATGGTTAGGGCACCAACTGCTTCCCTTACACCAGTGACAGTGAGTGACACCACTCTAACAACTAAAGGGATTTGAATAAAAATGGGACTAATGCCACTAATTAGTCACATTTTACTGCCCCTGTAGGAGAATGAACATACACTGTAATTGTATTTTGCCTAGGGAGTTTTAAGGTAAGATTTTGGTCTTCAGAGCCATGAGGACTTTAGTAAAAAGAGGAGTATTTCATGTGTCTGAACAGCTTGCTGCAGGGCACAGCAGAAGGTTAGTAATTGGATTTTATCAAAAATAGTCTAAAAGTCTGTAAATATAAAGGTAAGTTCAAAAGTGACTTTCAGTGTGTTGCACATGGCGTCTTCCTGTGCTGAAATTAGCTTAGTGTTTTATGTTGGGCAATAATGAATATCCCCACAGGCAGTCAATGTGATCATACAACAAACTGGAAAGAACTTACGTGTAGGCTCACTAATATCCTGATATAACGGCTCCAAATATATACTTGGTAAACATATGGTCGAGTAAGTTCCATATCTCAGAAGAGTCTTGAAAAGAGATCATTCCTTCTCCTGGGGACTATTTATCTCTGACTCAGCTAAAAGAGTTTACATTGCACAAGGGAAAGGCTATTTCTGCCTTTTCCATCACTGTCTTGGTAGAATCTATGGAACACCCAGAACAAAGGAGGTGCCCCATAGCGACTTGCTAAACAAATTAATGAATTGTTGGAACGTGTGCAATGCTCATTGTTTCTCCTCTTTCCTAAGGTCTGTATCACTTCTCAGTACCAGAAGATGTAGTTCTTGGCACTGCAATAGGAAGGGTGAAGGCCAACGATCAGGACATTGGTGAAAATGCACAGTCATCCTACGACATCATTGACGGAGATGGGACAGCACTTTTTGAAATCACTTCTGATGCCCAAGCCCAGGATGGTATCATAAGACTAAGGAAGGTAAGCTAAGGAAGATTTCATTCGTCTTCAAAATACCTTTGTGAAACTTGAGTTTTAAAGTTTGAGGGGGTTAGATGGACTTCCCGACGGCATCTCAGAGCTGGCAGACAGTGGGCTTTTAGCTGGAAGACTGGGTGATGAGTAGAATCCTTGTGGCACCTCCTATCTCTTGGGCCCGTTTCCCATTTCAGCTAAAGTTCTGGTAACCAGTCACCGTGGTGGTGCTAGCCTCCCATCTCACCCAGTATTTCTCTCCCCATCTGTGCTTCCAGTGCTTTTCCCTAAGCCACCAGAATTTGTTTAGTCCTTGCATAGGACATAATAGTTCTGTGGGGAAGTCAGTGCCCTAAAGGTGACCCTCAACAAAGGGGGAGAAGAATTGGTGGCCAATTACTATTGTTGGAAGTGGCATATTGTTTAAGGTTCACAAGAGGATTTTCAGTTGCCCACAGAGATGACAGGTTCAATGATTTTTAGTCTTTCCCTATATAACTATCTTCATTTTTTAAGCTCCTCCTTCCTGAAATACCTTTCCCAAATGCTTTGAAGTTTCCCAAATTGAAGATTGTGCTCTCAGGGAAATTCAAAGACAGGCAGAATATTTAGATTCAGTTATCCCAGCTGCCTCTGGTGCATGAAGGACAGGGCCGACCCTGACACCACTGGCTACTCCAGTCTTTGTCTCAACAGTTCAAACATTATGGAAAATGAAGCTGATCTCTGCCTTGCTTTTGCATCCTCACAACTAGTCCAATAATGCATGACAATTTGAGACTGCTTTTGTCAGCATCCAGTTTTTATGGCAGATGTGAAAGATTCTGTACAACAATTTTTATTTGTATTTCTCATCATGAAATCTACATTCATAAGATATGTGTAGGATGCAGTTCATTATTTTATGAGCACCAAGCATTTGTAAGGAAAAAATACTCTTTTATCCTCATTGTGATTATTTTGTTCAATATTGTTCTTCATAACTTTGTCATGAACTAGATCAGGCTCATTTTTAAATAGATTTGCTTGTTCTTGGATAAGAAGGTAGACAGTGGATGACAAAATTGGGAGCCAATAATTTTTCCCTCTTTCTTGATTAGAATTACATTGATATGTTTCTAAAGTTACCATCTTACTCTCTGTCATGTTGCCCAGAGACCTATTTTCATTGGCCCTTCTCTTAAAATCCTCCATTGAAAAGATAGTAACAGTGAGAACCTGGAGTTTTCTGGATATGCTTTTATAAAAAAGCATTAAAAATCAATGTTAATAAAAATACAGCTGCATTTATTTTAACTCTCTGTTCAGCAACACTGTGTTCATACCAGGATCCTGGTTTGAGTTTAGAATTAAGAGTTGCAAACTATTTAAAAACTCATGTTTGAAATAGAGTACAGTATAATTATACATGAGTCAATTATTGAATAACCCAGAGCCACATTTTCTCTGGCTAATGGTTCATAATGTCATTTTTATTGTTATTATTAACTCCTATCTTTTGTTGCCATAAGGTGCTTTTATAAACTGAAACAATTAGCCATTTGCTGTATTTTCATTCACTGTTATTCGTAAATTTAGAAGCATATACTATGCACCTTGATGCCAAGAAACACACATATTTTACTCTAGAGAACAATGTGGAAGGAGTTGTATTTCTACAATTTATGGGCCCTCTTTTTTGTCTGAGAAAATTCAAAGGGCACTAGAATGTGTTTGGATGCATTGTCTTTATGTTGAGCTAAGAATTAAACAGAACATAGTCCGTTATGCTTAACGATGTTTGTGACGAGTTTTAAATTGCAAAATTGTTACAGCAAAGGTGATTGGTAAATTGTGAATATGCTTATGTTGAATCATCTATTCAGAGATACACATGTCTAGTGATTTCAGAATAGACAGGGAAGTGAGTGTGTGCCTTGTTTACTAGAAAATATTGCCCCCCAAACCCCACCAAGTCTCCTTAGATCTAAATTCAAATATAAAAATTAACACAATATTTTGAAATAAGAACATATATTTAAGCCTGCACAGGAGTTTTACGAGAGTTCATGGATGCCAGCTCGTGTTCCAGTGGCTTATAATTTGAAAACATGCATTGCGGACTCAAAGTTCTGTTTCTTATGAGAAATTGCAATGCAGAAGTAAACTATCTCCTTGAACTCTGACAGACTTGCATCCTTGAAATCTGAATGATTGAAATCTGAATGATCGCCAAGAATTGGACTATAAGGTCCTGATGCAGATAGGCTTCTGGTTTATTTAAGGGGACTGTGCCCTTTTTCCTAGCTTTATTTACCTCGGTCATGGACTAAAGTCCCTCAGACTTAATTTAGGTAATGAAGTATTAATCTGTGAGAAATAGTGTCAGCGTGCAATGAGGCAATTTCAAATTGCTTTTAAATGGCTGGTGGGAGCACAAACATACTCAGTTATCTGCTTTTACTGCTCGCACTCTTCTTTCTTTGCATAGAAACACAAGTACCTGCATACACTTTCTTGCATGTGCTCACCTGCTTCATCACACAGTCCTCATAATAGAGATCTTCTAAGAATGTCCTAAAAAATAATAAACCTCATTTTAGCCACATGATCAGTAGAGTTAGCAATGCTTTGGAAGTGAAATAAGAAAACGCTCTTTGTTGGGTTTAGTACTCAATTACGCTTTAGATAATGTCTCCTTGGACTAAACAATGATTATTCCTAGTTCTTTACATTTCACACTCTGTTGCAGAAATGATAAAATATTCTTTCCAGATAGAGATGGCGTTCGATGCCGTCTTATCTCCTACCCGCAGAGGCCCGATTAACTGGCTGATTAGTATGCAGGTCCTGCCGTCACTAGTAAAATTTTATTACGACTCTGAAGTGAAATGTTGGTGGCACAATCCATGACTGTGAATATTTTTGCGAATTCCAAGTGAAATGAGCAAAACAAAACAAAACAATAGAAGATTAGATTCCCTGAGCTTGTATAATAAACAGATATCGATAAATGCCTGTAAAATTTACAGGTTGAATCTGGGGGACTGGAGAGCGATCCCATTAAAGGCTCACAAATGGGCTTAAATGCACATAACTTTCAGCCGTCAGCATTAGACTCATTTGTTCTTGCTGCTGTGGTCATGAGTGAGAAACATTCGTCTCTGTCATTTCTTAACAGCCTCTGGACTTTGAGACCAAAAAATCCTACACACTGAAGGTAGAGGCAGCCAATGTCCACATTGACCCGCGTTTCAGCAGCAGGGGGCCTTTTAAAGATACGGCAACGGTCAAAATTGTTGTTGAGGATGCAGACGAGCCTCCTGTCTTCTCCTCACCGACTTACCTCCTTGAAGTTCACGAGAATGCTGCTCTGAACTCTGTGATTGGGCAAGTGACCGCGCGTGACCCTGACATCACTTCCAGTCCTATAAGGTATTTCTCTTTAAAAAGGAATACTGGCTGGTGCAAATGACAAGCAAATCAGTACGAAATGCAGTAATGTCTATTTCCTGTGTGGCTGCCTTGGGGACTTAGGTGCACAGGACCAAAGAGTTTTGGCTAATACATACTCTGTTGTGTGTGTGTGTGTGTGTGTGTGTGCACGTGTGCAGGTGCACATGTGTGCCTACTAAGTGCTACAAAAAGAGCCCAGAGCCAAGAACATCAAGGTAAACAAATCTATTCCAGCTCAAGGAAAATGCAAAGTTGCAAATGTTTTGCAACACATTGGGGCGGATCTTATTTTTATTTTTTGCTTGTTTGTGCTTTTTATTTTATTATTTTTTATTTTAGGCTTGGAAAAGCATGGCTAGTTTGACGTCAGTCTCTTTTGACAGTTACAGTGAATTATATATTAGAATTTAGAGGCAGGAGACCACCATATCAACGCATTAAGAGGCTCCTATTTTATTTCTGTGTTTGGTGTTTGGCTTTGAAATTATCTTTTTATCACTTCGTGGGCATTTCTGATAGGTCAGCGTATTTGGTTTGGTGTCCTTTAAACAAAAATCGTTCTCTGCTGTTTCAAAAATACTTTCCCTGCTCAGATTTTTTTCCCCAGCATGAGAAATAATCCTTTATTAAAGTTTTTCTGCCTCTTTCAGAAATGAAGCTCAATTCTATTTTTTTTTCTGTTGAACTGTACACATCTTTTCTCTTTTGCCCATCACCCAAATGATAGTACACGTTTTCAAGCTAAATCGCTTTCTTCCGAAAGCACAATGAAAATCTATAACTTGTATAGTAGTCTCCAAGGGTGAAGTGTTGGCTAATGATGTGTTTGAGTGTGGATTTCAAATATTGTCTTAGAAATATTTGTTGCACCAGAAAGAGAGAGAGAACACTAGATAGAGAAGTACAATTTTAAAGAATTGTCCAGCTAATCTATGAGTTAGATGTCAGCTATACCAAACCCTTTCCATTTCCAAGCCCCAGATATCTAGGGCAGACAACCTTCCAATTACTTTATTTAGGGAAACTTTAGACAAGTGAATTTTCTGCAGGTTTTATTTATTCACTTTTTAAAAATGTATTAAATTCCGATTACTCACAAGGGTGCGAGAACTATGAGGCTGAGAGTGAAACCCTGCAGAATAATCAATGCCCAAATAATTTGAGTTTGTACCAAAAAAAAAGAGTATTTTCAGACCCAGAAGAGCCCTTTTTCTTGGGCACAAGCCATTTCTAAATTCAGGATAATTAACAAAAGTGTAGCCTGTAAGGATACTAAGAAAGCAACTTTCAGAAGAGCCCACTCTCTGGGAAGATAAAACTCCACTGGGAATTTGAGGAATGGTCCGTTGGCCATTCTCAGTTCCGAAGGAATGCAAAAAACTGTAGACATACACAAAGTCCCTTGTTTGGCTAAGAGAATGATATCTATCCAAGAGTCAAGTGTTGAATGCAAGATTAGGAGGTATACAGAAAAATAAATTTAAATGGGCATCCATTTCCTGATAATATAGTGAAGTTCTACAATGGCTTTATGCTGCAATGCTGACATAAATAGGGACAACAATATTTGTTGAGTGAATAAATCTTCCCTGTGTTCATGTCACTCAATTTCCTCTGAAAGGAACTCAGAAAGGAGCCATTGCCACTTTCTTTACAGCTCCACGCTTGAGACAGAATGTGGAGGGAGGAAACAAGATTGGGTCACCTGACAGACCAGTCACGGGGCCAGTTTAGCCCTTGATTTGGTTGATGACGTTTCTGCTTTTGTCCACCAGGGGCGCATAAGGGCTTAAGAGTTTGCTAAGCCAAGGACCCTGGGGGACAATAAGGGTTAAGACATGGGGACATTCCCACGTAAACTCCAAACATGGAGTCTGTGGTACCCGTGGGAATGAACTTGCTGGCCAGAAACATGTTCTGAATCATCTAGAGATGAGGTTTGGGGAACATTGTCATACCAGAATGAAAGTAACCTCAAATAGACAGAGCTGGGTTTAAATCCAGATTCATGGCTCCTCACATTGTTTTTGCACATTTTTTAACCTCTTCGTTTTACTGATGCAGAAATGGAGATTTACTGACGCTAATTCCAGCTCCCAGGGAATCGAGTGCTGAATCTCACTGTGGTTGATTGTTATTATTAATATTATTGTTATTGCTGTTTATGATTGCTATTGCTATTTTTATGATTGCCACTGGGAGGAAAGGTATGTGTGGAGGAAGCTTGAGGCTGTTCAGAAATAACTGTCCAGCTTATAAACATTTCGTTTTCAGGCAAGCTAAAAAGGGACTTGAGGCTGTGTTTCCAGGAAGAGATGGACAGATAAAGTACCATTTGATGACACAGACATATCTGTGCTTCTGATGGATGCCAGGCAAGTGCTAGTTCCTTGGCATCTGTGGTCCTACCCAGAGAAGGGGCGAATGCTGTTTCAAAGCATTTACAGCTGCCTTAGATGTGTCATTCAGAAGGTGGGCCCCACACAGCTCTGATTGGAGGCGGACTGGTTCCCTGGGATGAGAATGCAAGAATCACAAACTGCATTTTTCAGCGTCAGTTCAGCATTTCTGTAGTTCCCCACCCCCGCTCCATCCCACTTGGGTTATAGAGAGCAGCTTTCCTCTCTCTATGCACAAGTGGTTAATTTGAGTCGGAAATTATATTTCCTGACCAGCCAGAGCAGTGCATAGTTCCTTATGAGTCTAGCAGGCAGATTTAGAGCCATTTAACCTTTTTATACAGAACTAGAGGACATGGCTATACAGAGAATTGCTAGGTAACAAATAGCTATGCATTATTTTCTCTTTCGGACTGTTGTATTTTATATGCTGACAAGAATGTACCCATCTTTTAGGATAATGTCTAATTTGCCATCCAGGAAGAAATAGGCATTTATCATGGTATCTGCCACGTTAAAATGTGCGTTTACTGGTAGGTCAACTTCCTGTGAGGCTCAACACTTTAGAGCACGTTTTCAAGCTAGAAATATCATGTGTTTTAAAATTCTTAGACCTATATTTACATCTGTATCTGTATATGTATCTATATGTCTGTATATTCCCTTCTGGGGGAAAATGAGCAGTGGCATAGAACAAAATCCACAGTCTTACCCTGTAACTTCCAGGAACATTAATTACGTCTTTGTTACTTTCTGTAATACTATATGCCTTTCAGTAATATAGAATGGAGTTGTGCGATTATTTAAGCGGTGATATATTTTGAACTTAGGGAGAGTAAGGTTCAAATCATATCACTGCTTCTTTCTGGTCAGAGAACCAGTCTCTGGAATTCTCTGAGATTCAGTTTTCTTATCCATATGGGATAATACCTTCCTCACAGGGTTACTGAGATCATTAAGTGAAGTTATCAAATAAAATATGTAGTAGCTAGTAGCATTCCCAGTTAATACAAGGTAAGCCAGCATCAATTTCACGTCTTAAATGCAAACTAAAAACCAAGTGCCTACTTTAGCAGAGATTTGTCTCCTAAAGGTAGCTGACCATGTGCAGAATGATCTGTTTGTTCTTTAAGAGTTATATGCTAGTCTAATTAATCTTATTTAATTAGAGATTGACATATGATCACTTAGTCTAATTTGCCCCAGCCAATGTTATGAATATTATTAATAGTGAGTACTTAGTATGTATTAGTGACCGTGCTAAATGTACTCATTTCATTTTCTAATACCCATAGAAAACAATATATATGATCACCATCCCCATTTAACAGATGAGAAAACTGAGGATTAGAAGATTAACTTGCCTAGTACCACACAATTAAGAGTGGAACTGGGGTGTGTACCTAGGTTTCCACGATGATACAATATCTGTCCTTTACCCCTACGGGACAGTCCCTTCCTTTCCCTATGATCAACTCCAACTTTGTCTATACAATTTAGGATGACTTGACAGGACCGATTTTAATTGAAACAATAAACTATTCATTCTCTAATTGGCGTCATCAAATCCAGGATTCATACGAGGAAAGGAGGAAAATAAACCAAGTCTCTGGTGTTACCTAGAGTATGGGTGGGGTGTTCCTTGCTCATCTGTCTAGTCACTTTGTACGGGTTTGTTATTATTAGCTCTGAATCACTGTGATGTGTGAGGTGAAGGGACAAGCAATGTTATTTTTATTTGATGAATCAGGCATTGTGCCAAGCTCCTGTTATGTATTATAACACTTAATTTTCACAAAACACACCAAGAGGTAGTCAGTACAATTTCAGTTTTATGGAGAAGGAAATCTAAAGGGATGAGCTGCCTGTGCTTGGTGAGATAGCAGATGGATTCAGAGCCAGGGTTGAAACCCAAGTTTCATCTTACCAGTGGCCACTGTGTCTGTGCTTGCTCTACTCAGGTTATAGAATCTTGAATGAGGAGCAGGATGAAAGCAACTGATATTTATTGAGTTCATACTTTGTGACCCACACTCTAAACTGATGCTATATGCAACCAATTATTTATATTTAAGGTAAAAATTCCTAGCACGGAGTAGACATTACAAATACATCACTGCTTTTATGCAAACCTGCTATGGCCCATTCTTTCCCTCTGTAAATTTATTTTCAAGTGTATATTGGGTGCCGCCATGGCTTTGAGATGGTATGCGATTGTTTCTAAGGTAGTGGTTTCCTATTTCTTTCCAAGCATCGCTGCACGAGCTGCTTAAATTAACGTGGGGTTGATGGCCATTCAGCAGGGCAGAGTAGGAAGCTGACATGTGATCGTGGTGGCCACAGTGCTCTGTCGTCTTAATTCCTCTCTGGAATATAAGTGCCCACTCAGTACAGGAGCATTGCATTTATGCTGATATTATGGAATTTTCTACTCTTTTTTCTACTGATATTATGGAATTTTTATAATTCATCTCAGTTACCAGCCTGGCTGCTGATAAGCTCTTCTGAAAACACTCTTTACAGACACGGTATCCAATGATGCTAAAACGGAAATATTTCATACTGTAAACATCTTGATGTTAATTTGGGTGGTTGACTGTGTATTGATTGATCCCCTCCTCAATCTTGCAATAACTCCCATTTTTGGTAATAACATAGCTTGCTTGCTTGCATGTGTGTGTGTGTGTGTGTGTGTGTGTACACGTGCACACTTGTGCACGCAATTTTGTGTCATAAGAATACTTAATATGAGATCTACCATCTTATAAGATTTATAAAGGCACAATACAGTGTTATTAACTATAGGTACAATGTTGAATAGCACATCTCTAGAACTTACTCATTTTGCATAACTAAAACTTTATGTCTGTTGATTAGCAACTCCACATTCCCCCCACAACACCCCCAAGGCCTGGCAGTCACAATCCTTCTCTCTGATTCTTTAAGTTCGACTATTTTAAATATCTCATATAAGTGGAATCATACAGTATATGTCCTTTTGTGACCGGCTTATTTTACTTAGCCTAATGTCCTCAACATTCATTCATGTGGTTGTATATTTCAGGATTTCCTTCTTTATAAAAGCTGAATAATATTCCATTGTATCTATATACCACCTTTTCTTTATCCATTCATTAGTCAATGAACATGTAGGTTGTTTCCACATCTTAGCTATTGCAAATACAATGAATGTGAGAATGCTAATGTTTCTTCAAGATCCTGATTGCAATTGTTTTGTGTAAATACTCCGAAGTGGGACTGCTAAATCATATGGTAGTTCTTCTTTTTTAAGTTTTTTGAAGAATTTCCATTCTGTTTTCCATAACAGCTGCATCATTTTGCATTCCCACCAACTGGGTACAGTATTTTTAAATAATTAAAACTTGGTTCATTTAATTCCTGCACTCTCATGGCCAGATAAAAGTTTGGTTGTCTCTCAATTCAAATGTAAGACTCTTTCAACACTGTTTCCAAAAACTCACTATACCTGCTTATTCAACTAACAATAATTAATGCATTGTCATATAGTCATATGCCCATCTATGCATTCATTCACATTAATTCATTCGTATATATTTTAGCTTATTTAGTTGTGCAAATAATATCAGTTAAACCTATAATTTTTCAGGAAATTTCTATAAAGACACTGCCTCTGCCTTTGTGACCCTAGAGTGAGGAGACTGGCCGAATACCCCTGGAAAACTGAACCCCTTTGTAGTTACCTAACTAGTCTTTCATACATGCTATCTGAAAACGATATATAAAATCCGGTTATGGAGCTTTAGGGGCCACATGGAGGAAGAGGCTTCCTAATGAAATTTGAATAAAAGCAACCACAGATATCCAGGGATGCCAATAATTTAAAGTAAAAATATCTCACACTGTAGAGAACATAGTGGTAATTTTGAGAGTGGATTGTAATTTATTATTTTCTTTCATTTTTTTATCTCTCCCCCTTTTTCTTTCTTTCTGACTATAAAGAAATTATTTGGGTAGAAAAAAAGGCTCCTTTTTCTCTTTAGAGGAATAATAAATGACATGTGATACAGAGACCTTAGAATTCCGGGACTAGCAGAACTCAGATAATATTATTTATTAAAGCAGTTAGAGCAACCGGTGGAGCAATTAGAGGCGAAAAGCTGAAAACTTGTAGATGGAATTTTTGATACTCGAAGTGCATGCGAGAAAATGTTAAAATGGTTTCTTTAGGCATAACAACAAAAGCTAGAATGAAATTAAGCAGTGAGGAAGAAACAGTTGGAGTTCAGTGGAATAGAATAACTGATTCATAACTAAGGGGTTTATTTCATTATGTGTGGCTCTAAATAGCATCTTCACTTGCAGTTGGCTCAAAATTTTATCTTCCTATAAATTTTCTATATAGAGGCTGCAAACCAATGTTTAACAAAACATTTCTTATAATATCAAAGTGCATTTATGCCTGTTAAATTTGAAAAATAGATACACACTGTCTTTCTCCAAGGACAGCCCCTCCTTAATGGAGCTCTAAGAAACACTGCTGGGGCTAAATTTTTGTGACCACATCCATTTGAAATCAAATCTCTTCGCATTTCTTTGCTATAGGCTCTTGCAGGTGAGTTGCTAAGGTGCATAGCCCATTTGATCTTTGAACCGTGTTTGACTCTGAAGAGTATCTGGAGCACACAGAGAGCCATGCTAATGTAAGGGAGGGACACTGGGTTTCTGTGCTGATCTGTGCTTTAGATTCTGATGCATTGAGCATTGCATATATCACATGTTCTCAATAGATTGCTGTTTTATGAATTTCACCCATTTTATTTCCAAAGAGCTTACTAAACTGAGAAGAACTGATGAGGTTAGTGAATACTTTGTTTCCATTACACTAGGCCAGGGGTCAGCCTCTGGGCCAAATCTGGCCTGCTGCTTTTTTTCTCTAAATAAAGTTTTATTGGAACAGAGTCACTGTCATTCTTTTATGTCCTACAACCGTAGAGTTGAGTAGTTGTGACAGAGAGAGTATAAATTGCAAAATCTAAAATATTTGCTTTACAGAAATGTTTGTCAATCCCTACACTACACTCAGGAATTGGATTCCTATCAGGAATTTGAAGGGTTGGCTCTTACATCATGCCAGGATTTTACTCTGTCTCAAAAATTCCCTAAAGATAAAATTCTTAAAATAATTTTTTAAAACGTTAGCAGTGAAACAAATTCTTTGTATTAGAATCCATTTACATGTGATGGGAATTGTCATTCCCCATACTTGCCTTAGATCCCCTGGAACCTTAATACCCACGGGGCCCATGACAGCACACACGTGTTGAGTTTGCCAGAAAAAGCTGGCATCTTTAGTGTAGCTTTGGGGAAAATTTCCATAATTATCATACAGGATGTAAAGGGGCATCCTGACAAATGCTGCGATGCTTACCTGCTTGGAGGGGGAATTTATTTGTTACCTTCAAGGATTTATTGTAAAACCATGTATTTCTCCTCCAGACCTCAGTGATGGCTATAATAAAGAGATTTGGAGTTGAGGCTGGTGACTGTCTTAGCCAAACCCTAGTTTCTGCATTTCAGTGTCTTGGCAAATTCTCTGACTTTAGCAGCTTTTCTCTATCTAAATGCATGAGGTGGCATGAACCAGAATTTCACTTAGAATAGACTTGCTGTAGTATGTTCATTAAAATCTAACATGTATTCTCGAGAAAGATAGTAGGTATTCCGCAAGGACTTCTGAAAATATTTTGTGGATCTTTTACACATGCATATTGAGCATTTTAGTATTGTGTCCTTTGCATATATCTCATTTACGCTTTGTCACACTAACTCTGAATTACACATATTCTTATTCCTATTAAACAAATGTGTTACAGTTGTGCTTTATGGAAGTAGATGAAGTTTGAGGTGCCAGGTGGTTTTTAGGGATCAGCACCTATGAAAGCAGGATGGGCAGGGGGGAAAATCAAACTGCAACTCAATCTTTGCAAAACCTTGGCCCAACCTAGCGGGACTCTCTGGAATTAGTATTGCCCATCAGAGGAGTTCTACATCACGCCAACATGGTAGGGCCTTTATACTTCTGTTTGCTTAATCTCCAGACAGCTCCTGGAGTGGGGACTCCCTGAAATTGAGGTGGACCCCAAGGAGTGGATAGTTGGAGGCTGTCTGCTGACCACGACCCTCACACCTCTGGTGTCCTTCCTGGAAAGAGAATCTGCACAGCACATTTCAATGTCTACCGTGGATAAGCTCACTTAATCTCTGTAGTAATGAAGTATTGGATGAAATCTACACTGCTAGCCGTCTAGCTCCCAAATCCATACATTACCACCATGCTTCTAAACCTACGATATCTTCCCTTAAGTAAACATACATTTGTTACACATTCTGAGATGCAGACACTATAGTGGCAAATCAAGTTGCCAGAAATGTTATCAGTGTGGTATGGTAAACCTGGCTATTCATTAATAATAACTATCAAATTGCATGTATTTGTGAAATATTTTAAAACAAGTCATCTAAGGTAGTAAAAATAGCATAAGAATCTCGAGAGAGGAAAACAAAAAAAGTGCTGATCAAGAGTTTAAAAATAACTTTATTTCCCCCCCGCACTGCCACCCCGATTGGGGAAGCTTCTGTCCCCTCTAGGGAACAAAACTTAATAATAATACTTACATTCTGAGAGAAACAAAGATGCTTGTGTAGGCTGAGCCATGATATCTAACATTATTATACTCATAAGGCAAAGTAAATCCTCTATTTTGCATCACGACAAAGGGAGATTGACATCCTTATCTGATGTTCAAATATTTATGGGAGTCATTTCAGCTAAGCCTTTATTTTCCCTTCTATTTCCCCATTGTGGTTTGACACGATGTATTATACAACCTTGCTTTTGATAAAGGACAATCAGATTTGACTTAATGTTGCAGAGGAAAACATAATATTGCATATTGTAGGAAGAGAGCATGGTAAAAATGGAGAAATTCCACTTTCATCCATCTATCAAAGGTTTATTAGCTCTACCCTGCATGTATGAAGTCTGCTTGCTGGGGAATGGGAATGGGGCTAGCTGAGATGCCTTTGAAATGGGCCTCAGGATACAAATCAAATCTGGGATGATCTACTAAGATAGGTAGTTCTATGGTAAATGAGAATAAGATTTATGAACATCTTTAGGAAGGGTCGAAGTCATGGAAGATATATTTCATGGTGCAAAGGACATGAAATGACTGAAATGCCCTTCCAAAGCCAAGGGTCTGAAATTGGACAGAACAGGTCTGAAAGGGGAGCAGGGAGCACACCAGCATGAAGGGGGTGATCTGTTCATTGGCAGAAGAGGAAGAATTTCTGGCTAACCTCTTTTGAACATCAAGTACATGATCTTGGGCTTTGCACTTGTTTAAATATACAAGACTAGGTTAGACCACATGATTGGACACTGTATTTAGGGATATTTTTGGTGTAAAATAATTCTGTCCCCAAGAAAGAATTATATCTGGCAGAACACTGGAATGGTGTGCTTATACTGTTACGATTGTGGATTAGACAAGCAAAGAAGTTATTTCAATATAAGTATCTCTCTAGCCTTTGAGCGTTAATGGACCACATCTTATATTATATACCAGTTAATTCCCAGTCCTTAGCATTTGCTATAGTTGTGCACTAACCTTTTATTAATCTTTGGATATGCATGCTTTCCATGGACAATTTTTTTCTATATCGTAAATGATTTTAACCAAAATCGAACAAGCTTATGTAATCAAATACCACCATCCTCATAGCTATTCAACATTTAGTAAGAGTTTATGATGTGTCAGATACTATGGTCAAGATATTACACATATTATCTTACTAACATTATCACTGGGGAAAATGCATATTATCCTCATTTTACAACTGCAGACATCAAGAGACAGGAAAATTTATATGGGTTACACCACTAGTCTATAAGAAAGTTTAAATGAGAAATTAATATATAGTGCTTAACAGAGAGTCTGGAAATTAGGAAGGATACAATAAATGCATTAAATACATTACTACATATTAATACTGGATATGGTCTTATGGTCCATACTGCTACCTAATAAAGTGCTTGTTCTGTCTCACACTCTGTTCCGTCATGTATTAGCATTTATCAACCTTGATTCTTTCATGTGGAAAGAAGTCATCACTGGTATGATCAATCACTCTAAAAATATATCTTTTAAGGGAGATGAAGGATGCTCTTCACTCTTAGGTTGCCCCTGGCATTTTTTGGTTCAACATGGACCTTTGGACATTCATAGAAAGTAGTCAGGATTCCTGTGTCCTCAGGGTAAACAGTGAGAATCAAAGTCACCACTAGCCTTCATTGTAAGAAAGGTTATTCTCACAGTTCCTAACCTCCTATCTTAGGAAAGCACACACCAGAGATAAATTTCACATAGCCACTGGAAGTTCTAGATTCCATGCTTTTCTAGAAAGATTCAACCATATTTTGCTAATATTTATGTGCATATTTATGACCAATTTGTTGTATTTAAATAATTACATAGAAATGACTAAAATGAAGGGAGAGAATATTTTTTCCAATTTGAAAAGCAATATAGATTAATTGAACATGTTACAAACCTTCTATATGTGTTTCATCAAGACTCCTCCATCTTCTTTACTTCCTATATCCAAATAGTCATGATGTCCAGTTTATTTTACTTCCTAATAAATACCACCTAATAAATATTTACTTCCTAATAAATACCTAAATACCACCGTCTCTAACTTGAGTGGTTGTAACAACCTCATTTGCTCATCTCCCATCCTTTGATCCCCACGCAGCTATCAAGGTGATCTCTAACTTGTTTTAGATCTGCACTGTACAATATGGTAGCCACTTGCCACCTGTGGCTCTTTGAATTTACAGAAAATTAATTTAAATGAAATAAAGTAAAAAATTTAGTTCCTCAGTGACATTAGTTAGACTGCCACATGTAGCTAGTGGTTACCATATTGGATGGCACAGAGCGTATTTCTAAGACCACAGAAAGTCAGCTGTGGTTTTGATCATATGACTTCTCTACTATATATTTCTTTCAAGGGCCCCTTATTTCCTACAGGAAAAAAACTCAATTCCTTAGCATGGTTTTGAAGGTCCTTCATGACCTGCTCCTTGATACCTTTCCCCCATTGACTCTTACACTTCAACCCCACTGTCCTTTTTAAAGTCTTCAAACACACTGAACATCTTCCTAACTCAGACTCCTCATATTTGCTTTCTTTTTACAGGAGTGTTTTTGTAATGTTTTTTATATCTCAGATTCTTTTTTCTTGCTTTCTTCATGGCTATATTACTGTTACTTGTCAAAAGGCTTATTTACTTTTATTGTCTTTCTCCACATATGGACTAAGTTACATGAAAGCAAGACAATGTCTGTTTTGGCACCTAACACAATGTCTTGCACATAGGAGGTGTTCGTCACAAGTGGGCGAATGAAGGAAGGAAAGCATGCAATAGAAAGGAAGAATGGGAAGAGAAAGGATTAGATGTTTATCTCTCAGATCTAAGCTCCCATCACACCTAGTCTGGGCATTTAATTCTGTAGTGTCCTTAACAAACCCAAGCCCTGAGGTTTTTTTATATGCATTGCTCTCTGCTGAGCATGTTCTCCCTACACAGTCTCTCTGGAAAAATCCTCCTTTCTGTTTCTCAAAACAGATACTACCTCCTCCCAGTGCCATCTCTGACCAAGCCCCTTCCCCAACACACACACGCACACACACACACACACACACACATGCATACTTCCAAGGCACATTTAGAAACCCTTTCCCACTGCAATGCAAGCATTACTTCATTACTGAACTTTCCACTTTTTATTCTAAACAAAGAGAAAGTCACAAGCTATGTGTCTGAAAGGAGAGGCTTTTTTTTCAAACATTTAGCATTATACTTGGCAATAAGAGGCAATCACTAAAACCTTGTTGAAATTAAATAAAAATTAACATGTAATCCCTTTGCAGCCTGTAAAACTGCATTCCGTTTTTACATTTTTGTTACCACATCATTACATTTAGAATTCTTAGTAATACATGATTATTTTCTTGACTCAGGGAAAAATATGTTTGAATTTCTCTGAAGGTATTATGTAAACATTGAAGAATTAATCGTGAGTCAAACTTTACGTGGCATTTACTCTGGAGCAGTTTTCTTTTTTTGTTCCAATGCTACATAAAGTGACATATGAGACTGTGGTTTTGTTGTGTTATTTTCCCAAAGTATTTGTGGAACAAATTGTAAAACAGCACACACTAAATAAATGGGAGCTCAAATGAACTGACATAGATTTAGAATTTGAGATTTCTAATGTGACCATAAGTAAAGTAAAAGCTACTTGAGAATGATTGTGTTGAGTGAATCTAGTGCAACCTTTGGGTGAAAATGGCAAGTAGAAATACCACAAAATGATGGCTTTCTCCATATAAAGCCCAGACATCAGAACCTTTCAAATAAGTCTGTTGTTTAAAATATACTTAGATATTTGGCAGAGTGACTTCTACAAATAATGGTAAACACTCACTGTGATACCATTTTTAAAAGCATAATTGAATCTAGAATGCATTGTTAAGGTAATGCTACACCTTAACCTTTTAAGGTAGGCAATCTTGTTCTCACTTTTTAAATGACATAATTGAAGTTCAGGTCTATAAACTGGCTTAGCAGAGAAGTTAGGAATAGAAGAGCTATTCCCTGGGGGGAGAAAAAATCACCAAATGTTTCACAAATATTGTAGTGGAAAGAATGCAGATCAGAATAACTTCTCTTAACTGTTATTCACTTATCTGATTATTATGATAATCAGTATGGCTGCTTGTGTACACTCCAGACTTAACCTGCGGTTTTCTTTTGTTGTACTGAGGCATGGGGAGTAAAAACAGAAAACTCCTTGACATTGGAAACTTGGTTCTGAAAATCCTGAAAATGTTCTTGAAATTGTCACAGACTGATGTTCTTTACTGCAAACAAGAAAAGTAATTGAGCAGGAGATGGATCCTCTGTGTGGGTATGTGGCATTGGGGATGGGTTGAGGAAGAGGAAGTAGAGGTGCCTTAAATATATATTAGCAACAAAAAATCTAATATAAATCTTATACACACACATACACACATATACAGAGAGAGGAGGTGGGATTTTTGTGCCAAAGATTGCTATGAAATGTATGTAGTTGGGCTGTGTTAATTGAGAAAACATATTACTTTGCTAAATATTGTTTTTTAACATCAACAGTAGCAGCAAAGCAGAACTGTGCTATTTGCCAACATCATAATACTCAGTTGGCCATTTCGACCTATTCTCAACCACTGCACCAGTGATATTTTCTTAAATTTACATCTGATCTCTGCAAGCTACTCTGAATTGAATAAACCAATGACATTAGCTTGTGTCCGTGGTCAGAGAGCTGTGTGTTAAATTACTGTCTTTGAACAAGGTGCTAAGCAACAAGGTAGAAATTTTCTTACGTTTGTATAATTAATTCCACAAAAGTAATGATGGATTCCTTAGCATTTACTTCTAAGAAATACTATAGGTTAGAGCAACAATAGTATTAAAGCTAATCAGGATATTTGTTGGATTAAAAATGAGAATGTTTAAAGAGTGCTTCTGCTTCTGTGAATATTGGTTATCAAGGATGATGCAGTTTCTAAAACCTATCTATTGCACTAGAAAGGGGCTGTCTGTTTTCAAAACTTCCATCATTAGAATTGACATTAACATGACCCAAAGAGCTCATTTTCTCACAAGCCACTTCCTGCTGTGTTAATGAGAAATTTCTTCTTACTGTGGCAGGAAGATGACTCTCCAATGTGCATACTATTCTTCTCAAAACAAGGTCTTTTTTCTAATGCATCTCAAGTAATTCTGCAAAGGAACAGCAAATCCAATACGTGCACATTTCTCAAGGAGTTAGAATGGAGACTTCAATACTAGACTTAAAAGTACTAGGCCTTTTAAAATATGCTAGAAGGCATTTCACATTTCAATATGAAAAGTAAGACCCAAATTAATTCTTTTTTCTTCTTTCTTTGTCTTTTTTCTCCCATCTATTCCTTTCCTCACATTTCTTTAGCACCATGTTTCACACATAATTATAAACCATGCTCAGTAAATGTTTGCACATCCTCCTAATAAGCAGTTATCGAGTAACGGCCATGCAAAATTCCAACGCATGTGATGTTACATGAATCAAACATTCTCTCTTTGTGCTTAAAGAGCAAAAGTCGGGCAAAGGTTTGTAGAATAATAGCAGAGAAAATTCTTAAGAAAGGGGCAATCAGTAAAAGCCTGGGGCCAGGTGTAAAAGGGTCCTGTGGGTGAACTGTGAACTAGAAAACGCAATATAACTTCTCATCGCTTTAGCTCAAAGTCAGTGCTCTGTGGAGATACCCATAGTAGCAGATATTTCAAAAGTGGTAAACACTGGTATAGATAAACACCACAAACAGTCCGGGAATACTTTTTGAGTGTCACTTGGGAAATTATGTCTTTCCCAAAGCTACTAATGGATGTGAATGGCAGTTCTTATTTATAACTCTCTATTTCTGGGTTTTCATCTCCATAGTCAATCTGAGCCTGAAGATATCTTTACAGATTGAAGAATTGGCTCATCATTTTTATTTATTTATCTTTGGCTCTAATGTGTGTCATTTATCAACTCATTTACTACAAAGCACCACTCTGTGAAGTAGACATTTTCTATTTATAAATGAATCGGAGATGAAGAAGTGGTACGTAGTTTCAATAAGATTCCCCTAAATTGGACTCCACTGGAGACTCTCTGGCTTCTCAGGTTGGGTTCATTTTGCCTCACCTGCTGCTATTCAGAAGGGCACTGGGAGTCCTAGGAAAACAAAGTGGTGTAAGGGTGTATTGCTGAGATATCTGCTCTAAATCATGATATCCTGAGAATTTACATGGTACAGATATATTGTTATGTGAAAATTTAAGTTACTGCTCCAGATTTATTATGTTTAATCTGCTCTTTTTCTCTTTGAAAGTATTTTTCTGTGAATTGGCTTAAGGAAAGAGCTTGTATCAGAGTCTTGTAATTACGTATTTCCCTTTATTACTGCTGTTGTAGCTGTTTCACATAATGGAATGAAGAGGAGGAGAGGGATGAATTAGGATGATGGAGTAGATGGTGAAAGCTTTGGGGACCGGAATAAAACAGGCTGAATCTTTGCAGCTAGAGATGGAGTTGTCATAGCTACAATACGGGTCAGGGGTGTGGTGGGTGGGGCCAACATCTTCTGTGCATATTCCAAAAATGGAATGCTTTGTTTTTGTTTTTTTTTGATGTGATTAATCTTATAACTAAGGTTAAAAAGCTCACAGAATACTTAATTTGAATACAAAAGTCAACCTGTCCAATAAACCTTTGAAATCTGTAATGGTCAGTTCATGGATAGAGACGTTGGTCAGAAAAGTTGGTGGAAAAGTAAACACCTAAAATTGTACTGGAAATACAGGTATCCACCCCACTTGGTCTCCCATTTCATTGCTCAAATGGACATCTGTGAGCTTGCTTCCACTGACGTGAAAACCCAGATGAACTTATTTAAGGACAAAGAAGCAAAGGGTGAAAGGAGAGCTGGTTTGGCTCAGAGAAGGGTTCAAGAATCATCAATAGAAACATTATTGTTGGTTCCCAAAAAGTGCTGCTAACATTAAAGATTTTTAAAACGTATATTTATTGAGTATTTTTTGGTCTCTTTAATGAGTGCTTTGTATATATTACCTCATTTAGGCCTCACAAATCATGTTATCATCCCTATTTTATAGATTGGGGAATGGTAATGACATGACTAAATCACATATATGTTGGTGATGAAACCAAAATGGGAACTGAGGCCATCCGATAGGGGATTCATGTTCTTTACGAGGAAATTAGGATTATGTGAGAGGGCCTATGGCCAAGGACTCTTTGGCAGCCTAAGAAGACATAGCCAGAAACCCAGGTCATGTTCTCAAACGCCAGTGCAGAGTTTGTGAGGGAATGAAAGTGAATTCGAAGTTCATCCAGAGGTCTATAAAGAAGATGGGAGATGAAAGCTTTTATGCCCTGGCTTTCAGGAAAGGACTGAATTCGTATCAACTTATTTAATAAATCATCTTTTACTTGTTAGACTCTGTTTCTTAGTCTATTTGGGCTGATATGCAACATACCATAGACTAAATGGCTTAGAAAGAATACAAATACAGTTCTTGAAGTTCTGAGGGTTGGGAAGTCCAAGATCAACATGCCAGTGTGGTCAGGTTCTGGTATGGGCCCTCTTCTGGTAGAAGACGATCAACTTCTCATTGTGTCCTCAAATGGTAGAAGGGGGCTTGCTAGCTCTCTGAGGTCCCTTTTATAAGGGAAGTAATCCCATTTATGAGGGCAGCACCCTCATGCCCTAAGAAAACTCCCACAGGCCCCCCTCTTCTAATGCTGTCACCTTGGGAGTTGAGATTTCAGCATATGTGTTTTAAGGGGAGAGGCACACAAATACTCAAAACATAGCACTCTGTCCCAGTTTTGGGTTCAGAAAATTGAATGCATGTGTAAACATTTGAGGATGCCACTGCCATACAAATGATATGAGAGGCCTTGGCACAGGGTGATGCAGAGTGGTCACATACATGTGTTGGTGAAGTGTCCCGCATGTATCATCTCACTGATCCTCAAAACAATCCTGTTGGTTGGATGCTATCACTATCCCCATTTTATGCATGAATAAAGTAAACCTTTTTTGTGCTTGGTTTACGCATGGACTTCAGGATGAATCATACATTAGTATTCCTAAAATGTCCTAGTCTCTGGGAGTTTTATTTTTCTTTTATTTATTATGTAAGAAACCAAGGGAAGAAGGACGGAAGAAGGAAAAGGCATGTAGCACTGTGCTTGGTACAAATTTGCTGTTTAACGCATGCTTGTTGACCATAATGTTGAGTCAGAAGTTTTGCGTTGTTTAGCCATTCTTGGGAGCTGTTACCATACAGTCTACTAGGCAAGAAAATGTGTGAAATTTCTACAGAGGCAGCAAGGAGTTTTTCAAAATAGTTGAAGTAGACTTTAAACTGAATTTTAAAGTAAGTTATTTTTTTCCCATCAAGTTCCTTCCATTGTGTAATCTTGTAATATTATGACATTCTTACCTCTGATCTTACTAAAGGGCTGTATTTATAGCCTACTTTATAAATTCTTATGACTCACCCCATAAAGTCTGTCATGAACTGGAACTTTAAAAAATGAGAAAATTATCCATGCCTTTGTTAGAGTTGTGGAAGTTAAGTAACACCCAAATGTTTCGTTTTTAGTTTTCTGCCATTTATAAATTATTTGGGAAGGGGCGTTCACCACCACCCTCTAAACAGGGGAGTTTATTAAGGATCATTCAAGGAGAGATGAGAATAATGATGATGATGATGATGAAGAACCTATCTTTAACACCTACTGTGTGTCAGAGGCTGATGATTTATGCTTTATTTTTAATCTTCACCACCATTCCTAGGATATAAATATTTCACCAGTAAAGAAATCGAAGCTCAGTGAATTCACTAATTATTCCAGAAACAACAGAATGTAAAATAACCGAGATACGATTTGCTCCGAATTTGACATCTGCGTGACACACATTTGAATAAGGGATTAAACAAACAGCAATTTTTTTTTTTTAAATGCCAACTTTCATATACCCCAGTCATTGTTCTTACTGCTTCATCTGGGCTAGAAGTTCTAGGCAATTACTGGACAGCAACCAAACAGCCATGGAGTGTGTTTCTGATTTGGGATTCATGAGTATAAGTGATTAAACTGATTCTTGTTTACTGTGACCTCTGGGAAATTGGTTGATGCATGCATGTGAGAAGTATCAGCAGTGAGATAATAAAATTACCAGAATCAGATATGCCTACAAAGTTTATTTGCGAATATGATGCAGCAAGTGATAATTAATCCTCTAGACATTTCTTAGCTCTTTTAAGAGTCAGAGTGTACACAATATCTGGAGCAAAACACATGTCTGTTCAGTTATTTTACAGTTAAACTTGGAATATCATTGGTCTAATCAACCATTATTGTTCCCCAGGAAAATAGCTTTTGGTCTTTCTGTAATACAACAGATTCAAATACTTTGCAATAAACATTTCCACATGCTCAGGATTTTGTTTGAGAGCACTATTTATCCATATCTGCCTCTGGGTTCTTAAATCTTTTCTGAATTTCGCCAAGCATCCTGGGGAGTGGGGATGGAGGTGGTTTCTAAATGCCTGGTGCATAGATAGAAATCAGTGTCCTACCTTTATCTGTAGCTAAGTCGTTACTAAATCAGACGTTATAATCTCATTTTACATGCTTTTTTCAAAGAATTTATCAATAAACCATTGTCAATAAATTAAGTATTTTTAAATATTATTCCAAAATCTTTAATGATGCTTGTCTTTAGTGGGGAGGATTTAACAGAAACACCTTTTTGCAATGCTCTTTGAATCCAGTATAAAGGATACGCATACCATCTCTAATGAAAAAGAAATAGATAAAAAGAGGGAGGAATAATCCACATGTATATCTATCTATACTAACCTATCTACCTAGTTAACTAGCAGCTATCTAAATAGCTTTGTATCTGGCTAGCTTTGCAGGTATATATAAAAATGGGTAGATGCATATCCATTTATACACATATATAATGTTTGCAATGAAATCTACTAAAATATTGATGATACAAATGTATGGATAGAAGATTATAGAGAGCCTATTTTTGTCATTTATTACAGTCTTATTCTTGATTATATAATAAATGTTTATAAAGAACATGTGTAAAAAATATGCTCAGCACCAACTAGCCATGGACCATGTTCCAGATTTGAGGTTAATGAGTATCAATGAATAGAGAGATTTCATATGCACTTCCTAGGAGATCACCTCAACCATGAAAGCCTTCATCTGTCCTCTCTCCTGGACTGGGATTGCACACACCTTCTTTGGGCCCTCATTCCATCGTCTTTTAGTACAATTCACTACTTAGTTATGGACCAATCCTTTTAAGTTTGCCTTGTATTCCTTAAGACATAAACTTTATTGGATACAACATTCCATAGCCAGAAAACAAATTTTAGTGTATGAAAAATATGCTAATAAATGTCATGATAGAATAATTTCTATATTACCATGATACTTAATGTTCCTGAGAAAAGTAGTTTTCTCAGGACACTAAACATCTTACTTATTGTCTTATCTGAAAGATTTTTCTCAGTGGAGGAACTACGAACATGTTCATTTGAAATTCTTTTTTTTTTTTTTACATAGCATTGATTTATTTGTTTATAAGTTATTATTTATTTATGTTATTTATTTATTATTTCAACATATTATGAGGGTACAAATGTTTATGTTACATATATTTTCTTTGCCCCACCCAAGTCAGAGCTGCAAGCATGTCCATTGCCGAATGGTGAGCACCACACCCATTAGGTGTAAATATACCCATCCCCTCCATCCCCCTCCCACCTGCCCAGCACCCGATAAATGTTACTACTACATGTGCACATAAGTGTTGATTAATTAATGCCAATTTGATGGTGAGTACATGTGGCGCTTGTTTTTCCATTCTTGTGATACTTCACTTAGGAGAGTGGGCTCCAGCTCTATCCAGGGTAATACAAGAGGTGCTAGATCACCATTGTTTTTTTTTTTTTTTTTTTTTTTTGTGGCTGAGTAGAACTCCATGGTATACATATGCCGTATTTTATTATTTATTTATTATTATTTATTATTTTATTGATGGGCACTTGTGATGTTTCCACATCTTTGCGATTGTGAATTGTGCTGCTATAAACATTCAAGTGCAGATTTTTTTTTTATGGAATGTCTTTTTTTCCTTTGGGTAGATGCCCAGTAGTGGGATTGCTCAATCAAATGGTAGTTCTCCTTGTAGCTCTTTGAGGTATCTCCGTATTACTTTCTGTAGAGGTTGTACTAGTTTGCAGTCTCACCAGCAGTGTATGCATATTCCTGTCTCTCTGCATCCACGCCAACATTTATTGTTTTGGGACTTTTTGATAAAAGCCATTCTCACTGGAGGTAAGTGACATCTCATTGTGGTTTTGATTTGTATTTCCCTGATGATTAGAGATGTTGAGCATTTTTTTATATGTTTGTTGGCCATTAGTCTGTCTTCTTTTGAAAAGTTTCTGTTCATGTCCTTTGCCCACTTTTTAATGGAGTTGTTTGATTTTTTCTCACTGATTTTCCCGAGGTCTATGTAGATTCTAGTTATCAGCCCTTTATCAGATGGGTAGCATGCAAATATTTTCTCCCATTCTATAGGTTGTCTGTTCTCGTCATAGTTTCCTTGGCTGTGCAGAAACTTTTTAATTTGATCAGGTCCCATTTATTTATTTTTGTTGTTGCTGTGATTGCCTTTGGGGTCTTCTTGTACCCAAATGTTTATAGCAGCACAATTCACAATTGCAAAGATGTGGAAACAACTCAAATGCCAATCAATTCATGAGTGGATTAGTAAAATGTGGTATATGTATACCATGGAGTATTACTCAGCTGTAAGAAATAACGGTGATATAGAATCCCTTTTGTTCTCCTGGGGAGAGTTGGAACCCATTCTATTAGGTGAAGTATCTCAAGAATGGAAAAATAAGCACCACATGTACTCACCAGCAAATTGGTTTCCCTGATCATCACCTAAGTG